>JARKHS020033327.1:0-274315 GCA_030143305.2 Amblyomma americanum
CTGAGTTGAATTGCAAAATCAGTCTTTCCCCGCTCCGTTTCTCTGGGCGTCCCTTCTTCATCTTCGTCCCACTTGACACGGCGCATGCGCAAAGTCGTTGCAGCTCGATTTCGCCGGCGCACCACGCCGCCGGCAACGGCAGCTGCTCCGCATCACGTGACCAGCCACGGAGCCGCGCCACCGGCAGCTGCTGCGCACCACGTGACCAACCACGTGACAGTGTGGCGGCGCAGCCACAGGATGGTGGCACCACCATCGCCACGATGAAGGCTCGAAATGCTACCGTAATGTAGCTATCGCTACAAAAGAGCTCATATTGGATCGAAGCAGAGTAAATTCAAGATGGTTCTTCCCTTTCTTAAGGAAGGGGGGGGGGGGGGGGCACGGGCCTCTCCAAACGTAGTTATTCGGCTGTGTTGAAGGAGGTGATTGATCATGCCAGATGATGAAGACGATCATTATATTTACATGAATACACAGTTGCGAACTGTGAGATATAGGAGTTGAGTACACAGACGATCAAACGAACTGGAACCTAATGGGAAATTCTCACGCGGAGAAGACAATCTACACGACCTTACTTGACCTACATGACCTTGCTTCTCGAGGCACGAGGAGTTCTAACTGGCAGGATAACTAATTTGCTTGCTCGTCGTGGAAGTGTCAGATGGCGGAGGCAGTAAACGAGTCCCACGACGCTTCGGTGCTGTCGAGAATGCCAGCAAACGAAAGGGCCCTTCCCGAAACTCAGGTTCCCATGTTTCCGCGAAAGCGGCATGGGAAGCCGCTGGCATTGGAACGTCAGGCAGGGTCGAGCGACGCCTCATGCCCACCACTACCCTTTGAGTGCGCCACGCGTGCTTTCATGGTGCGCATCGTGGATGCGCAATGCTTGGGTTCCTCGGCATGTCGCAGCGATGGTGGTAAACGGACAGTGACTACCGCGTTTTTGAGGATGTTTACGGGGGACGCGAAGGTGCAGAGCTAGGGGCTTTACTCAGAACTCTCCATGTAGACCGGAGGCACGCGGTGGCCTCGCTCTAAAGTAACTAAAATTCGGTCTATCTGTCACACGAACCACTTCGTGTATATTTACGTGCGCTTACACGGCACCGCTGTCACCCGCTGACGAAGATTTTTGATGAGCGACCGGACAGCAGTTTTGCACGCGCACTGCGCTTCCATCGCTCCGAATTGCCATCAGACTATGCCCTGCCGGATCATTCCTTGCAGCCCCCATGGGTAATGGCTCAGCCTTCAGTCTGCCTGCATGTCCCTGGCATAATCAAAAAGTCTGCGATGCCGGTTAGCGGACTGAAGCAACTCGCACTTGCCTACATCTGGTCAGAATACCACAAATGTGTGCACGTCTACACGGATGGATCTGCGTCTCCAAATGCATCAACAGCAGCTTTCGCAATCCCTGCACAACAGACGACCCGCAGATTCATTTTGGGACACAAGTCTACTTCAACCGCTGCAGAGCTTGTGGGCCTTCGGGAATCGATTCGCCACATCTGCGGAGAACCGCCTCAGGAGTGGTGCATTTTCACCGACTGTAAACCTGCTCTACACATTTTAGGATGCTTCCTACGCCACACAGCCTACCAAGCTCTGGCTCTTGATATCATTAGTCTCGTATCATTTGCTCAGGGAAACGGCCACCGTATAGTGTTTCAGTGGATCCCCGGACACTGCGGACTCGATGGAAATGAGACCGCCGACGCTGAAGCAAGGAGCGCCTTCAGCAGTGGCCTGCGTACAGCTGTACCGTTCTCTATAGTGGACACAACTTGTCTCCTTTCGGAATTGATGAGGAAGGCGACGGCTATAGGTACTGGGCTTTGCCAGACACCCGCCACATCCGCCTTAAACGGCTAGATCCGACGATGACCTTTTCAGTTCCTCGCGGAATACCTCGCCCTATTGCATGCGTTATCCGTAGACTACGTTTAAACGTGGCATTCACGCGCAAATACTTGCACTTAATAGGACAAGCGGACTCCCCGGAATGTACCACATGTAGCGTGCTAGAGACTATAGAACATGTTTTAGTGGCGTGTCCAGCGTATGCACGTGAAAGACTCATACTCGCATCTGCTCTGAAGCCTATGGACACATCGCTCCTCTCTGAGGATTTGATCCTCGGCGCTTGGCCAGATAGTTTTAGAACTGTAAAGGCAACGCGAGCGCTCTCACGCTTTTTGAGCGACACGGACCTTGTCTCGCGTTTGTGATGTCAGAAAGTGTGCCTTGTTTTTTTAAGTAGTTTTTCATCTGCCTCCTCCCATCATCATCGTCCCCCATCGTGACCTTCTTTTATCTCCTCTTCCCGTCCCCCAGAGCAGAGTAGCAGGCCAGATATTTATTTTTCAGGCCAACCTCTCTGCCTTTCCTATCAATAAACCCTCTCTCTCTCTCTCGGCGTTAATGAAGCGTAGCCGTACAAGCAGTTTTATTTCATAGTGGCCATTTCTGAAGCGCTCTACAAATGCAATCATTACGTTTGTCAGGAAAGTCTCTTTCAGCACTTTTCTTCATGAGCTTGATTACTCGACCAGTGCCCTACCAATCATACAAAGTCAGCTTGATAGGTAGCGTCTGTGAGGGCGTTCTTTTTCTTCTAAATTCCTCAGCGTGAGCTGTCACGCCACATGTGGACTTTTTCCCAGTGGTCGTTGGTGCCACCGTCACCGGCGTCATTGGGACGGTTGTTTGAAACCTCGTGCCTGCGGGCGGTGATGCTGGGCACCACACAGGAATTAATGGTGATGATGGCATGCCGTCGCGGCGCCCAGTGCCACAGGCGACAAAGCCCAAATGCAGTTCGATGGAGAAAAGATAGGAATTTTTGGCAAGGTCGCCGTCGACGTGGGGCCGGTGACCGGGGGCACTACCTCGGGCGACGGCATACCGCCCTAGAAGAAGAACGCTTCGGAATTCGGTGTCGCCAAGGTCACCGCGCCGGCCACGGTAGTCGTGGAGGTTCTGCGCTTCAGCATGACGGTACCGACCACGTCACGTCCGCATCCTCCTTAGAGGGCCAGGCAGCCGGCGTCCTCAGCCAGGAATGACGGTTTCACAGGAGTCGACGGGGTGGAGGTCGAGGTCGTGGGCGCCAGCATGACGGTAGCGACCACACCTCTGCACCCTTCGTCCAGGGCTAGAGCGCCGACGCCCTCAGCCGGGGATGACGGCTTCACGGGAGTCGACGGGGTGGTAGTCGTCGAGGTCGTGGGCGTCAGCATGACAGTAGTAACCACACTACTGCATCCTTCGCCTAGGGGCAGGGCACCGGCGTCCTCAGCAAAGGATGACGGCTTCACGTGAGTCGCCGAGGCAGTATTCAGCGAGGTCGTGGGTGTGAGCATGAAGGAAGCGACCACAACACCTCCGCATCCTCCACCCAGGATAAGGCTATCAGCGTCCTCAGCCATGGATGACGCCTTTACGGAAGACGGCAGTGTGGTAGTCGCTGAGGTCGTGGGCTTCAGCACGACGGTAGCAACCACACCTCCGCATCCTTCGTCCAGGGTTAGGCCGCCGGCGTCCTCAGCCATAGATGGAGGAGTCATGGGAGTAGGCAGGGCGGTAGTCGAGGTCGTGGTCTTCAGCACGGCGGTAGGAACCACGACACCTCCGCATCCTTCCTCCAGGGCCCGGACGCCATCGTCCTCAGCCAGTGATGACGACGTCACGAGAGTAGGCGGGGCGGTAGTCGAGGCCGTGGTCTTAAGCACGCCGGTAGCAACCACGACCCCTTCGCATCCTTCCTCCAGGGCCAGACCACCGTCGTCCTCAGCCACTGATGGCGACATCACGTTAGTAAGCGGGGCGGTAGTGGACGTCGTGGTCTTCAGCACGACGGTAGCAACCACAACACCTCCGTATCCTTCGGCCAGGGCCAGGTCGCCGCCGTCCTCAGCCAGTGATGACGACGTCACGGGAGTGGCAGAGTGCAACTTGCTCAGTTGAATGGTCAGTCCTTCGCCGTTCCGTTTCGCTGGGCGTTCCCTCTTCATCTTCGTTCCACTTGACACGGCACGTGCACACAGATACCGGCGCCGCAGCGCGCCAACGGCAGCAGCAGCTGCTCCGCACCACGTGGCTGGTCACGTGACCAACAGCGTGACGGACCACGTCATCAGCCACGGCGCCGCGCCACCGGCAGCTGCTCCGCGCCACGTGGCCAACCACGTGAAGGGTGGCGGCGCCGCCGCCACGCAGAAGGCTCCAAATGCTACCGTAATGTAGCTAGCGCTAAAATATGCCGAGTAAAGTTTCGCGCCAAAGTTGATTGGTACTTTAGTGTTTGCTCACCCCGTCTGCAAACTTTGCTAGCAGCCTACTGCGGTGGTAATATGCAGTGCGAAGTCGAAGGAGGGCTCTTTTACTGGCGCTAGTTTTTGTAAGTGAAGAGTTTTCTCCTTGTAAGGTGCTTGGCTGTAGTGATGCGAGTAACTCTGATCTCGCTTGCGCGGGAACAACTGCGACCATGAAATGCAGAAACGCGTGTTCAGAAGGCAGGTCCGTCTGGCCCTGAACGAGCGCATACCGATCATCCACTCAAGAAACTGCGGCAGACACCCTAGAGATTCTAAAAAGATACATAATTTTCCTTACAACACTTGCAGTCTTTCCGAAGTTCATTATTCTGTAAATTGAAAGTAGTTCGGCCGGATATGCTGCCGGAATTTTCAGAAATTGTCTACATTGGGTATAGGGATGGCTCTTGTGTCATCAAAACATAGGTTTTTGGGAACATCACAAAACCAGCTGCATCATGTAGCTAGTACGCGGGGCAGTCAATTTTTAAGTTACCTTTTTACGTATTTCATTTAGGCACGTGGCTGCAATTACTCATTTAAAGCTGGGCATTATTAATATCCATATCAGATTTTATGATTTCGAAGGCGCTTTAGGCCATGCCGCTGTGCGATGATCGACTTTGGCCTTCCTCAGAATTGTAAACACCGCGTCACTGTGTTTCGCGCGCTTCAGCACCAAGCTGTCACCGCCTATTTTTGGCACACGTGCCTCGAGGCCTTCTCTGCCAGACTCGGCTTTAATATATGTAACTAGTTGGCTTGTTAACATGACACACCAATTTCTCGCGCCACTACACGCATCCCAAAGCTCCAAAAATGGTATAGCCCCGAAATCTAGTTTTCTCTTTTTACACCCGGGTAACCTTCGCTCACACTGCCTGTATATCGACCGTATGCTCTTTAATCTTCATAATGAGTTATCTATTCCTGACAGTTAAATGTCCCGTGGCTGCTCATTCATTTCTTTTAATGCATCAACCCTCGGCCGCTTCGGTGCTACAAAATCCCACAAAATTCACTCACAAGATATGTACACAGGATGAGACTGCAGTCTCTTCTTCGCAGCTCCTCCCAACATAACTCCCTAATTGCCCTCCATTGTGCGGGCAGCCACAACAATGCGCTTAACGGCTTATCATTACTAGTGCCGTGCATCTTTTGACTTTGTTTTTTTTTTGCAGATGGTCCCTTCGGACTACCCAATCGATCGTCAGTGATTCATAGGTGGCTGGAAGGACGCCCAGCATTGCCTTGGAGTTGCCCAACTTTTTCATGGGAATCACGCCCTTGGTAAGCTTCTGAAACGTCGGTGGTGTCGTCAAGGTCTCCGAAAAGATACCCATTGACCGCATCTTGATTGAGACGGGTGCGCCATATTTTTTTTTCAAAATCTGTCCGTACGGCTTCTGGTGCTGAATTGCGCACTATATGTCCTTCATACCAATTACTTTCATGTTTTTCGCTGTGACGTTATTTTTTGGTGTTTGCTTCGGCAAGGAATTTGATGTTTGTGTATAAGGTGACCAGCCATCAGTATTCGAAGTGTGCACACAAGTTCCGTATACTGCTCTGTTTTCTCCTACCTCTGCGTCAGTTTATGGTATACGTTGAATTGTGCACCACAATGGCGCCTTCTTTATTATAACATGCTCGGTCTTCCGCTCCGATGAGAAGGGATTCTCGGTGGTTTCAGCGCGCGCTACTAGCTTCCAGTATAACATGGTGTGTCCGTAGACAAAATCTTCCAAGCACCTGATGGTCCACGCAAAGTAAACCTATAGACACATGCAGTAGATTCATTTCTACATAAACACGCATGTGCATGCAGTCATACATGAATTCACGTGGGTGCTACCATATGCGTCTACTTTCAATTTCGTAAACTCCCCTTCGATGTGTTTTTTCAGAAGTCGGGGAGACTCAGAGCCTCCCGCCCTGGCACGGCATTACACGTGGCCGGCCGGCTTGCCTCGCTGCGGGGTGTCGAAGTGGAAGACGTACTTTCAGCAGCGCGCAAGAACACGCACCGCGTTTACAAAATCTAACGTCGTGCTGTGTGACAGATTGCAGTGCAAATATATGCTGCATGTGGCAACGGTGCAGCCCGGCTGCTTGACACAGCCATTACCCCCTGAACAGCTTTCAGGCCTGCGCGTCACGTGACGCGACGTCAAGGACGTCACTGCGCGCCGGCTTAGGACCGCGAGCGATTGCCGCGCGCTCGCCTCGCGGGAACTGGTGCCACAGACTGGCTCGTCGACCGCCAGGTCCGCGCGGCTTATCAGGGCAAAGACAAATAATTAAGATTACGGGCAGAATTATACATATTTGTTTATAATAGCAGACTCTGTCTGTATACATATTTACAGATATTTACGACTACACATCGTTCGCGGTCAAAATACATGACAGACAGAAAACGATATTGCGCTGTAATGTGGACGGATGTTGCCTTTTATACTTCGTGCTATAAAATCGTACACAACTGACAGCCGAAACAAGTTGTTGCACCGATAAGAAGATACAGACAGTTTTTTTTCCTTTATTTTTTTCTCAGACAGTGCCTAAAAGGAGGCCAAGGCTCAAGGCTAAGAGCCTGACGAGGCCTTGGCACCTTGTACATGCGGTTGCATCGATGAACAAATCTCGCAGATACACTTGGGTCAGCACAAGCATTGCGATAAAAATAAAAAAATACAAGTTTTCAAAAGGCAGAAAAAAAATTTACCACCCTGTACATGAGACCGAAGCAATTCAATCATGCAGTACAAAAAAGACTTCTGGTTACGCTCGCATGTGGTCACAAAAAGCAAAGGCAACATTATGCATCAAATGCGAAACCCTCAATAAAACCTAAGAACCATATACACCACGAAAGGGAAAAAACAGAATCTCAAAATAATATGGTTTTGTAACAATGTAACATGCAATACATGTACAGTGGCAATACAATTTTCATGTACACACCCCGAAAAAATCTAGAATATGGTTATTCAGAAAGCAAGTCATTGAGCCGTGTATGAAATTCCGGGGTTAACCAAGATGCTTCTACATTCACTTTTAAAAATAGCAAAGGATTTGCTGAAGTTGACGTCTATTTCAAAGCGGTTCAACATTTTAGTGGACTGAAAAGTTATCGTTTGCCTACCGTAATTGGTTCGTATTTTTGGCACTCTCCTTTTAAGATCGCGGATCGGGTATGTGCTCATATGCTCTATCGCAGGGACATGCAGTTTATTTCGGTAGATCCATTGCAGTAGTTTGAAGTAATAGATCTGGTTTGCTATTAGCATACAGTATTTAATGAAAAGAGGCCCGGTTCGCAGGTTACATCTATCGCATTTGTAATTCTCACACAAGCGTAGTATCTTTTTTTGAGTAACAATTAACTTATTATAGTTATAGATTGTGGTGGTGCCCGCAAACTAATATTCCATAACTCAATCAGGAGTAAAAAAGGGAATAATACAGGATCTGTTTTAAGGGTGTAGGTATAAGGTTCCGGATTTTGTAGATGCTGCCAGTTATTTGCGGCAGTTCAGCTGTTAATTTATTAACTTGCGTGGTCCATGAAAGCTCTTTACTGAACAATATGCCCAAAAATTTTTGTTCTTTTACCTGCTCTATCCAATTTCCGTCATAGGTTATATTTATTGTTGTGTAGTCTCGCCTATTTATGGGCTTGAAAACTATGTACTTTGTTTTGCTTGAGTTTAACCTCAATTTGTTGTTTGAAAGCCACAGTGATAATTTACCTAGGTATTCATTAGCAGCCTTTTCCAAGCTTTCTTTGCTTGCTCCTGTGAAAAAGACATCCGTATCATCCGCATATAAAACTATATCAGAAAAGCCATTTACTGAAGTAATATCATATAAGTATGTATACTAAGAATAAAAGTGGACCTAAGATGGATCTCTGGGGCACACCGTACATAATTCGCAGTTTACTGGATCATACGCCATTCATGTCAACATACTGGCAGCGTTCACTTAGATAACTTTTTTAATAAATTCAATGCTACGCCTCGTACGCCGTACATATGAAGCTTTTTAAACAAAATGTCGTAATGTACAGTATCGAAAGCTTTTCTTAAGTCTAAAAATAATCCTGAGGTCAAAAGTTTGTTTTCAATATTTTCCATAATCTTTTCTTTAATATGAATCAGGGCCATTTCCGTTATTTTTTTCCTTTGAAACTCATACCAAGCAAAGGTTATAACCTGATGTTTTTCAATAAAAGACACAAGTCGGTCACTTATAGCATCTTCAAATATTTTTGAAAAAACCGGCAGGACAGAAATCGGGCGAAAACTATTAGTCTAGTACTCCACCACCTTTATCGAGAAACATTTCGAAATCATCTATCTTGTTTTTAAGACTTCTCATAATCAGATGCATCGTAGCAAGCAGTCCATCCCTAGTTGCGTACGTTTTGTTGAATGTAGGGCTGTCATGATAGGGACAGCAATTTCCCTGCCTGCCCATTTTAGGGGTTTCTGTAGCACATAGAAATGCGGGTCATGGTATCTAGCTTGAAATCTTCGCAATATCTGCCATATTTGCTATCCTCACAATGTCTGCCTCCTCGTCCTTCTTAGCCAGAATTCGGCTGCGAGCAAACCACACAAACTTCCATCCGGACCTTTTCTTTTGAGCAATGGCTGCACCGAGAAGTTTTTTTGCTTGTGCCAGTCAGGTGTTCGTTCACGTACACAGGAGTGCCTTCGCCGCCATAGTCAAGGTCTTTAGTGTCAATTTTCTGCTTCTTACATTTCAAAAAGAGTATGTCTCGCTTTGTGCGATGCACAAAACGGACGACAATGCGTTGCACAAAGCGGACGACGACAATACCAATCTGTATATTAAAGTAGGCCCTGTGGCACGGTACGAGTTTCAGATGAATGAGAGGAAGCAGAACATAGCACATTGCAATGCCAAGAGGTAGAAAACTAAAACCATACTCGCATATTAACTGTAGGTTAGAAGAAAATATTATTTCATCCATTTTCCAGAGTAGGTGGCGCGCTTCAATGGCATAAAACACAACATATTATTTTGTAGAGTCGAAGACATGCAAAGAAACCACAGTACATTAAACACACTTGTGACTAAACTGTGTACCAGGTTATAATAAATAAGTGACACAAAGAACCACTTATTTCACTGCTGCAGGTACAGGAATGCACAAGGAATCCACTGCACAAACTGCATTGCACAATAATATAGACACTAATACAATAATACATAATAGGCACTGCAACAATAGTACAAAAATAGACAATGCACAAGAAGAGCACATACAGACAAAATGTATGACAAATAAGTCATTCACCTACCACAGCAGGCACTGTCTGAGGTTCAGCTAAATAAAAAAAAACATTGCACTTAATTGCGAAAATAGTTTAAAATTTCAGATTAAAAACAAAGAACTGTCATTTAAACTCTGGGCTAGAAAGCATGCATGACGCAAACAAAAGAAGGCTCATTGCACTACAACAGGCAGAAGTTCACCAAAGAAATCACACGAGGAAATTGCAATAAGATACCTGCAGTGCAATTTAAAGTAATTAAATGTGCGGTGTACAAGTTATGGAAAATTAATTTTCAAGAAAGATTTGGGATTTCCTGTTCTTTGCCTTCTGTTCTTTTATAATATGAGGTTGATCATTCCTTTGTTTGCATAAGCTGTTAAGCATTATGTTTGCTGCACACTTTGCAACAAGTGTGACAAGGAGCTCGTAGGCATGCCCATTTTCACATGCATCTATGTCCTCAAACCTCGGTAGATAATTGAGCGTCAGTTGCCGAACGACTTTCCTTTGGTTGGGCCCATGGTGAAATTGTGTGCAGGCACTTTGTGTCACAAGCCATGTAACTACAACCTCCGTGTACATGACTATTGTAAATTGCAAGGGCAGAGGGAAACTTGAGTCCACCGCGGTCCAGTTGTGCGATTAAGGAATGGGTGTCTTCTTCCAATTCCGTCTCACTTGCGGTAACAACCAAGTGTCCTCGGCAACTTTCACACTTTAAAACTTTCATTGTAGCATGCGCACAATACCCGCCAACAAAACCAATAACTGGCATTCGTTCTCTGAGTGCATCAAGGTCAGCGTCTACAACTTGAACACTAAAGGAGGTTCCTACATCTCTGACACTGTTTTGTCTCTTCGATGTTTCTGAAGTCATCAGTGCTCATCTTTGGCAGGGCATTTTGAGGCGAATCCTGCCCTCTGTCTCACAAAGCTGTCGAACAGATATGTGGTACTGCCCACCAGCCATTTGCCGGTACTGTCCAAAACGACTCTCGAAAGGATTCGTTTGAACTTTCCCTAGTAGGACATACTTAAAATGAAGTTCACTTATGCAGTACTTTGCCAATGCCAGTAAGGATTGAGCAGAAAGCCTTAGGGCACTCAATGTGTCCTGGGTAAGGACCCCAGTGTCATGCCCAAAAAATTCCCAGACATCAAACCAGGTAATATAACCATTCAGAAAAGCTACTTTTGGGTCATCTGTACTGCAAGACATGGGTTCTTCGTAAACAGTACGATGATGGAAGCCTTTATTTGGCATTTTTACGTTGACAATACTCCACCAGCGAAGAATGATTTTGATGAAATATGCTGTTGCTGCCGCATGTTGAAAATAAGCTTCAACACTGCGAGCTGCCAGGGCTGTGGCTACGTGCGGATTAAAAGCCTGCAGTACCAGCTTCACATTTTGCCGTTCCAAGTCGGTCGGATTAAGTGCCTTGTATGTCAAGCCATACCCAGAGTTTATCAGTAGAGATGACTCCTCTTTATGAAAATCTCTCAAATTCTTAACTGAGGCAGTCATTTTGCACTAAGGACGAACATCATTGTTTGAAAGCTCAAAGCGTGAGTAGAAAAAGCAAATCCCCGCATTTTTCTGATTTAGCCAATTGTTTCTCATACACTTCAAAAGATGTGCAGCATCTACCACAAAAAATAATGGCCGATCTGGATCTGCCGGATGTGGATAAACATGACGAAGCATTGGCTTTGGCAGAAACATCTTCATTACCTTTCTGTTTAGAGAGTTATTGTCACAAACAACGGCTATGACCCTGTACCCAATCTCTTCTATGCGTATGATCACCTTCTTAAGTATGGCATGAAGTTGGTCGCCCTGTATGGTTTTTAGCGGAAGAATGTGTGCGACCTCCTTGAATGGGCTAAGCAGACTTTGTATCATAAACACGTGTACCGATGTGGCTACCTCGCTGGAATTCACTGCAGCACCACATATGCTGCCCCCCTTATAATCAAAATAAGGCTTGATATGAATTTCGTCAAGCATCAACGTCACTGCCTTTTCATGAGGCTGCAGATGCGTAAATCTCTCGGAAACATACTGAAGAAAAGTTGCATCACAAGAATCAATTTCTGGGCCCATTTGCACAGATCAGCACGCTTTCCTAATAGTGCTCGGATGGGGCAAGGCTAGTGTACTTGTTTTTCTCAAATACTTGTAGGCATGCAGCGATATTGTCTGGAGAATACATGCAAACACCATTACCTGTGAGCTGTACTGAATACGCTCTGCATAGAGCAGTGTTAGCTGTTCGTTTAAAAATTTCACAGCCGCTTTCTTGTCTTCATTAATGCTTGCTTCCAATTTGTCTAGAAGGAAATTTACTGCAAGCGACAGGTGGCGAAAACTACAACGCTCGCCAGACTCGTCAGATAGCATGCACAGGTTGTTCAAAATTTCCAACAAGGAACTCACTTTGCAAACCGAGTCTGGAACAACAGTGCTACCAAGATTCTAGATCGCGGATCCTTGGTAGAAGGCTGAGACTTGGAAGTTTTCGAACACTGTCAATGACGCCTTCAATCAAGGTTCAAGATCGTTGGTGATGTTCAAAAACATCGTATACTTTTTTTTATGAATCACACTCCACTGCACTGACACTGAGAACACTTGCAGGCGCGCCTTTAGTTTTTCGAGTGACGAAAATTGGTCTCTATCCTGCTCCGCTTCATATGACGCAAATGTTCCTTTGACCTAACGGGCGAGTTGGGAAGCTTCTAGTCGGCTCCTCTTAGCATCAGGTGCTTCTCTCTTGCTGTTGTCTGGTGCTGAAAGGTACGAGGGGCAGTTGGGAAATACGGTAGGCACCAATCCCCGGCACAACCGCGGTACTGGCAATCGAACTGTAAGAACATTTCCTGTTCTTGGATCCGAGTACGATGTCGTCGCCTCGATGCATGAAGCGTCGAAATGATCAGCGCAAACGTGCACAAACGTGCAAACGTTTCGTAAACACCTCAGAACCCACTTATTAAAATAGCCTAATGCTAGCCCCTTTGTCTATAAGCGTGATTTCAGCTAAATGTGGCCACAATCAATCTATCTAGGCTTCGGAAGTATCACAATAAATGTGCTGATTAAGTCAAAAGCAACCCGGAGCACAAAACAGTGCCATAAACATTGCTTAACTTAGTGTACGAAGTGGGCACGAAGTCCTTCCTTGCAATGGCGCGTAACCACTTCTTGAAAGTGTCGTCGTCTTCTGGGAAAGAAAACACTTGTATCTTCCTGCCCGTATCGTAATTGCCGGTGCACTCCGGCACACAACACTTGTTCAGCATTTTAGTATCCACTGCACATCGCACACGGAAACAAAATTGCGACAAAACAACGACGAGAGACAACAAATGCGACCACGCCGCTGCGACCAACCGGCCCGCGTGGCGCAGGGAGCGTGAAAGAAAGAACAGAAGGGACTAAAATCATGTCGCTGGCTATGCGGCTTCTGCAAATGTCAGCCTTCCGGATGTGACGTCAATTTTTGGGCGCAGGCCTGAAAGCTGTTAAGGGGGTAATGACACAGCGCATGCTGCTGTCTCGGAAGTGTCAGGTGGCGATGTTAATAAACGAGACTCACGACGCTTCGGTGCTGTCGAGAATGCCAGCAAACGAAAGGGCCCTTCCCGAAACTCAGGTTCGCATGTTTCCGCAAAAGCGGCATGGGAAGCCGCTGGCATGGGAACGGCAGGCAGGGTGGAGCGACGCCTCGTGTCCACCACTACCCTTTGTGTGCGCCACGCGTGTTTTCATAGTGCGCATCGTGGATGCGCAATGCTAGGGTTCCTCGGCCGTCGCAGCGATGGTGATAAACGGACCATGAGCTTCCGCGCTTTTGAGGATGTTTGCTGGGGACGCGCCGGTGTCGAGCTTGGGGATGTACTCAGAACTCTCCGTGTAGACCGGAGGCACGCGGTGGCCTCAAGCTAAAGTAATTAAAAATCTCGGGTGTAACGAAGCGTGGCCGTACAACCAGTTTTATTTCATAGTGGCTATTTATGAAGCCCTCTACAAATGCAATCATTCCGCTTTCCAGGAAAGTCTCTTTCAGCACTTTTCTTGATGAGCTTTGATTACTTTGCCGGTGCCCTACCACTCATACAAAGTCAGCTTGACAGGTAGCGTCTGAGAGCGTTCTTTTCCTTCTAAATTTCTCAGCATGAGCTGTCACGCCACATGTGGTCTTTTTCCAGTGGTCGTTGGTGCCACCGTCACCGACGTCATTGGAACGGTTGTTTGAAACCTCGTGCCTGCGGGCGGTGATTGTGGGCACCACACAGGAATTAATGGTCATGATGGGATGCAGTCGCGGCGCCCAGTGCCACGAGATACAAGGCCAAAACGCAGTTCGATAAAGAAAAATATGAATTTGTGCCGAGGTCACCGTCGTCGTGGGGCCGGTGACCGGGGTCACCACCTCGGGCGGCGACATACCGCCCCGGAAGAAGCACGCGTCAGAATTCGGTGTCGCCGGAGTCACCGTGCCGGCCACGGTAGTCGTCGAGGTTGTGCGCTTCAGCATGAAGGTACCGACCACGTCACCTCCGCATCCTCCGTAGAAGGCCAGGCCGCCGGCGTCCTCAACCAGGGATGACGGTTTTACAGGAGTTCTCGTGGTGGAGTTCGAGGTCGTGGGCGTCAGCATGACAGTAGAGACCAAACATCTGCGTCCTTCATCTAGGGGCAGGCCACCAGCGTACTCAGAGAGGGATGACGACTTCACGGGAGTCGCCGCGGCAGTATTCACCGATGTCGTGGGTGTGAGCATGAAGGCAGCGACCAGAACACCTCCACATCCTCCACCCAGGATTAGGCTATCAGCCTCCTCAGCCATGGATGACGCCTTTACGGAAGTCGGCAGTGTGGTAGTAGCCGAGGTCATGGGCTTCAGCACGACGGTAGCAACCATACCTCCGCATCCTTCATCCAGGGCCAAGCCGACGTCGTCCTCAGCCAGTGATGGCGAAGTCACGGAAGTAGGCGGGGCGGTAGTCGAGGTATTGTTCTTCAGCATGACGGTAGCAACCATGACAGTTCCGCATCCTTCGTCCAAGGGCCAGGCAGCCGTCGTCCTCATCCAGGGGTCTTGACGTCACGAGAGTTGGTGGGGCGGTTATCCAGGCCGTGGTCTTCAGCACGATGGTAGCAATCACGACACCTTCATATCATTCGTCCAGGGCCAGGCGGTCGCCGTCCTTAGCCAGGGATGTTGACGACACGATAGTTGGTGCGGCGCTTGTCAAGACCGTGGTCTTCAACACGATGGTAGCAACCACGACACCTTCACATCATTCGTCCAGGGCCATGCCGCCGTCATCCTCAGCCAGGGACTGCGACGTCCAGGGAGTAGGCGGCGCGGTAGTCGAGGTCGTGTTCTTCATTATGACGGTAGCAACCACGACAGTTTCGCATCCTTCGTCCAAGGCCAGGCAGCCGTCGTCCTCAGCCGGGGGTCTTGACGTCACGAGAGTTGGTTTGTGGCGGTTATCCAGACCGTGGTCTTCAGCACGATGGTAGCAACCACGACACCTTCACATCATTCGTCCAGGGCCAGGCTGCCGTCGTCCTCAGCCAGTGATGGCGACGTCATGGAAGTAGGCGGGGCGGTAGTCAAGGTCGTGGTCTTCAGTACGACGATAGCAACCACGACACCTTCACATCATTCGTCTAGGGCCAGGCCGCCGTCGTCCTCAGCCAGGGGTCTTGACGTCACGAGAGTTGGTGGGCCGGTGTTCAAGACGGTGGTTTTCAGCACGATGGTAGCAACCACGACATCTTCACATCATTGGTCTAGGACCAGGCCGCCGTCGTCCTTAGCCAGTGATGGCGACGTCACGGAAGTAGGCGGGGCGGTAGTCGAGGTCGTGGTCTTCAGCACGACGATAGCAACCACGACACCTTCACATCAATCGTCCAGGGCCAGGCCGCCGCCGTCCTTAGCCAGGGGTCTTGACGTCACGAGAGTTGGTGGGGCGGTTTTTAAGACCGTGGTCTTCAGCACGATGGTAGCAACCCCGACATCTTCACATCATTGGTCTAGGAACAGGCCGCCGTCGTCCTTAGCCAGTGATGGCGACGTCACGGAAGTAGGCGGGGCGGTAGTCGAGGTCGTGGTCTTCAGCACGACGATAGCAACCACGACTCCTTCACATTAATCGTCCAGGGCCAGGCCGCCGCCGTCCTTAGCAGGGCTCTTGACGTCACGAGAGTTGGTGGGGCGGTTGTCATGACCGTGGTCTTCAGCACGATGGTAGCAACCACGACATCTTCACATCATTCGTCTAGGGCCAGGCCGCCGTCGTCCTCAGCCAGGGGTCTTGACGTCACGAGAGTTGGTGGGGCGGTTGTCAAGACCGTGGTCTTCAGCACGATGGTAGCAACCACGACACCTTCACATCATTTGTCCTTGGCCAGGCCGCCGTCGTCCTCAGCCAGGGACTGTGACGTCACGGGAGTAGGCGGCGCGGTAGTCGAGGCCGTGGTCTTCAACACGACGGTATCAACCACGACACCTTCGCATCCTTCCTCCAGGGCCAGGCCACCGTCGTCCACAGCCACTGATGGCGACATCACGTTAGTAAGCAGGGTGGTAGTGGACGTCGTGGTCTTCAGCACGACGGTAGCAAACACTACACCTCCGTATCCTTCGGCCAGGGCCAGGTCGCAGCCGTCCTCAGCCAGTGATGACGACGTCACTGGAGTGGCAGAGTGGAACTTGCTCAGTTGAATGGTCAGTCCTTCGCCGTTCCGTTTCTTCTTCTTCCTCTTCTCCTCAAGTAATATTGCACATACCCACGTGGGGGGATTGGCCAAGGTATAGGGTAGAATGCCAATGAAGCATTTGCGCGGGGAAGGAAACATCAGAAGACTGAATCAAGATAAAAAAAATGGAAAAATAAAATGAATTCAAGAGGTATGAGTCATCCGGAATAGAATCAATCAGGCCTTTTTTGGACATGCGAAAGAACCCCGTATACAGCCAACAAGATAATCGACCAGTTGCACCCACGCAATCGTGAAGGCAGCCGCATACACTGCTCAACGGGAATCCCCTGGCACTCGCACCGAACGATAGAAGAACTGTAAGAGACAGAGGCAGTCCCTGTCTCGAAAGAGGAACCCCCAGACACTGCCCTCTCCGAACCGCGAACCGCCGACAAGACAGGAGAAAATGATCGATTGATTCAACCCGCCACCACGACACACAAAGGCCCGCCGCAGCGAACCCGCACCCGCACAAGCACAAGTCTAAGTGAGGGACCCTACATCGCAGGAGCGCCATGGACACCCCACAAAGCCCCGACCCACACCACCGGATACTCCATGGGCACCTCAGGTGTCGAAAGTCCACGGTATTGAGCAACGGACCACTCAAAGTGGCTGAAACATGTTGGAACCGCTGGAAACGCGAAGCTGCCAACAGAATGAGGTGAGGGACGGGACACATCACAGGTGCGCCGAGAGCTGACCTTGCCAACAAATCAGCAACCTCGCCAAAATAGACGCCCGAATGCCCAGGCACCCAGACCAAACGGACCCCGCGCACCGCGCTCGGAACAAAAAACCCAATTGAACGAGTCAAGAAAGATTTTTCCGGACTTTGGAGAGAGACAATGACGCTGGGCGTTCCCTCTTCATCTTCGTTCCACTTGACACGGCACGTGCACAAAGATACCGGCGCCGCAGCGCGCCAACGGCAGCAGCAGCTGTTTCGCACCACGTGGCTGGTCACGTGACCAACAGCGTCACGTGACCAACAGCGTGACGGAGCACGTGATCAGCCACGGCGCCGCGCCACCGGCAGCTGCTCCGCGCCACGTGGGTAACCACGTGAAAAAGTGGCGGCGCCGCCGCCACGCAGAAGGCTCGAAATACCACCGTAATGTAGCTATCGGTAAAATATGCCGAGTAAAGTTTCGCGCTAAAGTTGATTGGTACTTTAGTGTTTGCTCACCCCGTCAGCAAACTTTGCTAGCAGCCTACTTCGGTGGTAATTGGCAGTGCGAAGTCGAAGAAGGGCTCTTTTACCGGCGCTCGCTTCTGTAACGGTCTTCGCCCATTGGCTGTTCTCGTCAGCGGCACGGGAAAAATAGGTACCGAACCCATCGCTCCGCGGGACGGCACAGCAGGCTGTCCGCGGGAGAAAAACCGGCTTGGGCGGGAAGCGGCACGCTGAAAACGCCCTGCGTTGCGCGTTTTCCCGCTAATGTGAGCGCGCCTTAAGCCAAGAGTTTTCTCTTTGTATGGCGCTTGGCTATAGTGATGCGAGTAACTCTGATCTCGCTTGCGCAGGAACAACTGCGACCTTGAAATGCAGAAACGCTTGTTCAGAAGGCAGGTCCGTCTGGCCCTGAACGGGCGCATACGGATCATGCACTCAAGAAACTGGGGCAGACATCCTCGAGATTCTAAAAAGATACATAATCTTCTTTACTACACTTAGTCTTTGCCGAAGTCCACTATCATGTCAATTTAAAGTAATTGGGCCGGACATGCTCCGGAATTTTCAGAAATTGGCTACATTGGGTATAAGGATGGCTCTTGTGTCATTAAAACATAGGTGCTTGGTGACATCGTAAACCTGCTGCATCATGTAGCTAGTACGCGAAGCAGACAATTTTTAAGTTTTCTTTTTACGTATTTCATTTAGGGACTTGGCTGCAATCACATATTTAAAGCTGGTCGTTATTAATATTAATATCAGATATGATTTCGAAGGCGCTTTAGGCCACGCCGCTGTGCCTTGACTAGCTTTCGAAGTTCGGTCTCACATCTCGGAGCGACGAGCATTGCGATTCACCGGCGTCCGCGGCTGCTATCACCGCCGAAGACTTTATCTCTGCTTGCGGACTGAGGATCACCCGGCCGGCAAACGATTTGAATTCTTGGCCAGCTGATTTAGCGTACAAAAGAACTACGGGTGCGCCAAAAACTGCTGGCTTCTCTCACCAGGCTCTGTTACGGCGCTGCGATCGACACGAAAACGTATTACATGTCGACACAGCCACATGAAAACACATATCGTCTGGACACCACACCGTGTTGGAGAAATGATCTTAGCGAGAGCTTTCCCTTTGGTTTTCCCTCTTAACTCGCAATGCGAACTATATTTTTGCATTATTACGATCATGTATTTCACAGCTGACCTGACCGATCCCATTTTTACGAGTTCATTCAAGGCCTTGAAAATTGTAGCGTCAGTGTGCACCATGTGCGCACTAAGCCTTTTTTTTTAAACGTTACTTGCCGCTCTTGCGTACAGGAAACTAGAAGTGGTCCCTTTCTACTTCGATAAATCGAGCCGCACTGACCTTATTTGTGCCGCAACAATGTACGCGCAATAACTGTGAAATGAACTCCACCAGCTGAGAATTACCGACCGAACCTCCTATGAAAAAAGGCCGACAGTTCTGACATCTGAGCAGCCGTAAGCCCGCCCGCTGACTTCGTGAACGCAGTCGCTAAGCGCTGTGGAGTGACGTAAGCCGATGCCACACAGCTGGCAATTCTACCTCTGCATGGCTCTTCGTAGCCGCCACACCCCTTCTGATTTGCGCGCTAACATCGTGAAGGCAGTCGCCGCTCTGTCACGGACCGCGCTCCCCTCCCGCACCAGCAGCATCGGGATGCATTCGGACGCGCACACACCCGGGCTTTCGCTCAAAGGGAAAGCAAGGCTTACGCCTTAATAAACCAGTGGCCACGCCAAACGCAAGCTCATTGCCCTGCTGGACTTGGTTTCGGAGTCTGGCGTCCTAACTCTGACCTAAATCCCCCACTTGGCCTTTAGTATTTAGGCCGCCGTTGCCGATAAACACTGATGAATGAAATCTTGACGTCTGCATGCCAGAGTATATTCCGTGCAGATCTCGGAGGCCATGAGTTTGAGATTTTAGTGGCATTTCTGTACGGCAGGTGGCAACACCAGCCGTTGCGAGCACGGCGCGTGAAGCGAGTAGCGGTTTAAATCAGTCAAGTCACACACACAGTTTTACAACTTGTTGATACTAATTTGTTGATACTAGTACATCCGTGGTTCTCCCAAATAACTAAACCTCCCAAGCACTTGCTGGACCCCCAAAATGTAACGGGACACCTGCGGTGAATTCCCTTTTGCAATATACCTAGTACCTGCGTTCGTGTGGTTCCTAGCAAGATGCAGCTGCTTTCTGTTTAGTGACCTCTCCCCTTCAATGTGATCTTTCAGGAGTCGGGTTGTCTCGCCGCCTCCCACCCAGGAATGGCCATCCACGTGGCCACGGGGCCTTCCTCGCTGCGGGTTATCGAAGCGGAGGACGTGCTTTCTGCAGTCCGGAAGAACACGTACCGTGCACGTGTACAAAATCTGACGTTGTTCTGTGTACACGCCGCTGTGCAAAGAGTATGCTGTATGCGACAACGGGGCCTCCCAAGCTGCCTGACACTGATATTAGTTGTTTGAATTTTTCTTCCTTATCACGCGATTATTTCGTGTATGTGCAACAAAGCATTCTTTTTCTTTTACATCCTTTTGTAGTTTTAAAACACTGTACATAAAACCTTTTTCAAAGCTTTGTCAGTTATGTCATCACGTCTTCACTTGTGGCTGCCTTGCATTCGTATTTCGGTCGTCTCACACTGCACGCTGACTGCCGGTGTCAGTGGTCTGAGTTGGCGCCAATGTATTGCTGGAATATTTGCACGTCTTTTCGATCGTTGCGTCCTTTGATGCTTTGGGGGATTCAAGTAGTAAATTGATCATTTAGCAGGAGTACTATGAGCAACGAATTAAACGTGGACAAGAAAACAAGGTGTCAACACAAAAACGCCAGCATATTAGCTCCTGGAGAGCAAATGCAAAGAAGGTCGTCGATTAACACTTCTGGAGAAGAGCCCTCGCGCTTTCGAAGTGAAAATGCCCTCTGCTAGTAATAAGCTTCCCCTATCCAACAGCATCTTATTTTGCTTTTCGGGGCTCAGTTGTCTTTTTTGCCTTTATTTTCTTCTTGATAGTACGTTGCGCCGTCGCACGGCACATTAGAATATTTAAGCATAAGAAGATTTTAGCCTCTTTTTCGGCAAAGTGAGGCACATGTCCGGAAACCGCGGTGCTCCTGAAGTCAAGCATAAGAACGAACCTGACACCGAACATGCGGATGAGCTGATCCGTAAATATGGGTAACTTTTAGTCGCAAAACTACAGTAACGTGTGCGATTTCAACCAGCGCTGGTTCAAGTAGATCAACCTCGCTGCCCTGTGTGTTAGACCTTACGGTCACCCCCCCCCCCCCTTTCTTTTTCCGTTTAGTTTATTGGGCCGGCCATCACCGTAGCCTGTGGTGCCCCGTTTTTAACTGGTTGCTGCTGACCTCAGACTCTGCACATACATGCGCGCCAGGAATGCTTGACTCAATGCAAGTCACATAAGTGATTCCGAGGGAAAGAGGAGCTTGCAGCGGAAGTGTGGAATTGTGAAACGAAACCCGGCAATTGTAACAAGCCAAGATAATTCAAAAATATGTTTAACAGAGTTTAAGAGGGAACCTTCCGGCTGCAATATTGTTTTCGAAAATTCAGGCGTCGTCGTCGCGTGTTCACGCACCCCCTTAAGAGATTAGGAAATACATGGGAACTTTCAGAATCTCTAGCGTGTATAAAAATGGCTCGATTGTCATGAGGTGTGGGGCAGCGTTTTCTTTTTTCGAGAATAGAGAAATTTTGCGAACATCTTTTATTTTTAAGTTTCATTTTTACAAATCAGAAGTAAATATCGAGAAAAATTGCACTTTAATATATGTCGGTTTTTCATTGTCATCTCGTGAAAAAACTAAGCCAGATATCAGGATTTCGTCCGCAACATTTCCTCCGTTTTTCTTTCTTGATTGTTAAGCCGCAATTGTCCTCCATATCTAGCTTAATGTTTGCGTTTTGCAGGCTCTGAAATTTGTGTACGTATTTTCTGCGGGGGAAATTCGCGCCGACTTTAACTAGTGCGACGAGGCTCTATCTGGCGTCCAAATATTTTGTCGCTACTTCAATCTAACACTGGCGAAAATAATGAAGCGCCGACCAAAAGGTGTTGTCAAGATGGAAGGACGTTTCGACTTCCACACGGAAGTCTTGTTCACTGATGGAAAAATTTTGCACACAAAGCTTAAGTACGTTGTGCTAATCGTCGCAGGCATCTAGCGTACGAAGGCGGTAGATTGCCGATGTTACGGTTGAGCGTCTGATCTGTTGTCTGGATAAACAGAGACTCCAGATATTGGCGTGACATCCAGTTTTTCTCACGGCCGATAATTGCCGCTTCTTTCCAAGCGATATCATGCTTCGTGTTTTCAACGTGTTCAGCCAGTGCGTTGGAACAAGCCTTCTTTTTCTTGACAGCATTCTTGTGCTCATTCAGCCGTCTTTCAAAGTTTCCGCTTTCACCTATGTAGAAGTGATCGCAGTCTGAGCAGGGGATTTTATAAACTACTCCGGGAAACTTTTCCTTTTTTAGCTTGTCCTTTACGGACACCAACTCGTGACGAAGCTTGCACGCAGGCACGTGAGCTATATGCACATCGTAGGTGCGAAAAATGCGGGCCAATGACTCGCTCCGCCTGGCACATAGGGTATTGCAGCTCGGGCACGGCAAGGTAGGCGAACGGGCTGAGCTGGTCTCGTTGTATGCTGTATTACAGCGTTCACGAAGTGCTGTGGGTAGCCACAATTGTTGAGCTCGCGTCGCACTTGGCGTATGTCAGGGGCTTTTTCTTCGGGTTTCGAGCATATTCTTTCCGCACGACGGATTATTTTCGTCAATGTATTCACCCGACAAGACGAGATTTCGTCGAACCTCAGATTTCTTCAATCTAACACTACGTCTTTGTCGTGTGTGTTCGTGCGCGAAGGCTTCTACTGGAAATGTGGACGAACTTGAGCTCCTTCTTTCCGATTTTCTTGCTTGGGCTGTATTCCGCCGAAAGGATTTCTGCTTTCCTTTTTTGCTCGAGCTTCTGGTGCGAAAAGGAAGTCGGATGCAAGGCCACATTCAAAAGCTCCACCCCTTTCCTCTCCCGGCAGCCACACAATAAGGCATTGTTTACCGAATGGATGGATGGATGGATGGATGGATGGATGGATGGATGGATGGATGGATGGATGGATGGATGGATGGATGGATGGATGGATGGATGGATGGATGGAATGAAGGAAGGATGGATGGATGGATGGATGGATGGATGGATGGATGGATGGATGGATGGATGGATGGATGGATGGATGGATGGATGGATGGATGGATGGATGGATGGATGGATGAATGGATGAATGGATGAATGGATGGATGGATGGATGGATGGATGGATGGATGGATGGATGGATGGATGAATGGATGGATGGATGGATGGATGGATGGATGGATGGATGGATGGATGGATGGATGGATGGATGGATGGATGGATGGGTGTGTGGGTGGATGGGTGGATGAATGGATGGATGGATGGATGGATGGATGGATGGATGGATGGATGGATGGATGGATGGATGGATGGATGGATGGATGGATGGACGGATGGATGGATGGATGGATGGATGGATGGATGGATGGATGGATGGATCGATGGATGGATGGATGGAATGAAGGAAGGATGGATGGATGGATGGATGGATGGATGGATGGATGGATGGATGGATGGATGGATGGATGGATGGATGGATGGATGGATGGATGGATGGGTGGATGGATGGATGAATGGATGAATGGATGGATGGATGGATGGATGGACGGATGGATGGATGGATGGATGGATGGATGGATGGATGGAATGAAGGAAGGATGGATGGATGGATGGATGGATGGATGGATGGATGGATGGATGGATGGATGGATGGATGGATGGATGGATGGATGGAATGAAGGAAGGAAGGAGGGAGGTAAGGTAGAAAGGAAGGAACGGAAGAAAGGAAGGAGCGTTGCCTTTGAAACGGGGTGATGGCAGTTGCCATGATGCTCAGTTTTTTCCTTTATTTTTGTTTAACTCAGTAAGTTATTGAAATTTGCCATTTCCTTTAAAATACGTCTTCCTACACTTTTAAACTTATCTCGCCCCTCTCCTTTTGAGCCCCCAATCTTCCAATCGCTTTTTGCTAATTTCCACAGCAGATTTATTTACATGGCTATTGTTATCTCTAAACCCTATTGCCTCAGGAAGAGTTATATACTGTGCCTGCATCAGCATCCGAATGGATACCATGACATTTTAGTATGAGGTGTTCTACTGTTTGTTCAGATTTACCCCACACGGCACATGTGTCACCTTTGTTAAATTTCTTTTTGTAGCTGTGCGTTCTTAGACACCCTGACCTAGCTTCAAAGAGTAGGGCACTGCCTCTTGAGTTATCATAAAACGTTTCCTTCCTGATCTGCCTTTTCCAGCATCGATATAGTTCTACACTATGCTTCTTTTCCATTGAATTTATCCAATTTTTACCTTCCGCGTTTTTAACCTGTCGTTTAATGCTCGGTCTTTCTCCGACCTCGTGTCTGGCATACTTGCTGGTTAGCTTTCTAGTTATTTTCGGCCGCTCTGAGTCAACGCTGTTTCTGTACAGGTATTTAAATACCTTAGCTGTCCACCTGTTATCGTCCAGTCTCCTCAGGCGCTCTTCGTATAGTATTTTACTCTGAGCTTCCCGTACCTCGAATGTAGCCCAGCCCATATCCCCCTGTACTGCCTCGTTTGTGGTCTTCCCGTGGGCACCTAGTGCTAATCTTCCAGCGGCTCTCTCATTTTCTTCTAATCTCGACTGAACTTCTGTCTTTAAGCACAGAACCACATTCCCGAAAGTAAGCCCTGGCACCATTATTCCTTTCCAAATACCTCTCAGTACTTCATACCTGTTGTACTCCCACAATGCCCTATGTTTCAGTATCCCTGCATCTCTTCGTCCTTTTGCTATGAGAGAGTGTTCGTGCTTTTCCGTGTACCCATGCCCGTTGTTTACCCAAACCCAGAGATATTTGTATTCGGCCACTCGGGGTATTTCATGGCCTTGTATTGTACGCACCTGATCAGTTGTATCGTTGAAAATCATCACACCTGACTTTGTTGCGCTAAAACTGAAACCTAGACTGCCTCCTTCGTCTCCAAAGCAATTAACCAAAATTTGCAAATATTCCTGGCTATCTGCTAATAGTACAATGTAGTCCGCAGACATTAACCTCGGTAGTCATTGCTCAACTATCATTCCGCCCAATCTGTACGACAGATTATAACCGAGATTGCTTCCTTGTAGCCTTCTTTCCATACCTATGATATAAAGCATGAACAGCAGTGGTGATAGAGGACAACCTTGCCTTAATCCTTTGTGTATCTGGACAGTTGCTAAACCCTTAAATCATTCCCATGTTATTCCAACTTTAATTTCTCGATATATTTCCTGTATAAAATCAATTACCTCATGACCGACACCTTCATATTTTCATATGCTCCACAGGGGCTCCCTGTTCACGTTGTTGTGCGCACCGCTTATGTCTAGGAAGGCTAATTACAGAGGTCTGTTTTCCGCCTTAGCTATTTCTATGCACTGGGTAAGCACCAACAGGCCATCATCTAAGCGCCTACCAATTTTGAACCCGTTTTGAAGTTCTCCGAGTATATTATTACATTCTACCCATGACTGCGTTCTAATTTTCCCCGCCTATATTCAAGCCAAAACACAGGAAGTGTTCTCCCTATTAGGACATTGTGGAATAAGAGCATTCTTTCCCCAGCCCAGGGGCGCAATGGCCCATGTGGCGATACAAGTCAAGAATACAGCTGCAAGTACTCCTCATAGGAGGCCCTCGAGCCAATAGCGTCCCTTACATGAATCCAACACGCACTGGTTATTGAGTTATCGGGCCGAAAACCGGTACTGGGTTCATGTAAACGAGCGCCGAGTCGTGTCGGGTCCAGTCATCTACGGCGCAAGGGATGATTGTGTACTGTATAACGATATATAACTTGTCCATTTGACCAGACTGTCCTTGAAAGAGACCTAATCAGCATACTGAGTGGTGCAGTGAATGGGGAATGCTTCCCAACGCTGAAAAATCCGTATATCTTCATGTCACTCGTCAAAAAATACACTCATTTTTTTCTTCTACATTAGGTTCTTCTCCACTACGCGAAGCTATCAACTACAAATATTTGGGTGTTACCTTGACCCCAACATTGTCGTGGAACACACATGTTAATAATGTTTGTTCTTCTGTTTTTAGCAAACTGTGCTTTTTGAGACACAAGTAAAAACGCCCCTACTAAATTGAAAATAGTCTGTTACTTTTCATTTGTTCGCAAAGCTCGAGTATGCATGTATTTCATGGTATCCTCCCTTTATGTCAAATATCAGTCACCTTGAAAGAATACAAAGAAAGGCTGTTAGTATTATTTTTAATTAATTCGCACGGATTCCTTTCCCTCCAAAATTATGGCCGTCAGTTGTACACCTACCCTTTAATCACATCGAAAGCAGTTGAGACTTTAAATCATTTCCCTCCTTCTTAACAGCAAACTTCAAATGAATAAATCACCTTATATAACGCCTGCATTAACGCGCCACACAAGACATCATCATCCTGACTCACTCACACCCTATTATGCTCGAACTGATGCGTCATCCCGCAAGTAACGAAAAAGGAAGTAAAGAAAACCTAAGGAGCTATGGAAACCGGAAAAGCAGCTGTGGAGGATCACGTAACAGCAAATCTGTTGAAGGATGTAGGAGAGATCGTGCTAGAAAAACTATCCATCCTGTATACGCAATGCCTTATTACCTCCACCGTATCAGAAGCTTGGAAAAATGCAAACATTATCTTAATTCATAAAAACGGAGACGCCAAGGATTTGAAAAATTACAGACCGATCAGATTACTATCCATTGCCTACAAGGTATTTACTAAGATAATCGCAGAGTCAGGGCAACCTTAGACTTTATTCAACCAAATGATCAGGCAGCCTTTCGTACAGGTATTCCACAATATATCATATTCACACTCTCAATCAGGTGATAGAGAAATGCGCAGAACACAACCAACCACTATACATAGCGTTCATTGATAAAGAGAAAGCATTCGACTCAGTGGAAACCTCAGTAGTCACAGGCATTCCGTAATCAGGGGGTAGAAGAACCTTATGTCAAAATACTGGAAGATATATATAGCAAATGCAAAGCTAATATAGTCCTCAATAAAGTCAGCAATAAAATTAAATAAGGAAGAGCGTCAGGCAGGGAGACACCATCTCGTCAATGCTACTCACCGCCTGTCTACAGGAGGTATTCCGAGGCCTGAATTCGGAACAGTTGGGAATAAGAGTAAATGGAGAATACCTAAATATTCTGCGATCCGCTGATGATATTGCCTTGCTGAGTCATTCAGGAGGTGAACTTAAAGTCATGATCAAAGAGTTAGACAGGAAGAGCAGAACGCTGGGTTTAAAAATCAACATGCAGAAAACCAAGGTAATGTTAAAAGGTCTAGCAAGGGAACAGCAGTTCACAAGTGGAAGCGAGGTGCTGGAAGTGGTAAAGGAATTCCTTAGGGCAGGTAGTGACAGCTGATGCGGATCATGAGAGGGAAATAACTAGAAGGATAAGAATGGGGTGGAGCACGTATGGCAGGTTCTCACAGGTCATGAATAGCTGGTTACCAGTATCCCTCAAGAGAAAAGTGTACGACAGCTGTATCTTACCGGTACTCACCTACGGGGCAGAAACGTGGAGGCTAACAAAAAGAGGTCAGCTTAAGAACAACGCAGCTAGACATGGAAAGAAAAATGATACGTGTAACGTTAAGAGACCGGAAGCGGGCAGAGTGGGTGAGGGAACGCGGGTAAGTGACATCCTAGTCGAAATTAGGAGGAAGAAATGGGCTTGGGCCTTGCATGTAAAGCGAATACAAGATAACCGTTGGTCCTTAAGGGTAACGTAGTGGATTCCAAGAGAAAATAAGCGTAGCATTGGTCGGCAGAAGGTTAGGTGGGCGAATGAGATTAAGAAGTTTGCGGGCAAAGGGTGGATGCAACTGGCAAAAGAGAGGGTTAATTGGAGAGACATGGGCGAGGCCTTTGCCCTGCAGTGCGTGTAGTAAGTCTGATGATGGTTTCTCCTCGGACAATATCGGAGCTGTAACATGGCTTACTCGCTACAGTGTGAGTAATCATTGTATAAATGTGTACTGTTTATTTCTGTCTTGTTCATTATTATCTTTATATATTCTAATCCCCTCTGCTTGGGCCCTAGGGCCTGCAGTATGTAATAAATAAATAAAATAAAAACTGGACCTTGACCTGATGTGCTTGTAAAAGCTGTCGAGTCGAAAAGTAAGGGTAGTGGGAGGGGAGAGGATTAATCCGAACTTGCTTTTCACGTGTTCCATCGCGCCTCCGATACAGCGATGGCGAGTCTCAACCTTGGAGGCTGCCACTGCTTCCCCGCTCGACGCTTGGTGTCGCTACAGTTGAACCGGTCTACACTCACTGAAATCAAGTTCATGTAAAATCGCACCGGTCGAGTGGGATTGACGATAATTAGCCCGAGCCCCGAATAGACCCGACGCTATCGCGTTCATGCAAGCAGGGTTAATCGCGCAGACTGACTGCCTTGACGTAGCGGTTAACCCCCTTTACCGAGGCACTTGCCAATCACCTGCGATTTCACGCTATAATCACGGACAATTAACTATCTATGGCAGTGCAACAGCCAACATCAAGGGGAGAAAGGACCGTCTCCTTCCTTTTCCTGCCCCGGCTGCACTGCAACTGCTACGTCATAAGAACCGGTCGAAGCCGACGCTCGCCTCTGGCTCCAAACTAGTGAAACAAGAATGTGTCGGATCGGCATCGAAATATCGGTTTTCTATAAAATCTTTCGTCGAATGTCGCTCTTTTCTGTCTAAATCTCCTCCCTACTCGGCATATCTCTGCCAAAATGTTCGCGTTGTGAGTGCAGGTGCTGTCCACTGTACGCGGGTAAGCGTGGGCGCACCTTGTCTGCAGAAAGGAGCTCGCGGGTTTCCGAGCCCTCTACTCCAGAATAGACATCTCTGAGTGTAAATAACGTAATGTCGAAGGTTCATGGCCTGGTTGGCAAAATCATCCAGCTTTGCTTCTGGACCTGTTTCGCATGTGTCAAGCGTTCCCCAGCCATCTTTCTGTTCCCAAATGCAGCCGCCTCGGCGGGCCTCACACCTAGCCTCATCTCCTGCACTACGCTGGCAGAAGTCGCATATTTCAAACAGAAAAACGTTCTGAACGGGCGCTGTATAAATACAGAAAGATAACATGGCGAAGCAAAGCGCATAATGAGAATTTCCCGGAGATCATGCTAGGTATGGATTTTTCGCTTGCAAACCCGTGACCTCATGACAATTCAGGTGGGCGGCCTTTTTTATACACAGAATGCGCACATGCGGTTGGCGTGGTTAGCGACAGCTTTTCTTGTATGACACTGTAATCTTTATTATTTTTTTTAAATAAACCACTAATACACAGCAGGTGCAAGTCCACAACAGTAGCAAGTCGCTTGTGCAAAGACGAAATTTGCGTTCAAAGCCACCCGCGAATAGTAACAGGACGATCTCAGCGATTTTGCAAACCACACACCTCACCCTTTCACCCAACTTTGATTTTTTCCGTTGTTAAATTATAAGCAGTGAAGGTGACATGAAACAAAATATTTCAGCAGTACTATATTTGACTAAGGTCAGGAGTTGGTGACAATGCCGTGAAAAGCAGGCGAACACATTGACATGGAACAAGGTCATTACTGAAGTGACTATCGCTCTTAAAAAAACAAGAATTCCGCGAAGACGATACCAAAAAAAGGTGCTCGGTGGTCATCGAAGAGGAACTTTCGAGATAAGGCGTTAAAAGCAACCCAGAATAATGTAGAAATAGTTGTGCCTGGCTGCAGTCCTTCCAGATAACGCTGATCGCATCTCGCGTAATAGTGATATTCCCGCGCGACAACGGATTTTAACTTGAAGAAACAAGCGTGCATCAGTTTCGCTGCATTACTTATCTCTCAAAGAAGCATCGGTCCGATGCTACACAGAAAAGTACGGTCAACAAGAGCAAAGACAAGGCAAAGTAAACACTGGGAGCGCAAAAAGCTTTTCACTGAGGCCGCATCGTCTAATTGCGCCCACGCTCATACACAGTCACCATGCTTGTATTCCTGGTTGCGACGGCGGAACACGAAAAAGCCGGCGGAATACGCACCGGCCTCGAGCTAAGAAAAAGCGGTCAGCTTCGTCACGGATTAAAGATTTGAGGTGCCAAAGTAGAGGTGTGCCCAGGGTGTGTCAAAGGGTGAGTCACTTATCTGCACTAGCTAGGCGCTACCAGCACTGCTCTTAATTATACTCGCGGACAGCTTTTTGTGGCTATCCAGCCAAGGCTAGAGGCAGGGAAGGGAAGGCAAGACTTTTTGTCCACAAACTGTGGTGAGCGAGTTGTCCTTTGTTCGCGCTAGGGGTGCGGCGGGGCGAAAGGGAAGATTGTGCTGCCTCACCAAGGGGAGAGATAAGCCACTCCCCATGACAATGGAGCAAAGCCCTGTGCCTAGCTCATTTCCTGTCCAGCCTTGGCTGTACAGCCACAGAGCTGTCCGCGAATATAGGGTCTGTATACCCCACCCTACCATTGCAATTTAATGTTCGCTGAAAAGATGCAAGGGAGCTTAGGCGACCCGAACCGGAAAACATACTTTGCTGACAGCACATAGAATGGTGCCTCACTGGAAAATAGTCCATTCTCTGGCTTCCATCTCTTGAGAGGGGTTGATTCTCTTTGTGCTTCTGTCTTTTAGGGGGCACAAGTTATGTCTCTGTAGTCGGATGCAACTCAAAAACACTGAGGATATTCTCTCTCAAAGGACCCCCTTTAAGCCAATGGTGGCGGCCCATTCTCATGACTCTGCAAGTGTGACAATGCAGGGAGCGGCGACACAGTGCAGAGAGGGGTCTATCCCTGATATTAGAAAGAAAGAATTATCCCTTTTCATCTACCACACCCTGCTCTTGCTCTGCATACGTTCCTTTCTTCTAACTTTGAAACAATTCCAAATTGTTTCCATCGTTGCCCACGTGGCCCCTATGTCCTGGGAACTTGGTTAGCCATCTGGCCTGTCATGTCCGTTCCTTTCTGTGGTGTCTTCCTGCTTTAAAAAAAATTTACAGTAATACACCGACAAGCCTGCAAAAACGTTGTCGCATGATTCATAAGACTATCTGCTTGAAAGTTGAAAAGCACCCGGAGTCCTACCCCTCCCTCCCTCTACTATGAATAGGCCAAGCCTGAGGCATTCTCAACTGACAAGCAGCGGGAGGGATAAAGGGAAAGGGATTTCACTTCCTGTCCACTGCCGCAGGAAACTTTCTCCTTCTTTCCACATGGTGGTACCTCGAGCTCCTCTCTCATCACGTGGGCTTCTTGGAGCTTCACTTCTCTACAGCGGCAGTTGGAGTTTCTTCAAGAAGGCAACAGGTCGTCCTGTTCCTTGCTGCTCTCGATCAGGCCAGAGTAAAAGCGAAGACACTCGCGCTAATCGTCAGCGATACGGCATTTCGTCGGACTACTGGGCTCATTTCACGGGTGAGTAAAAGTAAACGCAAAACGTTGTGGTTCTTGCCTTCTATTTTTGACATCTTGTTATGCGGCCGCCCTTGTGAAACGGTACAGAGCAAACGCCTTGCTTTCTTCGGAGCAATCAAGTGCTAAGCTACAGTGCATTTTATGGTAGTTGTCTGTAATGTGTTTCCACCATGACTAGATGGTCCATTGCTGCAGCCCCTCTGTCAACTTGCGTATTGTCACGGACTAGAAGAAGACTAAGTGGGCAGTGGCGCGGCACAGTATGAGAGGCGCTATCAAGATAGTTTTATAGTACCGTCGGCTTAATGTGAGCATTAAGTTAGCGCGCCCTCTGCGTCTGTATAGAGAAGCACCTGAAACATGTCTTGTAAAAACTGTACAGGTTCCCGATCATGGCCGAAGAGCAGCCACTCGCTCAAACCTGCAGCGACGACTGCTTTTCCGACAACGATTCGCAATGCTCCGACGATTGCACGGAGTTGCTGAGGCGTTGTAGTTCTCAAGAGGAACTTTCAATTCCTGACATCCCTGTCTTGCCTGATGGTCAACCATGGTCCTCGCCTGAGTGGGGAAACCTTCTCGCCAGACAACTTGGAGCTTCCACAGAGCAATCGACAGACGTCGAGTCGCCCGGCGGCAAGAAACCGTCCTCCTCTTTCGGGGAACACCCATGCGAGACGCTACCCGGTTACCGGATTTACATGCTGAGAAGTGCACTCGTTTGGCGCGGTCCAAGCACGTACAAGACCCACTGTTTGCAGGCAGACAAGGTACGTAGCTTCCTCTTTCGAAACTACTATTTACCGCGAACGTCCGGAACCCCTAATGTCGGACTCATTCAAGCCCCTATTCTCATTACGTACTGCATTCCTCAAAAATAATGCCAGTTCTCTGGCACATTCGTTTCATTTTCTACGCATTCTTTCGAAAGTTGATTTATATATGTTGCGGTGGATCTATTACCTCCCCTGAGGCAACTGTCTAGGTTGAGTTTATTGAAATTTAGACAAAATACAATTGTCTTGGTGAAGATAGCTAAAGGTGACACACGCGACTAGGCCCCAGGCACTCTACATTCGTATTACCACAGTTTGGACATAATAGAAATATAATATGACGGAAAATAAGTTTTCTGAGGGCCTAGCTCTGTAAGACCGGAATATACGTAGCGAAAGCACGGAGACATCTGCAACGGAAGAGTGCACTCTCTAGATGTGCCTTTATTGGTGGGTAAAGCTTGAGCCGTCGTGGCGGATTGGTAACGTCTCCGCCTCAAACGCGAAAGACCCAGGTTCCCGGGACAGGTTCTTTTTATTATTATTCAGTGAGTGTGCAGGGTGTTTCAGTGGCTTCCGTAGATGCCGCCACCGAAGACGTTGGTTAGCGGTTAAGCGCAGGCTCTGTTAAGGCGCGTTTAGGCTCCGGCGTTATCTGGCGGGGCCAGATCGGCGGCGGCGGGCGTCAAATGCGCGCCGTTGGGAGAAAATCGCCGAAATAAACGCTCCATGTATTCCGGGCTTAACGCGCGCGCTGGCACGGCGGCGTCACGTCACCGCCAGCGCGTTCGGCGAAATCTGGCTGCACTGGCGGAGACTTGCAGCGCACGTCTTTATTTCGCGCCGAGTGCGCAAGCCGGCCCGGCTAGACCGGTTTGTCTCCGCGACGAGACGCGGGTTGTGTAGTCATGTGTCTCCTCGGAGCACCGCCATGGCAAAATCGCAAGTTCAGGCCAGTAAAACTTTCGCTTTAAAATACACAGTATTACAGGAAGACTCCGAGATTTCACAGACTACAAAAAGCATGGGTATATAGAGGTCAGCGTTGATACAAAACAATTGAATTAAAACTTGAGAAGTGACCACGAATGAGCTCATTTGACAGAGCGACAAGAGAGATATCCCCGACAGAGTGGATCTCCAAAACAACAATAGCAAATATATGAACACTCCACTGCCTGCAAATATGGCCTTGTTTAAACATGAATCAAGAAGAAAGTATAATATAAGGTGCAAAATAAACTGTTCGGTGATTATTGTGTGATATCTAAGAAATTAACGGCCATAACGACCATGTTGTTCTTTCTGAATCCCTTAACACGCAAGCCGAGTGGTGCTCCAAGGGGCAAATGTTTATTATCCTAACTAAATCAGTGTCATTAATTAGAAAAGAAATGATCTCTCCTCACTTATACCGTTAATAACATGCCTCTTTCGAAGGTCGATCAACATAAATACTTAGGCATAACGTTTACATCAAACCTCAGATGGGAAACACAGATTACTAATATTACAACTGCTGCATTGCGAAAGCTATTTTATCTGAAAAGATGCCGAAAGCTCGCTCTAATGTATATTAAGCTTCTGGCCTACAAAACATTTGTGAGAAATATTTTAGAATACGCCACCACTGTTTGGTTTCCGTACACAGTAATGCGTTTAGTGGTTATGAATGGACCGCCGCTCTTCCGCTTTGTCCCATCTCGCTGTTAATGAAACGTATGAGTGATAAATTTGCACGATTTTTTTTTATTTACACTGATGATTCTGCCGCTTTAGGCATAATAAAGGACCGTCCGTTTATTGACAAGTGGTTTCCGTCCTAAAAACGAGATGGCGCCACGAAGCTGAGCTTGGAGGAAAACTGGTCCTCCTAATGCTAAGCGAAATCGTCGTATCTTTCTGTCGATGTTTGGATTCGTTGAAATGATAGTGCGAACGTGAAAAATGGCGTAACTTCCCGTAAATTACCTGCGTTTTGCGTGTGTAAGCATGCATACGCTTATGGTTCTTGCACAGCACCGATTTATGCCCTTTTCTAAGCATATCTGTGCACGCCATGAGCGGCGACGTGGTGGCCGCGAGGTGTAAACGAGGCAGCATTTCAGTGATGGTGGATTCCGCGTGCTTTCGCCGCCGAATGCCTAAGTTAGTGTCACTGGAAACTTAACCAGCGACTCTAGCCTAAGTGGGACCGAGTCGCACCGGTCCTGGAGAAGCAAAGCACGATGAGCATCTTCAGGAACGGTGGAAGCGGCGCTCCATTCAGGTCCGTGTTGCTTTTCAGCGGCAGCTATGTTATGAATGTCAACATAGACGCCCTGCTTAAGCGGAAATTAAACGCAAATATTTAACTCTGAGTACACTTCCATACGACTCACCGCGTCACGAAGCGACCTAACTGTATGCAAGTACACTTCGTCAAACGCGCATTCACAAGCACGGTTAAAAAATTCAGTATAATCTCCCGCGTAGGGGTCAGTCCACGCTGCCATTTTCCCGACTGCTGAACTGCGCTCACGCAAGGCTTAGGAGAGGGCTGAGTCGGGCTGGTTGGTTCATGTTGAAATGGTATGCAAAACAGCGCTGACGGACGGGACGGAAGAAGGCGAGACAGACACATCTCGCCTTCTTCCGTCCCGTCCGTCAGCGCTGTTTTGCATACCATTTCAAGGCTTAGGACCTTGCGTCGCGTCTCGCCGCCCGCTCAAGAGTGAGGAATCACTCGTGGCAGTAGTCAGGTGAAGCGCTCCTCTAGGGCGCGGAGTGGCGAAAGGACGCATGAAGGCAGCTGCTAGCTGCCTTACTCGGAGGATGCACCAATGACGACTGTGCTTAGGTCTGCTCAGTAAGAAAGCTTCCAGATATACATGAGGGAGCCTAACTGCAGCGAAGGCTCGCTTACTGAGGTAAAGAAGCTTTCAGAGTTTGAGGGCTGGTCTCTGCTGCACCCAAAGACAGGGCCTTTGAGATCATGTCAAAACTATCGGTAGCAGTGGAATTCTTTCTGTAATGTATTTTTCTCACTTACAGGACGCTGAAGCTGACGCCCGCGCTCTGCAAATTGCCTGCACACTGCACGAGGAACCAGCAGATATCGTATTCCAGCGCAGACGCGTCTCACGGCAGCCGAGGTCGTCAATGGAGGCAGCTAAAACAAAGCAGGAGGCCGAGCCCCCTACTGCCGCGTCTTCAGAGCCTACGCGTGAAGCGTCGCCGCCAGTCATGCCACGTTCGACTAAGCTCTGGCCGTACTCGCTCTCATCAAGAGTGGGCCTGGTGGACACCCACTGTCACCTGGACTTCATCTTCCGCAAAGTGGGCCACCGGGGAACCTATGCCAGATTCCGAAACGAGCATCGGGATACCTTCCCCGATTGTTACGAAGGGTGCGTGGCAAATTTTTGCGATCCGCAGACATTCAAACAAGTAAGCCTTTTTTTATGAAACATCTCGCTTTATTCTCACACCTACATAGGCATTTATTGCACCCATGGCAGTAATTACATTACTGGAATCCCATTATAGTTCTTTTGCTCCTTCTCGTAAATTGCAGTGCAAATGTGGTGACCTTGCAGCAGAAATTTTGCAGAATTTACCTTCGAAATTGCGTCCTTTTTTTAATGAATAAAAATTCTCTTGCATAGTCAGGAGTAGAGCGTGATTGCTCCATGTCCCTAACATGTATATCCACAAACCCATATACCATTATTTCTTCCTGCCTTTCCTGCTACCTTGTATGTGAATATACCCTATGTCTGGATTAATTTGGCACTGGCGCTTACGTCTCGCCGCAGCGCCACATGTGGGATGCAATCCTGACCGAGGATGGAGTGTGGGGAGCTTTCGGCTGTCATCCGCACATGGCTCGCGAGTACAGCGAAGAGATCGACGAAGACCTCATCAGGGCCCTGGAACATCCAAAAGTCGTCGCCTTGGGTGAAATAGGATTGGACTATTCGCGCAGGTGAGTGCGCATATAAATTCAACACGGTTTCAAGGTGCTTCTAGGCCGCTGTTCATTCGTAGGCTGTCAAAGATCAATAATGTCGCAGTCGTCGTTCAAAAAAAACACAATATAATTCAGCTTCTATGTCTAGTACTACGTAAATAAAGACAGCCGCGTTTCACAATTTAATCAAGCTAGTCTGCATGCTTCTCTTTTGGTTTCCTAACAGTTTTTTTATGCTTTTGGGTTTCACGAGCACCGTATTACCGTAATTGCTATCAGCCCACCGTATATAACGCGAGAATCTCTTCGGCCTTATGAAGGTAATAACACCTGTCCTGAGTAGTTCGCGCAGCGTGAAGACGCTTTAAGCGCTATAGTGGTTACGAAAGTGCGTTACGTCGCTTTTGCAGAAATAAATGCGACCACGGCCAACAGAAACGGGTGTTCCGGCGGCAGGTGCAGATTGCCCTGAATGGACGGCTGCCCCTCATTATCCACTCTCGAGATTCCACGTCCGACACAATCGGCATCCTCAAAGAGGTACGCTCACCACTTGGCTAAGACGCGTGTCCATTACTTTCCAGACCTAGGTTATTCCGACCACGTGTATACATTTCGTAAGCTATGGAATAATTAGGAGCCCCACAAAGTTCTATTCAGTGTGAGTCTCATGTTCACCCGCGCTGCTTTTGACCAAGTTTAACTTTCGCGCATCTCTTCCACTTGCGCACTGCGGACGGATCGAATGTCTTCTTCGTATAGCTTCGCTCAAACAGAACTCCCCCGGTTACTCTTGCGGGTATGTGAGCTGATTCCCCAACCATTTCGCCTCAAAGCAGCCAAGCACCAGGTCAGGGCAAATGTCGTGCACATTTCATTACCGGCGGGTAACAAGCAGCACTGCAAATCGAACTCCGCCCCTCCCGCTTCCGAGGCGAATGCGTTGTGTGGTCTGCCTAAAAGTACGGGCTGTTTCACATACGGTACTATGCAGTTTTTAAAAATGCTATTATTTTTCGACATGGCATTCTCAGCAGTGTAGCGCATCGGAATACGGCTATGACGCGCTATCTAGTGCGTTGGCTTATATTTAGTAGCTAACATTTTAGCTATTAAGGTTAGTCTCCTTATTTAGAAAGAAGCTTGTAGCGCACCGTAATATCCATATCAGGTTTTAGAATATCGGAAACGGAGCTGCATGCCCTTGGCTCTCCGGTCCGACAAATTTTGGCCATTTCGAAGAGCTGCGTGCGCTGGAGAGGTTGCTTTGCCTGAAAGCTTTTCGAAAGGGCGTGAATTTTGGCGCAATGGAGGATGAATTTGTTGGGCCACAACCCCGTTTTCGAAATTCTAAAAACTGATGTGCAAATTTCTTATAGCGTGCTACACGCCTCTCGGTGGATAAGGAAACCAACAGTAACAGCAAGAACCCTCAATAGCTTTCGATTGACTGTGGAAATAGCTCTAAATTTCTCGATGTTATGAAAACGTCGCCACGAACGAGGATGAAAGTACATAGAACACACATAGAACCCTTCGCCGCACCATAAAAGAGGTCTACCTTGAGCTCCGCCTCGACAAACGCCTTTACCCTCCTCCTCATCCATCACTCACGGTGCCGGAGTCTCGCCTTCTTCGGCACATTCGGATGAATGCAGTTATCACCCCGTCCCGCCTCTTCCTCTATCGCTATCGATCGGACCCTTCCTGTCCCAACTGCCCCTGCATCTATGCGGACCTGGCCCATTGCCTCTTCTATTGCCCAGCTGCTCAGCAGTCGGGTTCCTTCCCCCCACCCTTTCTATCCATCACCACCTGGCTCGACTGGCTTGGCGCTGAAGGGGAAGAAGAACAGCGGCTTCTGGTCGCCCAGGCGGTCGACATGCTCGGCCTATAAATTATGGTCGAATAAATGTCTTTACTACTACTACTACTACTACACACAGGACAGGCCGAGCGCATGTGGGTTCTAGTTCTGTGCTCGTTCCTCGTGCCGTATTCATTACATCTTCATGCATGGACCAACTAGCCCCGGCACGAGTTTTTCTCGCTGTTAGTTAACCAGCTCAGTTAGCATCTCCTCTGATATATGGACTACTTGTTGGCAATTCCAAGCCTGTAAAAGCGCCGTTCTAACTGAACAACCCTATTTTTAAAAATTGCACAATATCTGAGGTCAAACATCCGGCATGTGTTCAATGCTCGTCCTCTGTAATGATGCGTAACTCTTGGCTTCCCCTTCCGCAGATGGTGCCGTCAGACTACCCCATTCACCGCCACTGCTTCACCGCCGACTGGACGGAGGCACAGCGTTGGCTCATGGAGTTTCCTAACCTCTGCCTTGGGCTCACTCCCCTCGTGAGCTTCCCCAATGCCGGTGGGCTCGTCGAGGTTGCCAGGAAGATCCCCCTGGACCGACTGCTGATAGAGACGGATTCCCCATACTTCCTCCCGAAATCGGTACGCACTGATTTTTGCGAAAACTTTTTCATAGCCGCGTAACTATCTTTAAGCCAATTTTATTTTATTGGCTACTTTAACTACCCCCCCCCCACCGCCACACACCCACACTAATGACGTCACTGGATTTTGCGCGGCTATGTATGACACCATTATTTCTATGAACAGCCACCTTTGCAAATAGCGCTGTGCACAGAGGGACGGGAAAAACTCGATGTTCACTTTAGCGCCCTCCTTTGATAGAAGCCTACTATATGAGATGTCTTGGGATGTTTGCTAATGTCATGGACCTTGGGCAGGGCTACGTCTTCGCAAGGTTCAACGGGTGAATATGTGTAAGGGGTTAATTGCAGATAGTTATTATTAGCCAATAATTATGCCTAATACTTTCAGGGCCATGCATGGAGTAGCCAACAACGCCCTGGCTCTGGCGTCATTGAAATAGCCACTTTCATGAGTGTTTGTTTCTTTTTGTTCGCTTCTTTTTAGGAATCAAGCCGTCTGAAAACATCGCACCCAGGAATGGCGATCCATGTGGCGACTTGGCTCGCATCGTTGCGGAATATCGAAGTCGAAGACGTAATGACAGCCGTCCGCGAGAACACATGGCGAATCTACAACATATAATGTCGGACAGTGAGCAAACATTGTGCCTCAGAAAAAAAATATTGACTGTGCGAAAAAAATAAAAGAAATGTCTTTAATTGCTTTTGCTTTTTACCACTGGAGCTCAACTTCAAGGGGCCGTTCAGTGGTGTGACCCTCTAGGCTTACCACTGCTGTCAAATTTCTGGGTAAACGAAAATTTGTCAACAGCAGGAGGAGGAGGAAAGGAAGGGAGGTTAACCGGATGAATAACCGGTTTGCTACCCGACATGGAGGGAAAGGGGTGAGGGGATAAATTATGAAGGAGAAAAGAGATTACCAGGAAACTGAAGTCAATATGCAAAGTAACAGCGTTCCGTAAAGTCACAGCCTATCGCGCAGGCCAGAAGTCCTCAAGAAGCAGAGCTGTGCCTTGGAGGCTTTCACCCCCGACGACCGTCGTGGCCATTAGCCGACAAGGAAGGAAAACGTTTATTGAGCTCTAGAGAGTTGGTGAGGAATTTGGCGGAGTCGAATGGTGCCTTCCATCTGCTTAGCAATAGTCGTCTGCCCCTTGTCCAGGGCTCCGCTGGATGCCACTGCCAGCTGTGCACGCCGGATCAGCCCAAGTTGGACGTCCTGACCATGGTGGAAGAATACGGTCGCTGGAGAGCATTCTTTTCCATTGCTCCGTCAGTGAGCGTGGGCGTCGTTTCCGTCAGTGGGCGTGGGTCTAGACGCTCCAGTGCACGGCAGAGAGACTGCCTTTCGGCGCTGTAGGCAGGACATTCACAAAGAATGTGGGCTATAGTCTCGTCAGACCCGCAGATGGCACATGCAGGTCTATCAGGCAATGGTTTGTGAAAGCTACACCAAGGCACAGGCGACAGAGGAAAGTAGGTTCACGCCGTGGTAGGCTGAATGGAAGGCGAAGCTTCAAATTTGGGCCCAAGGCAATAATAAAACTAAGAAAGAACGTGTGCGTTGCCAGAAAAACGACTCGAAGGCGCATGTGAATTTGCTCCACGGGGTATTTACAGTAGATTCTTCAAACGCTACGAAAAGGCAGGAAAAGCTGTTCCCGGCCGCAGCAATTGCTATCTAATATAATAAGCATCCAACCTCGAAAGTGGATGTTTGGGCTAGTTGGTAAGGTATAATATGGAGGGGGCTTAGCGCGAGACAAAAAAAAGAACGTGAGAGGTCCCCAGGACGAACTGTATTTTAAGGTGAGCAGAAGTTCTTTAACAAAGAGGCAGGGTAACGTTTCCGGCCAGTAACTATCCAAGCAAGAAAACGCGCGGGCAATAACGTATATAGTTGTACCATGGTGCCAAGAAAAAATAATTCCTTGCTGAACACGTTTTCCCAAAGGTTTGGAAATAGGCCCATCACAGAATATTGATTCAGGTGTGTTGTTGATGGATTCAAATGGATGAATTAGAAATTGTTGGTGATTGTGCTGGATTAGTGAGTCCACTAAGGTGGATTAATGGGTAGGGTCAGTACACTCCAATGTGATAATGCAATGGAAAGTATACTCGAACATTCTCATCCTCAGATTTTCTAATCGGGCAGTGCTGATGACGTCACAGTCCCCTCAACCAACCAGGGGATTTTCTTAATGAGAAGCTGGACTTTTTTTCGACGGCAGCTCAAGGTGATAGCCCAAAATTTAGACGCGACGCTTTGTTTCTTCTTACACGACCTTGTTTCTTCATCTCCGGTGTGCGACCTTATCGATTTGTTCTCTGTGCGAGAGGCGTTCGTGGCGCTCTGGGACGTTCATGGTAGTGCACAGAACTTTCTGCAATATTCGTGATCGCTGTCAATGTTTTAGCAGTCTCGAAGTTCACTCGCATATCTCGGACAGACGAGCATTGTGATTCCCTGGCGTCCGCGGCTGCTATCTCCGCCGCAGACTTTATCTCTGTGATCACGCGACAAAAGATCTGAATTCCTGGCCAGCTGAATTAGCCCACAAAAGAACTACTGCTGCGCCAAAAGCTGCTGGCTTCTCTCACCAGGTTGTGTTACGGCGCTGCGATCGACAAAAAAACTAGAGCATGTCGATGCGGCCATATGAAAATACATATCGTCTAGACACCACACCGTGTTGGACAAATGATCTCAGCGAGAACTTTCTCTTGAGTTTTCCCTTTTAACTCGCAATGCGAACTATCTTTAGCATTATCATGATGATGCATTTCAAAGCTGGCCTGATGTTACGGTCCATCTATTCCCTCCCCTGAGAAAACTTCCTTGTGGACCAATAAGAATTCATTTGTTACTATGAACGGGAACCATTGTCGACAGCCTTGACTGGTTTTATCAATGCACCCCAATTCCCTCTACAGAAAGGTTAACAGGTGCTGCGCATAATATGGTGGATGTCTCTCAACATGAGTAATTGAGTCATTTTACTACTGTCAGTTACCCTGTCATCTTCTTTCAGTCTCTGCATGCGCTATTTTTCCTTCACAGGATGATGATGCAGATGCTAGTGCCCTTCTGGTCGCCTGCTGTCAGCACGAAGAGCCGGCAAAAGTCGCATTCCAGCGCAGACAAGTCATGCGATCGTCCAGCTTTTCTGCAGAGATGCCATGCGACCTCCTCTGCAGGGAGGCGGCAGCCGTGTCCACAGAGGCTGCCCAGAAAACAACCACAAAAGTGACGTCAAAGACAGTCAAACCGTGGCCTTACAAGTTGTCGTCACTAAGTGGGCCTCGTGGGTCCTACGCGAGTTCCGGACCAAACACTGCGAAACTTTTCCGGACTGCTACGATGGCTGCGTGGCGAACTTTTGCGACCCGTCGACATTTAAGCAGGAACAGTTTCAGAATGAATCTCGATCTGAATGCTCGCCTTTCAACAGGGGTGTGCTACTTTGGTCCGCCTTCAGAAGCTTACTGACAACTATCGTTGTTAATAACGCTCAATGTTTTCCATGCGCTACGTGTTCGTTTGATGCGATTCTTTAAGTAAAGCTCTAATGTTTCAACGGTATGAAAGCTGTGGTGTAGTTTTTGATTCTTCTGGGCACCGTGAAAGCTGAGAAGGCAGGCACCAAGTGGTATGGTGCCCTCCACGTGCGTTGGTTTAATGCAAATGCTGTGGTGCTTATGTGTGGCTTTTTGACGCCCAATTCAAGTGCTTCTCGGCTTTTGGGTTTCGCTGAGAATGTAGTCACTGTTTGGCAACTTTTTTGCATTCCCGGAGACTGGTCAGCACCAGCATACACCAAGATTTTCCTTTTCTGTGTGCTGATTATGAATTGTGTCTGCAGCGCCACATGTGGCAGAAGATTCTGACTGAAGAAGGCATCTGGGGTGCATTCGGGTGCCACCCACACATGGCCCACCAGTACACACATGATCTCGAAGAAGAACTCATCAATGCTTTGGAACATCCAAAAGTGATCGCCCTGGGCGAAATAGGCCTCGATTGCTCTGAGAAGTGAGGGCGCTTGCTTGCGAATTTTTGATTCGGTCAAACTCGCAGAGGGCACTGCACGGAGTTTAAGACCTCAGATCGATCACGTCATGCCAGGCTGCCACGTTTGAGACAATGTTTATACCTACTGTACTGTGCTCAGTGCTTATTACCTGTGATCGTAAAGGGTTCTTTTAGCAGCCACCATGTGTTGATATAAAAAGCTTTTGTTCTTTCTGGTCATCAGGCACGGCTCGAAATAGCAAAAAAAAATGGCGGTGGTTTAGCTCTGGATAAACCTGGAGTGACGCGATAGCTACAGCTGGCCGAGTGGAACTTGTTTAGTTGAATTGCAAAATCAGTCTTTCCCCGCTCCGTTTCTCTGGGGGTCCCTCCTTCATCTTCGTCCCACTTGACACGGCGCATGCGCAAAGTCGTTGCAGCTCGATTTCGCCGGCGCACCACTCCGCCGGCAACGGCAGCTGCTCCGCATCACGTGACCAGCCACGGCGCCGCGCCACCGGCAGCTGCTGCGCACCACGTGACCGACCACGTGACAGTGTGGCGGCGCAGCCACAGCATGGTGGCACCACCATCGCCACGATGAAGGCTCGAAATGCTACTGTAATGTAGCTATCGCTACAAAAGAGGTCATATCGGAGCGAAGCAGAGTAAATTCAAGATGGTTCTTCCCTTTCTTAGGGAAGGGGGGGGGGGTGGCACGGGCCTCTACAAACGTAGTTATTCGGCTGTGTTGAAGGAGATGATTGATCATGCCAGATGATGAAGACGATCATTATATTTACATGAATACACAAGGGCGAACTGTGAGATATAGGAGTTGAGTACACAGAGGATCAAACGAACTGGAACCTAATGGGAAATTCTTACGCGGAGAAGACAATCTACGCGACCTTACTTGACCTACATGACCTTGCTTCTCGAGGCATGAGGAGTTCTAACTGGCAGGATAACTAATTTGCTTGCTCGTCGTGGAAGTGTCATATGGCGGAGGCAGTAAACGAGTCCCACGACGCTTCGGTGCTGTCGAGAATGCCAGCAAAGGAAAGGGCCCTTCCCGAAACTCAGGTTCCCATGTTTCCGCGAAAGCGGCATGGGAAACCGCTGGCATGGGAACGTCAGGCAGGTTCGAGCGACGCCTCATGCCCACCACAACCCTTTGAGTGCGCCACGCGTGCTTTCATGGTGCGCATCGTGGATGCGCAATGCCTGGGTTCCTCGGCATGTCGCAGCGATGGTGCTGAACGGACAGTGACTTCAGCGCTTTTGAGGATGTTTACGGGGGACGCGAAGGTGCAGAGCTAGAGGCTTTACTCAGAACTCCCCAAGTAGACCGGAGGCACGCGGTGGCCTCGAGCTAAAGTAACAAATTCTCGGTGTTAATGAAGCGTGGCCGTAAAAGCAGTTTTATTTCATAGTGGCCATTTCTGAAGCGCTCTACAAATGCAATCATTACGTTTTCCAGGAAAGTCTCTTTCAGCACTTTTCTTGATGAGCTTTGATTACTCCACCAGTGCCCTACCAATCATACAAAGTCAGCTTCACGGGAGGCGACGGGGTGGTAGTCGTCGAGGTCGTGGGCGTCAGCATGACAGTAGTAACCACACTACTGCATCCTTCGTCTCGGGGCAGGCCACCGGCTTCCTCAGCAAAGGATGACGGCTTCACGTGAGTCGCCGAGGCAATATTCACCGAGGTCGTGGGTGTGAGCATGAAGGCAGCGACCACAACACCTCCGCATCCTCCACCCAGGATAAGGCTATCAGCGTCCTCAGCCATGGATGACGCCTTTACGGAAGACCGCAGTGTGGTAGTCGCTGAGGTCGTGGGCTTCAGCATGACGGTAGCAACCACACCTCCGCATCCTTCGTCCAGGGCCAGGCCGCCGGCGTCCTCAGCCATAGATGGAGGAGTCATGGGAGTAAGCAGGGCGGTAGTCGAGGTCGTGGTCTTCAGCTCGACGGTAGGAACCACGACACCTCCGCATCCTTCCTCCAGGGCCCGGCCGCCATCGTCCTCAGCCAGTGATGACGACGTCACGAGAGTAGGCGGGGCGGTAGTCGAGACTGTGGTCTTAAGCATGCCGGTAGCAACCACGACCCCTTCGCATCCTTCCTCCAGGGCCAGGCCACCGTCGTCCTCAGCCACTGATGGCGACATCACGTCTAGTAAGCGGGGCGGTAGTGACGTCGTGGTCTTCAGCACGACGGTAGCAACCACAACACCTCCGTATCCTTCGGCCAGGGCCAGGTCGCCGCCGTCCTCAGCCAGTGATGACGACGTCACGGGAGTGGCAGAGTGGAACTTGCTCAGTTGAATGGTCAGTCCTTCGCCGTTCCGTTTCGCTGGGCGTTCCCTCTTCATCTTCGTTCCACTTGACACGGCACGTGCACACAGATACCGGCGCCGCAGCGCGCCAACGGCAGCAGCAGCTGCTCCGCACCACGTGGCTGGTCACGTGACCAACAGCGTGACGGACCACGTGAACAGCCACGGCGCCGCGCCACCGGCAGCTGCTCCGCACCACGTGGCAAACCACGTGACCGCCGCCACGCAGAAGGCTCGAAATGCTACCGTAATGTAGCTAGCGCTAAAATATGCCGAGTAAAGTTTCGCGCCAAAGTTGATTGGTACTTTAGTGTTTGCTCACCCCGTCTGCAAACTTTGCTAGCAGCCTACTGCGGTGGTAATATGCAGTGCGAAGTCGAAGGAGGGCTCTTTTACTGGCGCTAGTTTTTGTAAGTGAAGAGTTTTCTCCTTGTATGGTGCTTGGCTGTAGTGATGCGAGTAACTCTGATCTCGCTTGCGCGGGAACAACTGCGACGATGAAATACAGAAACGCGTGTTCAGAAGGCAGGTCCGTCTGGCCCTGAACGGGCGCATACCGATCATCCACTCAAGAAACTGCGGCAGACACCCTAGAGATTCTAAAAAGATACATAATTTTCCTTACAACACTTGCAGTCTTTCCGAAGTCCATTATTCTGTAAATTGAAAGTAATTCGGCCGGATATGCTGCCGGAATTTTCAGAAATTGTCTACATTGGGTATAGGGATGGCTCTTGTGTCATCAAAACATAGGTTTTTGGTAACATCACAAAACCAGCTGCATCATGTAGCTAGTACGCGGGGCAGTGAATTTTTAAGTTACCTTTTTACGTATTTCATTTAGGCACGTGGCTGCAATTACTCATTTAAAGCTGGTCATTATTAATATCCATATCAGATTTTATGATTTCGAAGGCGCTCTAGGCCATGCCGTTGTGCGACGATCGACTTTGGGCATTCCTCAGAATTGTAAACACCGCGTCACTGTGTTTCGCGCGCTTCAGCACCAAGCTGCCACCGCCTATTTTTGGCACACGTGCCTCGTGGCCTTCTCTGCCAGACTCGGCTTCAATATATGTAAATAGTTGGCTTGTTAACATGACACACCAATTTCTCGCGCCACTACACACATCCCAAAGCTCCAAAAATGGTATAGCCCCGAAATCTAGTTTTCTCTTTTTACACCCGGGTAACCTTCGCTCACACTGCCTGTATATCGATCGTATGCTCTTTAATCTTCATAATGAGTTATCTATTCCTGACAGTTAAAAGTCCCGTGGCTGCTCATTCATTTCTCTTTATGCATCAACCCTCGGCCGCTTCGGTGCTACAAAATCCCACAAAATTCACTCACAAGATATGTACACAGGATGAGACTGCAGTCTCTTCTTCGCAGCTCCTCCCAAGATAACTCCCTAATTGCCCTCTATTGTGCGGGCAGCCACAGCAATGCGTTTAACGGCTTATCATTGCTAGTGGCGAGAATTCTTTGACTTCGTTCTTTTTGCAGATGGTCCCTTCGGACTACCCAATCGATCGTCAGTGATTCATAAGCGGCTGGAAGCAGGCCCAGCATTGCCTCGGAGTTGCCCAACTTTTCCATGGGAATCACGCCCTTGGTAAGCTTCTGAAACGTCGGTGGTGTCGTCAAGGTCTCCGAAAAGATACCCACTGACCGCATCTTGATTGAGACGGGTGCGCCATATTTTTTTTCAAAATCTGTCCGTACGGCTTCTGGTGCTGAATTGCGCACTTATATGTCTTCATACCAATTACTTTCATGTTTTTCGCTTTGACGTTTCTTTTTGGTGTTTGGTTCGGCAAGGAATTTGATGTTTGTGTATATAGGTGACCAGCCATCAGTATTCGAAGTGTGCACACAAGTTCCGTATGCTGCTCTGTTTTCTCCTACCTCTGCGTCAGTTTATGGTATACGTTGTATTGTGCACCACAATGGCGCCTTCTTTATTATAACATGCTCGGTCTTCCGCTCCGGTGAGAAGGGATTCTCGGTGGTTTCAGCGCGCGCTACTAGCTTCCAGTATAACATGGTGTGTCCGTAGACTAAATCTTCCAAGCACCTGATGGTCCACGCAAAGTAAACCTATAGACACATGCAGTAGATTCATTTCTACATAAACACGCATGTGCATGCAGTCATACATGAATTCACGTGGGTGCTACCATATGCGTCTACTTTCAATTTCGTAAACTCTCCCCTTCGATGTGTTTTTGCAGAAGTCGGGGAGACTCAGAGCCTCCCGCCCTGGCACGGCATTACACGTGGCCGGCCGGCTTGCCTCGCTGCGGGGTGTCGAAGTGGAAGACGTACTTTCAGCAGCGCGCAAGAACACGCACCGCGTTTACAAAATCTAACGTCGTGCTGTGTGACAGATTGCAGTGCAAATATATGCTGCATGTGGCAACGGCGCAGCCCGGCTGCTTGACACAGCCATTACCCCCTGAACAGCTTTCAGGCCTGCGCGTCACGTGACGCGACGTCAAGGACGTCACTGCGCGCCGGCTTAGGACCGCGAGCGATTGCCGCGCGCTCGCCTCGCGGGAACTGGTGCCACAGACTGGCTCGTCGACCGCCAGGTCCGCGCGGCTTATCAGGGCAAAGACAAATAATTAAGATTACGGGCAGAATTATACATATTTGTTTATAATAGCAGACTCTGTCTGTATACATATTTACAGATATTTACGACTACACATCGTTCGCGGTCAAAATACATGACAGACAGAAAACGATATTGCGCTGTAATGTAGACGGATGTTGCCTTTTATATTTCGTGCTATAAAATCGTACACAACTGACAGCCGAAACAAGTTGTTGCACCGATAAGAGATACAGAGAGTTTTTTTTCCTTTATTTTTTTCTCAGACAGTGCCTAAAAGGAGGCCAAGGCTCAAGGCTAAGAGCCTGACGAGGCCTTGGCACCTTGTACATGCGGTTGCATCGATGAACAAATCTCGCAGATACACTTGGGTCAGCACAAGCATTGCGATAAAAATAAAAATATACAAGTTTTCAAAAGGCAGAAAAAAAATTTACCACCCTGTACATCAGACCGAAGCAATTCAATCATGCAGTACAAAAAAGACTTCTGGTTACGCTCGCATGTGGTCACAAAAAGCAAAGGCAACATTATGCATCAAATGCGAAACCCTCAATAAAACATAAGGACCATATACACCACGAAAGGGAAAAAAACAGAATCTCAAAATAATGTTGTTTTGTAACAATGTAACATGCAATACATGTACAGTGGCAATACAATTTTCATGTACACACCCCGAAAAAATCTAGAATATGGTTATTCAGAAAGCAAGTCATTGAGCCGTGTATGAAATTCCGGGGTTAACCAAGATGCTTCTACATTCACTTTTAAAAATAGCAAAGGATTTGCTGAAGTTGACGTCTATTTCAAAGCGGTTCAACATTTTAGTGGACTGAAAAGTTATCGTTTGCCTACCGTAATTGGTTCGTATTTTTGGCACTCTCCTTTTAAGATCGCGGATCGGGTATGTGCTCATATGCTCTATCGCAGGGACATGCAGTTTATTTCGGTAGATCCATTGCAGTAGTTTGAAGTAATAGATCTGGTTTGCTTTTAGCATACAGTATTTAATGAAAAGAGGCCCGGTTCGCAGGTTACATCTATCGCATTTGTAATTCTCACACAAGCGTAGTATCTTTTTTTGAGTAACAATTAACTTATTATAGTTATAGATTGTGGTGGTGCCCCAAACTAATATTCCATAACTCAATCAGGAGTAAAAAAGGGAATAATACAGGATCTGTTTTAAGGGTGTAGGTATAAGGTTCCGGATTTTGTAGATGCTGCCAGTTATTTGCGCCAGTTCAGCTGTTAATTTATTAACTTGCGTGGTCCATGAAAGCTCTTTACTGAACAATATGCCCAAAAATTTTTGTTCTTTTACCTGCTCTATCCAATTTCCGTCATAGGTTATATTTATTGTTGTGTAGTCTCGCCTATTTATGGGCTTGAAAACTATGTACTTTGTTTTGCTTGAGTTTAACCTCAATTTGTTGTTTGAAAGCCACCGTGATAATTTACCTAGGTATTCATTAGCAGCCTTTTCCAAGCTTTCTTTGCTTGCTCCTGTGAAAAAGACATCCGTATCATCCGCATATAAAACTATATCAGAAAAGCCATTTACTGAAGTAATATCATATAAGTATGTATACTAAGAATAAAAGCGGACCTAAGATGCATCTCTGGGGCACACCGTACATAATTCGCAGTTTACTGGATGATACGCCATTCATGTCAACATACTGGCAGCGTTCACTTAGATAACTTTTTAAATAAATTCAATGCTACGCCTCGTACGCCGTACATATGAAGCTTTTTAAACAAAATGTCGTAATGTACAGTATCGAAAGCTTTCCTTAAGTCTAAAAATAATCCTGAGGTCAAAAGTTTGTTTTCAATATTACCCATAATCTTTTCTTTAATATGAATCAGGGCCATTTCCGTTATTTTTTTCCTTCGAAACTCATACCAAGCAAAGGTTATAATCTGATGCTTTTCAATAAAAGACACAAGTCGGTCACTTATAGCATCTTCAAATATTTTTGAAAAAACCGGCAGGACAGAAATCGGGCGAAAATTATTAGTCTAGTACTCCACCACCTTCATCGAGAAACATTTCGAAATCATCTATCTTGTTTTTAAGACTTCTCATATTCAGATGCATCGTAGCAAGCAGTCCATCCCTAGTTGCGTACGTTTTGTTGAATGTAGGGCTGTCATGATAGGGACAGCAATTTCCCTGCCTGCCCATTTTAGGGGTTTCTGTAGCACATAGAAATGCGGGTCATGGTATCTAGCTTGAAATCTTCGCAATATCTGCCATATTTGCTATCCTCACAATGTCTGCCTCCTCGTCCTTCTTAGCCAGAATTCGGCTGCGAGCAAACCACACAAACTTCCATCCGGACCTTTTCTTTTGAGCAATGGCTGCGCCGAGAAGTTTTTTGCTTGTGCCACTCAGGTGTTCGTTCACGTACACAGGAGTGCCTTCGCCGCCATAGTCAAGGTCTTTAGTGTCAATTTTCTGCTTCTTACATTTCAACAAGAGTATGTCTCGCTTTGTGCGATGCACAAAACGGACGACAATGCGTTGCACAAAGCGGACGACGACAATACCAATCTGTATATTAAAGTAGGCCCTGTGGCACGGTACGAGTTTCAGATGAATGAGAGGAAGCAGAACATAGCACATTGCAATGCCAAGAGGTAGAAAACTAAAACCATACTCGCATATTAACTGTAGGTTAGAAGAAAATATTATTTCATCCATTTTCCAGAGTAGGTGGCGCGCTTCAATGGCATAAAACACAACATATTATTTTGTAGAGTCGATGACATGCAAGGAAACCACAGTACATTAAAAACACACTTGTGACTAAACTGTGTACCAGGTTATAATAAATAAGTGACACAAAGAACCACTTATTTCACTGCTGCAGGTACAGGAATGCACAAGGAATCCACTGCACAAACTGCATTGCACAATAATATAGACACTAATACAATAATACATAATAGGCACTGCAACAATAGTACAAAAATAGACAATGCACAAGAAGAGCACATACAGACAAAATGTATGACAAATAAGTCATTCACCTACCACAGCAGGCACTGTCTGAGGTTCAGCTAAATAAAAAAAACATTGCACTTAATTGCGAAAATAGTTTAAAATTTCAGATTAAAAACAAAGAACTGTCATTTAAACTCTGGGCTAGAAAGCATGCATGACGCAAACAAAAGAAGGCTCATTGCACTACAACAGGCAGAAGTTCACCAAAGGAATCACACGAGGAAATTGCAATAAGATACCTGCAGTGCAATTTAAAGTAATTAAATGTGCGGTGTACAAGTTATGGAAAATTAATTTTCAAGAAAGATTTGGGATTTCCTGTTCTTTGCCTTCTGTTCTTTTATAATATGAGGTTGATCATTCCTTTGTTTGCATAAGCTGTTAAGCATTATGTTTGCTGCACACTTTGCAACAAGTGTGACAAGGAGCTCGTAGGCATGCCCATTTTCACATGCATCTATGTCCTCAAACCTCGGTAGATAATTGAGCGTCAGTTGCCGAACGACTTTCCTTTGGTTGGGCCCATCGTGAAATTGTGTGCAGGCACTTTGTGTCACAAGCCATGTAACTACAGCCTTCGTGTACATGACTATTGTAAATTGCAAGGGCAGAGGGAAAATTGAGTCCACCACGGTCCAGTTGTGCCATTAAGGAATGGGTGTCTTCTTCCAATTCCGTCTCACTTGCGGTAACAACCAAGTGTCCTCGGCAACTTTCAGACATTAAAACTTTCATTGTAGCATGCGCACAATACCCGCCAACAAAACCAATAACTGGCATTCGTTCTCTGAGTGCATCAAGGTCAGCGTCTACAACTTGAACACTAAAGGAGGTTCCTACATCCCTGACACTGTTTTGTCTCTTCGATGTTTCTGAAGTCAACAGTGCTCATCTTTGGCAGGGCATTTTGAAAGCGAATCCTGCCCTCTGTCTCACAAAGCTGTCGAACAGAGATGTGGTACTCCCCACCAGCCATTTGCCGGTACTGTCCAAAACGACTCTCGAAGGGATCCGTTTGAACTTTCCCTAGTAGGACATACTTAAAATGAAGTTCACTTATGCAGTACTTTGCCAATGCCAGTAAGGATTGAGCAGAAAGCCTTAGGGCACTCAATGTGTCCTGGGTAAGGACCCCAGTGTCATGCCCACAAAATTCCCAGACATCAAGCCAGGTAATATAACCATTCAGAAAAGCTACTTTTGGGTCATCTGTACTGCAAGACATGGGTTTTTCGTAAACAGTACGATGATGGAAGCCTTTATTTGGCATTTTTACGTTGACAATACTCCACCAGCGAAGAATGATTTTGATGAAATCTGCTGTTGCTGCCGCATGTTGAAAATAAGCTTCACCTCTGCGAGCTGCCAGGGCTGTGGCTACGTGCGGATTAAAAGCCTGCTGTACCAGCTTCACATTTTGCCGTTCCAAGTTGCTCGGATTAAGTGCCTTGTATGTCAAGCCATACCCAGAATTTATCAGTAGAGATGACTCCTCCTTATGTAAATCTCTCAAATTCTTAACTGAGGCAGTCATTTTGCACTCAGGACGAACATCATTGTTTGAAAGCTCAAAGCGTGGGTAGAAAAAGCAAATCCCCGCATTTTTCTGATTTAGTCAATTGTTTCTCATACACTTCAAAAGATGTGCAGCATCTACCACAAAAAATAATGGCCGATCTGGACCTGCCGGATGTGGATAAACATGACGAAGCATTGGCTTTGGCAGAAACATCTTCATTACCTTTCTGTTTAGAGAGTTATTGTCACAAACAACGGCTATGACCCTGTACCCAATCTCTTCTATGCGTATGATCACCTTCTTCAGTATGGCATAAAGTTGGTCGCCCTGTATGGATTTTACCGGAAGAATGTGTGCGACCTCCTTGAATTAGCTCAGCATGCTTTGTATCATAAACACGTGTACAGATGTGGCTGCCTCGCTGGAATTCACTGCAGCACCACATATGCTGCCCCCCTTATAATCAAAATAAGGCTTGATATGAATTTCGTCAAGCATCAACGTCACTGTCTTTTCATGAGGCTGCAGATGCGTAAATCTCTCGGAAACATACTGAAGTAAAGTTGCATCACAAGAATCAATTTCTGGGCCCATTTGCACAGATCAGCATGCTTTCCTAATAGTGCTCGGATGGGGCAAGGCTAGTGTACTTGTTTTTCTCAAATACTTGTAGGAATGCAGCGATATTGTCTGGAGAATGCATGCTTACACCATTACCTGTGAGCTGTACTGAATACGCTCTGCATAGAGCAGTGTTAGCTGTTCGTTTAAAAATTTCACAGCCGCTTTCTTGTTTTCATTAATGCTTGCTTCCAATTTGTTTAGAAGGAAATTTACTGCAAGCGACAGGTGGCGAAAACTACAACGCTCGCCAGACTCGTCAGATAGCATGCACAGGTTGTTCAAAATTTCCAACAAGTGACTCACTTTGCAAACCGAATCTGGAACAACAGCGCTACCAAGATTCTAGATCGCGGATCCTTGGTAGAAGGCTGAGACTTGGAAGTTTTCGAACACTGTCAATGACGCCTTCAATCAAGGTCCAAGATCGTTGCTGACGTTCAAAAACATCGTACACTTTTTTTTATGAATCACTGTCCACTGCACTGACACTGAGAACACTTGCAGGCGCGCCTTCAGTTATTCGAGTGAAAAAATTGGTCTCTTTCCTGCTCCGCTTCATATGACGCAAGTGTTCCTTTGACCGCACAGGTGAGTTAGGAAGCTTCTGGTCGGCTCCTCTTAGCATCAGGTGCTTCTCTCTTGCTGTTGTCTGGTGCTGAAAGGTACGAAGGGCAGTTCGGAAATACGGTAGGCACCAATCCCCGGCGCAACCGCGGTACTGGCAATCGAACTGTTAGAACATTTCCTGTTCTTGGATCCGAGTACGATGTCGTCGCCTCGATGCATGAAGCGTCGAAATGATCGGCGCAAACGTGCACAAACGTGCAAACGTTTCGCAAACACCTCAAAACCCACTTTTTAAAATAGCCTAATGCTAGCCCCTTTGTCTATAAGCGTGATTTCAGCTAAATGTGGCCACAATCAATCTATCTAGGCTTCGGAAGTATCACAATAAATGTGCTGATTAAGTCAAAAGCAACCAGGAGCACTAAACTGTGCCATAAACATTGCTTAACTTAGTGTACGAAGTGGGCACGAAGTCCTTCCTTGAAATGGCGCGTAACCACTTCTTGAAAGTGTCGTCGCCTTCTGGGAAAGAAAACACTTGTATCTTCCTGCCCGTATCGTAATTGCCGGTGCACTCCGGCACACAACACTTGTTCGGCATTTTAGTATCCACTGCACATCGCACACGGAAACAAAATTGCGACAAAACAACGACGAGAGACAACAAATGCGACCACGCCGCTGCGACCAACCGACGCGCGTGGCGCAGGGAGCGTGAAAGAAAGAACAGAAGGGACTAAAATCATGTCGCTGGCTACGCGGCTTCTGCAAGTGTCAGCCTGCCGGATGTGACGTCAATTTTTGGGCGCAGGCCTGAAAGCTGTTCAGGGGGTAATGACGCAGCGCCTGCTGCTGTCGCGGAAGTGTCAGGTGGCGATGTTAATAAACGAGACTCACGACGCTTCGGTGCTGTCGAGAATGCCAGCAAACGAAAGGGCCCTTCCCGAAGCTCAGGTTCGCATGTTTCCGCAAAAGCGGCATGGGAAGCCGCTGGCATGGGAACGTCAGGCAGGGTGGAGCGACGCCTCATGCCCACCACTACAGTTTGTGTGCGCCACGCGTGTTTTCATGGTGCGCATCGTGGATGCGCAATGCTAGGGTTCCTTGGCCGTCGGAGCGATGGTGATAAACGTACCATGACTTCCGCGCTATTGAGGATGTTTACGGGGGACGCGCCGGTGTCGAGCTAGGGGATGTACTCAGATCTCTCCGTGTAGACCGGGGGCACGCGGTGGCCTCAAGCTAAAGTAAATAAAAATCTCCGCGGTAACGAAGCGTGGCCGTACAACCGGTTTTATTTCATAGTGGCTATTTATGAAGTCCTCTACAAATGCAATCATTCCTTTTTCCAGGAAAGTCTCTTTCAGCACTTTTCTTGATGAGCTTTGATTACTCTACCAGTGCCCTACCACTCATACAAAGTCAGCTTGACAGGTAGTGTCTGAGGGCGTTCTTTTTCTTCTAAATTTCTCAGCATGAGCTGTCACGCCACATGTGGACTTTTTTCCAGTGGTCGTTGGTGCCACCGTCACCGACGTCATTGGAACGGTTGTTTGAAACCTCGTGCCTGCGGGCGGGGATGGTGGGCACCACACAGGAATTAATGGTCATGATGGGATGCAGTCGCGGCGCCCAGTGCCACGCGAGACAAGGCCCCAACGCAGTTCGATGGAGAAAAATGAATTTGTGGCGCGGTCACCGTCGTCGTGGGGTCCGTGACCGGGGTCACCACCTCGGGCGGCGACATACCGCCCCGGAAGAAGCACGGGTCAGAATTCGGTGTCTACGGAGTCACCATGCCGGCCACGGTAGTCGTCGAGGTTGTGCGCTTCAGCATGAAGGTACCGACCACGTCACCTCCGCATCCTCCGTAGAAGGCCAGGCCGCCGGCGTCCTCAGCAAGGGATGACGGTTTCACAGGAGTTGTCGGGATGGAGGTCGAGGTCGTGGGCGTCAGCATGACAGTAGTGACCAAACTTCTGCGTCCTTCATCTAGGGGCGGGCCACCGGCGTCCTCAGCGAGGGATGCCGGCTTCACTGGAGTGGCCGCGGCAGTATTCACCGAGGTCGTGGGTGTGAGCATGAAGGCAGCGACCAGAACACCTCCACATCCTCCACCCAGAATTAGGCTATCAGCCTCCTCAGCCATAGATGACGCCTTTACGGAACTCGGCAGTGTGGTAGTAGCCGAGGTCGTGGGCTTCAGCACTACGGTAGCAACCATACCTCCGCATCCTTCATCCAGGGCCAAGCCACCGTCGTCCTCAGCCAGTGATGGCGAAGTCACGGAAGTAGGCGGGGCGGTAGCCGAGGTAGTGTTCTTCAGCATGACGGTAGCAACCATGACAGTTCCGCATCCTTCGTCCAGAGCCAGGCAGCCGTCGTCCTCAGCCAGGGGTACTGACGTCACGAGAGTTGGTGGGGCGGTTATCCAGACCGTGGTCTTAAGCACGATGGTAGCAACCACGACACCTTCACATCATTCGTTCAGGGCCAGGCCGCCGTCGTCCTCAGCCATGGACTGCGACGTCACGGGAGTAGGCGGCGTGGTAGTCGAGGTCGTGGTCTTCAGCACGACGATAGCAACCACGACACCTTCACATCAATCGTCCAGGGCCAGGCGGCCGTCGTCCTTAGCCAGGGGTCTTGACGTCACGAGAGTTGGTGGGGCGGTTATCAAGACCGTGGTCTTCAGCACGATGGTAGCAACCACGACATCTTCACATCATTCGCCTAGGGCCAGACCGCCGTCGTCCTCAGCCAGGAGTCTTGACGTCACGAGAGTTGATGGGGCGGTTGTCAAGACCGTGGTCTTCAGCACGATGGTAGCAACCACGACACCTTCACATCATTTGTCCTGGGGCAGGCCGCCATCGTCCTGAGCCAGGGACTGCGGGAATAGGCGGCGTGGTAGTCGAGGTCGTGGTCTTCAGCACGACGATAGCAACCACGACACCTTCACATCAATCGTCCAGGGCCAGGCGGCCGTCGTCCTTAGCCAGTGGTCTTGACGTCACGAGAGTTGATGGGGCGGTTGTCAAGACCGTGGTCTTCAGCACGATGGTAGCAACCACGACACCTTCACATCATTTGTCCTGGGGCAGGCCGCCGTCGTCCTGAGCCAGGGACTGCGACGTCACGGTAGTTGGTGGGGCGGTAGTGGAGGTCGTGGTCTTCAGCACGACGGTAGCAACCTCGACACAACCGCATCCTCCCTCCAGGGCCAGGCCGCCGACGTCCTCAGCCAGTGATGGCGACGTCACGGGAGTAGGCGGCGCGGTAGTCGAGGTCATGGTCTTCAGCATGACGGCGGCAACCACGACACCTTCGCATCCTTCGTCCAGGGCCAGGCTGCCGTCGTCCTTAGCCAGGGGTGTTGACGTCTCGAGAGTTGGTGGGGCGGTAGTGGAGGTCGTGGTCTTCAGCATGACGGTAGCAACCTCGACACCTCCGCATCCTTCCTCCAGGGCCAGGCCGCCGACGTCCTCAGCCAGTGATGGCGACGTCACGGGAGTAGGCGGTGCGGTAGTCGCGGTCTTCAGCATGACGGTGCAGGCAACCACGACACCTTCGCATCCTTCCTCCAGGGCTAGGCCACCGTCGTCCACAGCCACTGATGGCGACATTACGTTAGTAAGCAGGGCGGTAGTGGGCGTCGTGGTCTTCAGCACGACGGTAGCAACAACAACACCTCTGTATCCTTCGGCCAGGGCCAGGTCGCCGCCGTCCTCAGCCAGTGATGACGACGTCACGGCAGTGGCAGAGTGGAACTTGCTCAGTTGAATGGTCAGTCCTTCGCCGTTCTGTTTCGCTGGGCGTTCCCTCTTCATCTTCGTTCCACTTGACACGGCACGTGCACCCAGATACCAGCGCCGCAGCGCGCCAACGGCAGCAGCAGCTGCTCCGCACCACGTGGCTGGTCACGTGACCAACAGCGTGACGGAGCACGTGAACAGCCATGGCGCTGCGCCACCGGACTGCTCCGCGCCACGTGGCAAACCACGTGACCACCGCCACGCAGAAGGCTCGAAATGCTACCGTAATGTAGCTATCTGTAAAATATGCCGAGTAAAGTTTCGCGCTAAAGTTGATTGGTACTTTAGTGTTTGCTCACCCCGTCAGCAAAGTTTGCTAGCAGCCTACTGCGGTGGTAATTGGCAGTGCGAAGTCGAAGAAGGGCTCTTTAACGGGCGCTAGTTTCTGTAAGTCAAGAGTTTTCTCTTTGTATGGCGCTTGGCTATAGTGATGCGGGTAACTCTGATCTCCCTTGCGCAGGAACAACTGCGACCATGAAATGCAGAAACGCTTGTTCAGAAGGCAGGTCCGTCTGGCCCTGAACAGGCGCATACCGATCATGCACTCAAGAAACTGCGGCAGACATCCTCGAGATTCTAAAAAGATACATAATCTTCTTTACTACACTTAGTCTTTGCCGAAGTCCACTATCATGTCAATTGAAAGTAATTCGGCCGGATATGCTCCGGAAGTTTCAGAAATAGGCTACGTTGGGTATAGGGATGGCTCTTGTGTCATTAAAACATAGGTGCTTGGTGACATCATAAACCTGCTGCATCATGTAGCTAGTACGCGAAGCAGTCAATTTTTAAGTTATCTTTTTACGTATTTCATTTAGGGACTTGGCTGCAATTACATATTTAAAGCTGGTCGTTATTAATATTAATATCAGATATGATTTCGAAGGCGCTTTAGGCCACGCCGCTGTGCCTCGACTAGATTTCGAAGTTCGCTCTCACATCTCGGACCGACGAGCATTGCGATTCACCGGCGTCCGCGGCTGCTATCACCGCCGAAGACTTTATCTCTGCTTGCGGACACAGGATCACCCGGCCGGCAAACGATTTGTATTCTTGGCCAGCTGAATTAGCGTACAAAAGAACTACGGGTGCGCCAAAAGCAGCTGGCTTCTCTCACCAGGTTCTGTAACGGCGCTTCGATCGACACGAAAACCTATTACATGTCGACACAGCCACATGAAAATACATATCGTCTGGACACCACACCGTGTTGGAGAAATAATCTTAGCGAGAGCTTTCCCTTTGGTTTTCCCTCTTAACACGCAATGCGAACTATTTTTTTTTTTTGCATTATTACGATCATGTGTTTCACAGCTGACCTGACCGATCCAGTTTTTACGAGTTCATACAAGGCCTTGAAAATTGTAGCGTCAGTGTGCACCATGTGTGCACTAAGCGTTTTTCTTAAACGTTACTTGCCGCTCTTGCGTACAGTAAACTAGAAGTGGTTCCTTTCTACTTCGATAAATCGAGCCGCACTGACCTTATTTGCGCCGCAACACTGTACGCGCAATAATTGCGAAATGGACTACACCAGCTGAGAATTATCGGCCGAACCTCCTATGAAAAAAGGCCGACAGTTCTGACATCTGAGCAGCCGTAAGCCCGCCCGCTGACTTCGTGAACGCAGTCGCTAAGCGCTGTGGAGTGACGTAAGCCGATGCCACACAGCTTGCAATTCTACCTCTGCATGGCTCTTCGTAGCCGCCACACCCCTTCTGATTTGCGCGCTAACGTCGTGAAGGCAGTCGCCGCTCTGTCACGGACCGCGCTCCCCTCCCGCACCAGCAGCACCGGGATGCATTCCGACGCGCACACACCCGGGTTTTCGCTCAAAGGGGGATGCAAGGCTTACGCCTTAATAAACCAGTGGCCACGCCAAACGCAAGCTCATTGCCCTGCTGGACTTTGTTTCGGAGTCTGGCGTCCTAACTCTGACCTAAATCCCCCACTTGGCCTTTAGTATTTAGGCCGCCGTTGCCGATAAACACTGATGAATGAAATCTTGACGTCTGCATGCCAGAGTATATTCCAATGCAGATTTCGGAGGCCATGAGTTTGAGATTTTAGTGGCATTTGTGTACGGCAGGGGGCGACACCAGCCGTTGCGAGCACGGCGCGTGAAACACGTGGCGGTTTAAATCAGTCAAGTCACACACACAGTTTTACAATTTGTATACTAAAGTAATACTAATTTGTTGATACTAGTACATCCGTGGTTCTCCCAAATAAATAAACCTTCCAAGCACTTGCTGGACCCCCAAAATGTAACATGACACCTGCGGTGAATTCCCTTTTGCAAAATACCTGTAGCATATACTAATATCTGCGTTCGTGTGGTTCCTAGCAAGTTGCAGCTGCTTTCTGTTTAGTGACCTCTTCCCTTCAATGTGTTCTTTCAGGAGTCGGGTTGTCTCGCCGCCTCCCACCCAGGAATGGCCATCCACGTGGCCACGCGGCCTGCCTCGCTGCGAGTTATCGAAGCGGAGGACGTGCTTTCTGCAGTCCGGAAGAACACGTACCGTGCACGTGTACAAAATCTAACGTTGTTCTGTGTACACGCCGCTGTGCAAAGAGTATGCTGTATGCGACAACGGGGCCTCCCAGGCTGAATGACACTGAAAGTAGTTGTTTTAATTTTTCTTCCTTATCACGCTGTTATTTGGTGTATGTGCAACAAAGCATTCTTTTTCTTTTACATCCTTTTGTAGTTTTAAAACACTGTACATAAAACCCTTTTTCAAAGCTTTGTCAGTTATGTCCTCACGTCTTCACTTGTGGCTTCCTTGCATTCGTGTTTCGGTCGTCTCACACTGCACGCTGACTGCCGGTGTCAGTGGTCTGAGTTGGCGCCAATGTATTGCTGGAATATTTGCACGTCTTTTCGATAATTGCGTCCTTTGATGCTTTGGGGGATTCAAGTAGTAAATTGATCATTTAACTGGAGTACTATGAGCAACGAATGAAACGTGGACAAGAAAACAGGTGTCAACACAAAAACGCCGGCATACTAGCTCCTGGAGAGCAAATGCAAAGGAGGTCGATTAACACTTCTGAAGAAGAGTCCTCGCGCTTTCGAAGTGAAAATGCCCTCTGCTAGTAATAAGCTTCCCCTATCTAACAGCATCTTATTTCGCTTTTCGGGGCTCAGTTGTCTTTTTTGCCTTTATTTTCTTCTTGATAGTACGTTGCGCCCTCGCACGGCACATTAGAATATTTATTCACAAGAAGATTTTAACCTCTTTTTCGGCAAAGTGAGGCATATGCCCGGAAAACGCTGTGCTCCTGATGTCAAGCATAAGAACGAACCTGACACCGAACATGCGGATGAGCTGATCCGTAAAAATGGGTAACTTTTAGTGGGAAAACTACAGTAGCGTGTGCGATTTCAACCAGCGCTGGTTCAAGTAGATCAACCTCGCTGCCCTGAGTGTTAGACCTCACGGTCATCCCCTCTTTCTTTTTTCGCTTTGTTTATTGGGCCGACGGTCACCGCAGCCTGTGGTGCCGCCCTTTTAACTGGTTGCTGCTGACCTCAGACTCTGCACATAAATGCGCGCCAGGAATGCTTGACTAATGCAAGTCGCATAAGAGATTCCGAGGGAAAGAGGAGCTTGCTGCGGAAGCGTGGAATTGTGAAACGAAAACCGGAAATTGTAACAAGCCAAGATAATTAAAAAATGTGTTTAACAGAGTTTAAGAGGGAACCTTACGACTGCAATATTGTTTTCGTGAATTCAGGCGTCGTCGTCGCGTGTTCACGCACCCCCCTTAAGAGAGTAGGAAATACATGGGAACTTTCAGAATCTCTACCGTGTCTAAAAATGGCTCGATTTTCATGAGATCTGGGGCAGCGTTTTCTTTTTTCGAGAATAGAGAAAATTTGCGATATTTTATTTTTAACTTTCATTTTTACAAATCAGAAGTAAATATCCAGAAAAATTGCACTTTAATATATGTAGGTTTTTCATTGTCATCTCGTGAAAAAACTAAGCCAGATATCAGGCTTTCGTCCGCAACATTTCCTCCGTTTTTCTTTCTTGATTGTTAAGCCGCAATTGCCCTCCATATCTAGCTTAATGTTTGCGTTTTGCAGGCTCTGAAATTTGTGTACGTATTTTCTGCGGGGGATATTCGCGCCGACTTTAACTAGTGCGACGTGGCTCCATCTGGCGTCAAAATATTTTGTCGCTACTTCGATCTAACACTACGTCTTGGTCGTGTGTGTTCGTGCGCGAAGGCTTCTACTGGAAACGTGGACGAACTTGAGCTCCTTCTTTCCGATTTTCTTGCTTGGGCTGTATTCCGCCGAAAGGATTTCTGCTTTCCTTTTTTGCTCGAGCTTGTGGTGCGAAAAGGAAGTCGGATGCAACATCCAAAAGCTCCTCCCCTTTCCCCTCCCGGCAGCCACACAATAAGGCATTGTTTACCGAATGGATGGATGGATGGATGGGATGGATGGATGGATGGATGGATGGATGGATGGATGGATGGATGGATGGATGGATGGATGGATGGATGGATGGATGGATGGATGGATGGACGGATGGACGGACGGACGGACGGACGGATGGATGGGTGGAGACGGACGGACGGACGGACGGATGGATGGATGGATGGATGGAGACGGACTGACGGATGGACGGACGGACGGACGGACGGACGGATGGACGGATGGATGGATGGAAGGAAGGAGGGAAGGAAGGAAAAAAGGAAGGAAGGAAGGAACGGAAGGAAGGAAGGAGCGTTCCCTTTGAAACGGGGTGATGGCAGTTGCCACGATGCTCAGTTTTTTCCTTTATTTTTGTTTACCTCTGTAAGTTATTGAAATTTGCCATTTCCTTTAAAATACGTCTTCCTACACTTTTAAACTAATCTCGCCCATCTCCTTTTGAGCCCCCAATCTTCCAATCGCTTTTTGCTAATTTCCACCGCAGATTTATTTACATGGCTATTGTTATCTCTAAACCCTAGGGCCTCAGGAAGAGATATATACTATGCCTGCATCAGCATCCGAATGGATACCATGACATTTTAGTATGAGGTGTTCTATTGTTTGTTCAGATTTACCCCACACGGCACATGTGTCACCTTTGTTAAATTTATTTTTGTAGCTGTGCGTTCTAAGACACCCTGACCTAGCTTCAAAGAGTATGGCACTGCCTCTTGAGTTATCATAAAACGTTTCCTTCCTGATCTGCCTTTTCCAGCATCGATATAGTTCTACACTATGCTTCTTTTCCATTGAATTTATCCAATTTTTACCTTCCACGTTTTTAAACTGTCGTTTAATGCTCGGTCTTTCTCCGGCCTCGTGTCTGGCATACTTGCTGGTTAGCTTTCTAGTTATTTTCGGCCGCTCTGAGTCAACGCTGTTTCTGTACAGGTATTTAAATACCTTAGCTGTCCACCTGTTATCGTCCAATCTCCTCAGGCGCTCTTCGTATAGTATTTTACTCTGAGCTTCCCGTACTTCGAATGTAGCCGAGCCCATATCCCCCTGTACTGCCTCGTTTGTGGTTTTCCTGTGGGCACCTAGTGCTAATCTTCCAACAGCTCTCTGATTTTCTACTAATCTCGACTGAACTTCTGCCTTTAAGCACAGATCTGCATTCCAGAAAGTAAGCGCTGGCACCATTATTCCTTTCCAAATACCTCTCAGTACTTCATACCTGTTGTACTCCCACAATGACCTATGTTTCAGTATCCCTGCATCTCTTCGCCCTTTTGCTATGAGAGAGTGTTCGTGCTTTTTCGTGTACATCTGCTCTTCATTTACCCATGCCCCGATATATTTGTATTCGGCCACTCGGGGTATTTCATGGCCTTGTATTGTAAGCACGTGATCAGTTGTATCGTTGAAAATTATCACACCTGACTTAGTTGCGCTAAAAAAGAAACCTAGACTGCCTCCTTCGTCTAAAAAGCAATTAACCAAAGTTTGCAAATATTCCTGGCTATCTGCTAACAGTAAAATATAGTCCGCAGATATTAAACCCGGTAGTCGTTGCTCAACAACCCTTTCGCCCAATCTGTACGACTAATTAAAACCTAGGTTGCTTCCTTGAAGCCCTCTTTCTATACTTATAATATAAAGCATGAACAGCAGCGGTGATATAGGACAACCTTGCCTTAATCCTTTGTGTATCTTGACAGTTGCTAAACCCTTAAATCCTTCCCATGTTATTTCAACTTTAATTTCTCGATATATTTCCTGTGTAAAATCAATTACGTCATGACCGACACCTCATATTTTCATATGCTCCACAGGAGTTCCCTGTTCACGTTGTCGTGTGCACCGCTTATGGCCAGGAAGGCTAATTACAGAGGTCTGTTTTCCGCCTTAGCTATTCCTATGCACTGGGTAAGCACCAACAGGCCATCATCTAAGCGCCTACCAATTTTGAACCCGTTTTGAAGTTCTCCGAGTATTCTATTACATTCTACACATGACTGCATTTTTATTTTCCCCGCCTATTTTCAAGCCAAAACACAGGAAGTGGACTCCCTATTAGGACATTGTGGAATAAGAGCATTCTTTCCACAGCCCAGGGGCGCAGTGGCCCATGTGGCGATACAAGTCAAGAATACAGCTGCAAGTACTCCTCATAGGAGGCCCTCGAGCCAATACCGTCCCTTACATGAATCCAACACGCTCTGGTTATTGAGTTATCGGGCCGAAAACTGGTACTGGGTTCATGTAAACGAGCGCCGAGTCGTGTCGGATCCAGTCATCTACGGCGCAATGGATGATTGTGTACTGTATAACGCTATTTAACCTGTCCACATGACCAGACTGTCCTTGAAAGAGACCTAATCAGCATACTAAGTGGTGCAGTGAATGGGGGTTGCTTCCTAACGCTGAAAAATCTGTATATCTTCATGTCACTCGTCAAAAAATACACTCATTTTTTCTTCTACATTAGGTTCTTCTCCACTACGCGAAGCTATCAACTAAAAATATTTGGGTGTTACCTTGACCCCAACATTGTCGTGGAACACACATGTTAATAATATTTGTTCTTCTGTTTTTAGCAAACTGTGTTTTTTGAGACACAACAAAAACGCCCCTACTAATTTGAAATTAGTCTGTTACTTTTCATTTGTTCGACCAAAGCTCGAGTATGCATGTATTTCATGGTATCCTCCCACTATGTCAAATATCAGTCACCTTGAAAGAATACAAAGAAAGGCTGTTAGTATTATTTTTAATAAATTCGCATGGATTCACTTTCCCTCTAAAATTATGGCCGTCAGTTGTACACCTACCCTTGAATCACGTCGAAAGCAGTTGAGACTTTAAATCATTTCCCTCCTTCTTAACAGCAAACTTCAAATGAATAAATCACCTTATATAACGCCTGCATTAACGCGCCACACAAGACATCATCATCCTGACTCACTCACACCCTATTATGCTCGAACTGATGCGTCACCCCGCAAGTAACGAAAAAGGAAGTAAAGAAAGCCTAAGGAGCTATGCAAAGGGGAAAAGCAGCTGTGGAGGATCACGTAACAGCAGATCTGTTGAAGGATGTAGGAGAGATCGTGCTAGAAAAACTAGCCACCCTGTATACGCAATGCCTTATGACCTCGACCGTACCAGAAGCTTGGAAAAATGCAAACATTATCTTAATTCATAAAAAGGGAGACGCCAAGGGTTTGAAAAATTACAGACCGATCAGATTACTATCCGTTGCCTACAAGGTATTTACTAAGAAAATCGCAAATAGAGTCAGGGCAACCTTAGACTTTATTTAACCAAATGATCAGGCAGGCTTTCGTACAGGTATTCCACAATATATAATATTCACACTCTCAATCAGGTGATAGAGAAATGCGCAGAACACAACCAACCACTATACATAGCCTTCATTGGTAAAGAGAAAGCATTCGACTCAGGGAAAACCTCAGTAGTTACAGGCATTCCGTAATCAGGGGGTAGAAGAACCTTATGTCAAAATACTGGAAGATATATATAGCAAATGCAAAGCTACTATAGTCCTCAATAAAGTCAGAAATAAAAATCAATAAGGAAGAGCGTCAGGCAGGGAGACACTATCTCGTCAATGCTACTCACCGCCTTTTTACAGGAGGTATTCCGAGGCCTGAATTCGGAACAGTTGGGAATAACAGTAAATGGAGAATACATATATATTCTGCAATCCGCTGATGATATTGCCTTGCTGAGTCATTTAGGAGGTGAACTGAAAGTCATGATCAATGAGTTAGACAGGAAGAGCAGAACGCTGGGTTTAAAAATCAACATGCAGAAAACCAAGGTAATGTTAAAAGGTCTAGCAAGGGAACAGCAGTTCACAAGTGGAAGCGAGGTGCTGGAAGTGGTAAAGGAATACGTCTACTTAGGGCAGGTAGTGACAGCTGATCCGGATCATGAGAGGGAAATAATTAGAAGGTTAAGAATGGGGTGGAGCGCGTATGGCAGGTTCTCACACACCATGAATAGCAGGTTACTAATATCCCTCAAGAGAAAAGTGTACAACAGCTGTATCTTACCGGTACTCACCTAAGGGGCAGAAACCTGGAGGCTAACAAAAAGAGGTCAGCTTAAGAACAACGCAGCTAGCCATGGAAAGAAAAATGATACGTGTAACGTTAAGAGACCGGAAGCGGGCAGAGTGGGTGAGGGAACGCGGGTAAATGACATCCTAGTCGAAATTAGGAGGAAGAAATGTACTTGGGCCGGGCATGTAAAGCGAATACAAGATAACCGTTGGTCCTTAAGGGTAACGTAGTGGATTCCAAGAAAAAGTAAGCGTAGCATTGGTCGGCAGAAGGTTAGGTGGGCGGAAGAGATTAAGAAATTTGTGGGCAAAGGGTGGATGCAACTGGCAAAGGAGAGGGTTAATTGGAGAGACATGGGCGAGGCCTTTGCCCTGCAGTGCGTGTAGTAAGGCTGATGATTTTTCCTCGGACAATATCGGAGCTGTAACAGGGCTTACTGGCTACAGTGTGAGTAATCATTGTATAAATGTGTACTGTTTATTTCTGTCTTGCTCATTATTATTTTTATATATTCTAATCCCCTCTGCTTGGGCCCTAGGGCCTGCAGTATGTAATAAATAAATAAAATAAAAACTGGACCCTGACATGATGTGCTTGTAAAAGCTGTCGAGTCGAAAAGTAGGCCTAGTGGGAGGGGAGATGATTAATCCGAACTTGCTTTTCACGTGTTCCGTCGCGCCTCCGATACAGCGATGGCGAGTCTCAACCTTGGAGGCTGCCACTGCTTCCCCGCTCGACGCTTGGTGTCGCTACAGTTGAACCGGTTCCACTCACTGAAATCAAGTTCATGTAAAGGTCGAGTGGGATTGACGATAATCAGCCCGAGCCCCGAATAGACCCGACGCTATCGCGTTCATGCAAGCAGGGTTAATAGCGCAGACTGACTGCCTTGACGTAGCGGTTAACCCCCTTTGACCGAGGCACTTGCCCATCACCTGCGATTTCACGCTATAATCACGGACAACTAACTATCTATGGCAGTGCAACAGCCGACATCAAGGGGAGAAAGGACCGTCTCCTTCCTTTTCCTGCCCCGGCTGCACTGCAACTGCTACGTCATAAGAACCGATCGAAGCCAACGCTCGCCTCTGGCTCCAAACTAGTGAAACAAGAATGTGTCGGATCGGCATCGAAATATCGGTTTTCTATAAAATCTTTGGTCGAATGTCGCTCTTTTCTGTCTAAATCTCCTCCCTGCCAGGCATATTTCTGCCAAAATGTTCGCGTTGTCAGTGCAGCTAGGTGCTGTCTACTGTACGCTGGTAAGCGTGGGCGCACCTTGTCTGCAGAAAGGAGCTCGCGGGTTTCCGAGCCCTCTACTCCAGAATAGACATCTCTGTGGTGTAAATAACGTAATGTCGAAGGTTCATGGCCTGGCTGGCAAAATCATCCAGCTTTGCTTCTGGACCTGTTTCGCATGTGTCAAGCGTTCCCCAGCCATCTTTCTTTTCCAAAATAAAGCCGCCTCGGTGTGCCCCACACCTAGCCTCATCTCCTGCACTACGCTGCCAGAAGTCGCATATTTCGAACAGAAAAACGTTCTGAACGGGCGCTGTATAAATACAGAAAGATAACATGGCGAAGCAAAGCGCATAATGAGAATTTCCCGGAAATCATGCTAGGTATGGAATTTTCGCTTGCAAACCCGTGACGTCATGACAACGCAGGTGGGCAGCCTTTTTTATACACAGAATCAGCACATGCGGTTGGCGTGGTCAGCGACAGCTTTTCTTGTATGAAACTGTAATCTTTATTATTTTTAAAATAAAATAAACCACTAATAGCACAACAGGTGGAAGTCCACAACAGTAGCAAGTCGCTTGTGCAATGACGAAATTTGCGTTCAAAGCCACCCGCGAAAAGTAACAGGACGATCTCAGCGATTTTGCAAACCACACACCTCACCCTTTTACCCAACTTTGATTTGTTCCGTTGTTAAATTATAAGCAGTGAAGGGGACATGAAATGAAATATTTCAGCAGTAATATAATTGAGTAACGTGAGGAGTTGGTGACAATGCCGTGAAAAAACAAACGAGCACATTGACACGGAACAAAGTCGTTACTGAAGTGACTATCGCCCTTAAAGAAACAAGAATTCGGCGAAGCCGATAGCAAAAAATGTACTCGGTGGTCATCGAAGAGGAACCTTCGAGATAAGGCGTTAAAATCAAACTACAACAACCCATAATAATGTCGAAATTGTTGCGCCTGGCTGCAGTCCTTCCAGATAACGCTGATCGCTACTCGCGTAATAGTGATGTTCCCGCGCGACAACGGATTTTAACTTGAAGAATCAAGCGTGCATCAGTTTCGCGGCATTACTTATCTGTCAAAGAAGCATCGGTCTGATGCTACTGAGAAAGGTACGGTCAACAAGAGCAAAGACAAGGCAAAATAAACACTGGGAGCGCAAAAAGTTTTTCACTGAGGCCGCGTCGTCGAATTGCGCCCACGCTCATACACAGTCACCATGCTTGTATTCCGTGTTGAGACGGCGGAATACGGAATAGCCAGCGGAATACGCACCGGCCTCAAGCTAAGAAAACGTGGTCAGCTTCGTCACGGATTAAAGATATGAGGTGTCAAAGTAGAGGTGTGCCCAGGGTGTGCCAAAAGGTGAGACACTTATCTGCACTGGCTAGGCGCTACCAGCACTGCTCTTAATTATACTCGCGGACAGTTTTTTGTGGCTATCCAGCCAAGGCTAGAGGCAGGGAAGGGAAGGCAAGAGTTTTTGTCCACAAATTGTGGTGAGCGAGTTGTCCTTTGTTCGGGGTAGAGGTTGCGGCGGGGCGAAGAGGAAGATTGTGCTGCCTCTCCAAGGCGGTGATAAGCCACTCCCCATGACAGTGGAGCAAAGCCCTGTCCCTAGCTCATTTCCTGTCCAGCCTTGGCTGTATAGCCACAGAGCTGTCCGCGAATATAGGGTCTGTATACCCCACCCTACCATTGTAAATTAATGTTCCCTGAAAAGATGCAAGGGAGCTTAGGCGACCCGAACCGGAAAACATACTTTGCTGACAGCACATAGAATGGTGCGTCACTGGAAAATAGTCCATTCTCTGACTGCCACCCCTTGAGAGGGGTAATTCTTTTGTGCTTCTGTCTCCCAGCTTTGGTAGCATATAGAGAAGCGTGAGAAGCGTCATGTGGTGGTGTCCAAGAGATATGGGGGCGTTGGCGCATCAAGTTCGGGATTTAGACCCGAACTTGTTCAGGATAGTGGTATCGCGGAACCGACGCGTGCAACCACGGCAGTGGCGACAATGGGCGGCTACATGCCCTCCCCTCGCCAATGCGCCTACTCCTGCGTGGTGCTCCTGAAGTCTGACGTTTATACAACGTCCAGTTTGTCCGATGTAGCTTTTGCCACAACACAAGGGTACACGGTAAACGACCCCCCTCTTGCACGGGACAAATCTTTCTGCATTCTTGATACCGCATTCTTCCTTGTGCTTTCCTTGCACCATGTTCCATAGGCCGGCCAGTTTTTAGGGGGCACAAGTTATGTCTCTGTAGTCGGATGCAACTAAAAAACACTGAGTATCTTCCCCCTCAAGGGACCCCCTTTAAGCCAATGGTGGCGGCCCATTCTCATGACTCTGCAAGTGTGACAATGCAGGGAGCGGCGACACAGTGGAGAGAGGGGTCTATCCCTGACATTAGAAGGAAAGAATTATCCCTTTTCATCTACCACACCCTGCTCTAGCTCTGCGTACGTTCCTTTCTTCTAACTTTGAAACAATTCCAAACTGTTTTCATCGTTGCCCACGTGGCCCCTAAGTCCTGAGAACTTGGTTAGCCATCTGGCCTGTCATGTCCGTTCCTTTCTGTGGTGTCTTCCTGCTTTAAAAAAAATTTCCAGTAATACACCGACAAGCCTGCAAAAACGTTGTCGCACGACTCATAAGACTATCTTCTTGAAAGTTGAAAAGCACCCGTAGTCTTACCCCTCCCTCCCTATACTATGAATAGGCCAAGCCTGAGGCATTCTCAACTGACAAGCAGCGGGAGGGATAAAGGGAAAGGCATTTGACTTCCTGTCCACTGCCGCAGGGAACTTTTTCCTTCTTTCCACGTGGTGGTACCTCGAGCTCCTCTCTCATCACGTGGGCTTCTTGGAGCTTCACTTCTCTACAGCGGCAGTTGGAGTTTCTTCAAGAAGGCAACAGGTCGTCCTGTTCCTTGCTGCTCTCGACCAGGCCAGAGTAAAAGCGAAGACACTCGCGCTAATCATCAGCGATACGGCATTTCGTCGGACTACTGGGTTCATTTCACGGGTGAGTAAAAGTAAACGCAAAACGTTGTGGTTCTTGCCTTCGATTTTTGAAATCTTGTTTTGCGGCCGCCCTTGCGAAACGGTACCGAGCAAACGCCTTGCTTTCTTCGGAGCAATCAAGTGCTAAGCTACAGTGCATTTTATGGTAGTTGTCGGTAATGTGTTTCCACCACCATTAGATGGTCCATCGCTGCAGCCCCTCTGCCAACTTGCGTATTGTCACGGACTAGAACACGACTAAGTGGGCAGTGGCGCGGCAAAGTATGAGAGGCGCTATCCAGATAGTTTTATAGTACCGTCAGCTTAATGTGAGCATTTAGTTAGCACGCGCTCTGCGTCTGTATAGAGAAGCACCTGAAACATGTCATGTAAAAACTGCACAGGTTCCCGATCATGGCCGAAGAGCAGCCACTCGCTCAAACCTGCAGCGACGACTACTTTTCCGACAACGATTCGCAATGCTCCGACGACTGCACGGACTTGCTGAGGCGTTGTAGTTCTCAAGAGGAACTTCCACTTCCTGACCTCCCTGTCTTGCCTGATGGCCAACCATGGTCCTCGCCTGAGTGGGGAAACCTTCTCGCCAGACAACTTGGAGCATCCACAGAGCAATCGACAGACGTCGAGTCGCCCGGCGGCAAGAAACCGTCCTCCTCTTTCGGGGAACACCCATGCGAGACGCTACCTGGTTACCGGATTTACATGCTCAGAAGTGCACTCGTTTGGCGCGGTCCAAGCACGTACAGGACCCACTGTTTGCAGGCAGACAAGGTACGTAGCTTCCTCTTTCGAAACTACTATTTTACCGCGAACGTCCGGAACCCCTAATGTCGGACTCTTTCAAGCCACTATTCTCATTACGTACTGCATTCCTCAAAAATAATGCCAGTTCTCTGGCACATTCGTTTCATTTTCTACGCATTCTTTCGAAACTTGATTTATATATGTTGCGGTGGATCTATTACCTCCCCTGAGGCAACTGTCTAGGTTGAGTTTATTGAAATTTAGACAAAATATAATTGTCTTGGTGAAGGTAGCTAAAGGTGACACACGCGTCTAGGGCCCAGACATTCTACATTCGTATAACCACAGTTTGGACATAATAGAAATATAATATGACGGAAAATAAATTTTCTGAGGGCTTAGCTCTGTAAGACCGGAATATACGTAGCGAAAGCACGGAGACATCTGCAACGGAAGAGTGCACTCACTAGATGTGCCTTTATTGGTGGGTAAAGCTTGAGCCGTCGTGGCGGATTGGTAACGTCTCCGCCTCAAACGCCAAAGGCCCAGGTTCCCGGGACAGGTTCTTTTTATTATTATTCAGTGAGTGTGCAGGGTGTCTCAGTGGCTTCCATAGATGTCGCCACCGAAGACGTTGGTTAGCGGTTAAGCGCACGCTCTGTTAAGGCGCGTTTAGGCTCCGGCGTTATCTGGCGGGGCCAGATTGGCGGCGGCGGGCGTCAAATGCGCGCCGTTGGGCGAAAATCGTCGACATAAACGCTCCATGTATTCCGGGCTTAACGCGTGCGCGTGGCACGTCGGCCAAAAGCGGGGCCCTCTATACTCCGACTGCGTTTGACCGCCAGCGCGTTCGGCGGCTTCGGCGAAATCTGGCTGCACTGGAGGAGACTTGGAGCGCACGTCTTTATTTCGCGCCGAATGCGCCAGCCGACCCGGCTAGACCGGTTTGGCTACGCGAAGAGACGCGGGTTGTGTAGTGATGTGTCTCCTCGGAGCACCGCCATGGCAACATCGCAAGTTCAGGCCAGTAAAGCTTTCGCTTTAAAATACACCGTATTACGGGAAGACTGCGAGATTTCACAGACTACAAAAAACATAGGTATATAGACGTCAGCGTTGATACAAAACAATTGAATTAAAACATGAGAAGTGACCACGAATGAGCTCATTTGACAGAGCGACAAGAGAGATATCCCCGACAGAGTGGATCTCCAAAAACACAATAGCAAATATATGAACACTGCACTGCCTGCAAATATCGCCTTGTTTAAACATGGATCAAGAAGAAAATAGAATATAAGGTGGAAAATAAACTGTTCGCTGATGATTGTGTGATATCTAAAAAATTAACGGCCATAACGACCATGTTGTTCTTTCTCAATCCCTTAACACGCAAGCCGAGTGGTGCTCCAAGTGGCAAATGTTTATTATCCTAACTAAATCAGTGTCAATAATTAGAAAAGAAATGATCTCTCCTCACTTATACCGTTAATAACATGCCTCTTTCGAAGGTCGATCAACATAAATACTTAGGCATAACGTTTACTTCAAACCTCAGATGGGAAACACAGATTACCAATATTACAGCTGCTGCATTGCGAAAGCTATTTTATCTGAAAAGATGCCGAAAGCTCGCTCTAATGTATATTAAGCTTCTGGCCTACAAAACATTTGTGAGAAATATTTTAGAATACGCCAACACTGTTTGGTTTCCGTACACAGCAATGCGTTTAGGGGTTATGAATGGACCGCCGCTCTTCCGCTTTGTCCCTTCTCGCTGTTAATGAAACGTATGAGTGGTAAATTTGCACGATTTTTTTATTTACACTGATGATTCGGCCGCTTTAGGCATAAAAAGGACCGTCCGGTTATTGACAAGTGGTTTCCATCCTAAAAACGAGATGGCGCCACGAACCTGAGCTTGAAGGAAAACAGGACCTCCTAATGCTAAGGGAAATCGTCGTATCTTTCTGTCGATGTTTGGATTCGTTGAAATGATAGTGCGAACGTGAAAAATGGCGTAACTTCCCGTAAAATACCTGCGTTTTGCGTGTGTAAGCATGCATACGCTTATGGTACTTGCACAGCACCGATTTATGCCCTTTTCTAGGCATATCTGTGCACGCCATGAGCAGCGACGTGTTGGCCGCGAGGTGTAAACGAGGCAGCATTTCAGTGATGGTGGATTCCGCGTGCTTTCGCCGCCGAATGCCTAAGTTAGTGTCACTGGAAACTTAACCAGCGACTCTAGCCTAAGTGGGACCGAGTCGCACCGGTCCTGGAGAAGCAAAGCACGATGAGCATCTTCAGGAACGGTGGAAGCGGCGCTCCATTCAGGTCCGTGTTGCTTTTCAGCGGCAGCTGTGTTATGAATGTCAACATAGACGCCCTGCTTAAGCGGAAATTAAACGCAAATATTTAACTCTGAGTACACTTCCATACGACTCACCGCGTCACGAAGCGACCTAACTGTATACAAGTACACTTAGTCAAACGCGTATTCACAAGCACGGTTAAAAAATTCAGTATAATCGCCCGCGTAGGGGTCAGTCCACGCTGCCATTTTCCTGACTGCTGAACTGCGCTCACGCAAGACTTAGGACCTTGGGTCGCGTCTCGCCGCCCGTGCAAGAGTGAGGAATCACTTGTGGCAGTAGTGAGGTGAAGCGCTCCTCTAGGGCGCGGAGTGGCGAAAGGACGCATGAAGGCAGCTGCTAGCTGCCTTACTCGGAGGATGCACTAATGACGACTGTGCTTAGGTCTGCTCAGTAAGGAAGCTTCCAGATATACACGAGGGAGCCTCACTGCAGCGAAGGCTCCCTTAATGAGGTAAAGAAGCTTTCAGAGTTTGAGGGCTGGTCTCTGCTGCACCCAAAGACAGGGTATTTGAGATCATGTCAAAACTATTGGTAGAAGTGGAATTCTTTCTGTAATGAATTTTTCTCACTTACAGGACGCTGAAGCTGACGCCCGCGCTCTGCAAATTGCCTGCACACTGCACGAGGAACCAGCAGATATCGTATTCCAGCGCAGACGCGTCTCACGGCAGCCGAGGTCGTCAATGGAGGCAGCTAAAACAAAGCAGGAGGCCGAGCCCCCTACTGCCGCGTCTTCAGAGCCTACACGAGAAGCGTCGCCGCCAGTCATGCCACGTTCGACTAAGCTCTGGCCGTACTCGCTCTCATCAAGAGTGGGCCTGGTGGACACCCACTGTCACCTGGACTTCATCTTCCGCAAAGTGCGCCACCGGGGAACCTATGCCAGATTCCGAAACGAGCATCAGGATACCTTCCCCGATTGTTACGAAGGGTGCGTGGCAAATTTTTGCGATCCGCAGACATTCAAACAAGTAAGCCTTTTTTTGTGAAACATCTCGCTTTATTCTCACACCTACATATGCATATATTGCACCCATGGCATTATTTACATTACTGGAATCTCATTATAGTTCTTTTGCTCCTCGTAAATTGCAGTGCAAATGTGGTGACCTTGCAGCAGAAAGTTTGCAGAATTTACCTTCGAAATTGCGTAATTTTTTAATGAATAAAAATTTCCTTGCATAGTCAGGAGTAGAGCGTGATTGCTTCATGTCCCTAACATGTATATCCACAAACCCATATACCATTATTTCCTTCTGCCTTTCCTGCTACCTTGTATGTGAATATACCCTATGTCTGGATTAATTTGGCACTGGCGCTTACGTCTCGCCGCAGCGCCACATGTGGGATGCAATCCTGACCGAGGATGGAGTGTGGGGAGCTTTCGGCTGTCATCCGCACATGGCTCGCGAGTACAGCGAAGAGATCGACGAAGACCTCATCAGGGCCCTGGAACATCCAAAAGTCGTCGCCTTGGGTGAAATAGGATTGGACTATTCGCGCAGGTGAGTGGCACATAAATTCAATACGGTTTCAAGGTGCTTCTAGGCCGCTGTTCATTCGTAGGCTGTCAAAGATCAATAATGTCGCAGTCGTCGTTCAAAAAAACACAATATAATTCAGCTTCTGTGTCTAGTGCTACGTAAATAAAGACAACCGCGTTTCACAATTTAATCAAGCTAGTCTGCATGCTTCTCTTTTGGTTTCCTAACAGTTTCTTCTATGCTTATGGGTTTCACGAGCACCGTATTACCGTAATTGCTATCAGCCCACCGTGTATAACGCGAGAATCTCTTCGGCCTTATGAAGGTAATAACACCTGTCCTGAGTAGTTCGCGGCAGCGTGAAGACGCCTTAAGCGCTATAGTGGTTACGAAAGTGCGTTACCTCGCTTTTGCAGAAATAAATGCGACCACGGCCAGCAGAAACGGGTGTTCCGGCGGCAGGTGCAGATTGCCCTGAATGGACGGCTGCCCCTCATTATCCACTCTCGAGACTCCACGTCCGACACAATCGGCATCCTCAAAGAGGTACGCTCACCACTTGGCTAAGACGCATGTCCATTACTTTCCAGACCTAGGTTATTCCGACCACGTGTATACCTTTCGTAAGGTACGGAATAATTAGGAGCCACGTAAAGTTCTATTCAGTGTGAGTCTCATGTTTACCCGCGCTGCTTTCGACCATTTTTAACTTTCGCGCATCTCTTCCACTTGCGCACTGCGGACGGATCGAATGTCTTCTTCGTATAGCTTCCCACCAACAGAACTCCCCCGGTTACTCTTGCGGGTATGTGAGCTTATTCCCCATGCATTTCGCCTCAAAGCAGCCAAGCACCAGGTCAGGGCAAAAGTCGTGCACATTTCATAAGCGGTGGGTAACAAGCAGCACTGCAAATCGAAACTCCGCCCCTGCCGCTTCCGAGGCGAATGCGTTGTGTGGTCTGCCTAAAAGTACGGGCTGTTTCACATAAGGTACTATGCAGTTTTTAAATATGCTATTATTTTTCGACACGGCATTCTCAGCGGTGTAGCGCATCGGAATACGGCTAAGACGCGCTGTCTAGTACGTTGGCTTACTTATATTTAGTAGCTATTCTTTTAGCTATTACGGTTAGTCTCCTTATTTAGAAAGAAGCTTGTAGCGCACCATAATATCCATATCAGGTTTTAGAATATCGAAAACGGAGCTGCATTCTCTTGGCTCTCCGGTCCGACAAATTTTGGCCATTTCGAAGAGCTGCTTGCGCAGGAGAGGTTGCGTTGCCTGAAAGTTTTTCGAAAGGGCGTGAATTTTGGCGCAATGGAGGCAGAATTTGTTGGGCCACAATCGAGTTTTAGAAATTCTAAAAACTGATGTGCAAATTTCTTATGGCGTGCTACACGCCGCTCGGTAGATAAGGAAACCAACATTAATAGCAAGAATCCTCAATAGCTTTTGATTGACTGTGGCAATAGCTCTAAATTTCTCGATGTTATGAAAACGTCGCCACGAACGGGGATGAAAGTACGTCGAACACACAGAACAGGCCCAGCGCCTTTGTGTTCTAGTTCTGTGCTCGTTCCTCGTGCCGTATTCATTACATCTTCATGCATGAACCAACTAGCCCAGGCACGAGTTTTTCTCGCTGTTAGTTAACCAGCTCAGTTAGCATCTCCTCTGATATATGGACTACATTGTTGGCAATTCTAAGCAGGTAAAAGCGCTGGTCTTACTGAACAACCCTATTTTTAGAAATTGCACAATATCTGAGGTCAAACATCCGGTATTTGTTCACTGCTCGTCCTCTGTAATGATGAGTAACTCTTGGCTTCCCTTTCCGCAGATGGTGCCGTCAGACTACCCCATTCACCGCCACTGCTTCACCGCCGACTGGCCGGAGGCCCAGCGTTGGCTCATGGAGTTTCCTAACCTCTGCCTTGGGCTCACTCCCCTCGTGAGCTTCCCCAATGCCGGTGGCCTCGTCGAGGTTGCCAGGAAGATCCCCCTGGACCGACTGCTGATAGAGACGGATTCCCCATACTTCCTCCCGAAATCGGTACGCACTGATTTTTGCGAAAACTTTTTCATAGCTGCGTAACTATCTTTAAACCAATTTTATTTTATTGGCTACCTTAACTACACCCCCCCCCCCCCCCCAAACCACCACACACCCACACTAATGACGTCAGTGGATTTTGCGCGGCTATGTATGACACCATTATTTCTATGAACAGCCACCTTTGCAAATAGCGCTGTGCACAGAGGGACGGGAAAAACGCGATGTTCACTTTAGCGCCCTCCTTTGATAGAAGCCTACTATATGCTTCAGTCGCCGGATTGATCTTTAAGATGTCTTGGAAAGTTTGCTAATGTCATAGACCTTGGGCAAGGCAACGTCTTCGCAGAGTTCAACGGGTGTAGATGTGTAAGCGGTTATTTGCAGATAATTATAATTAGCCAATAATTATGCCTAATCCTTTCAGGGCCATGCATGGAGTAGCCAAATGATCGCCATGACTCTGGCGTCATTGAAATAGCCACTTTCATGAGTGTTTGTTTCTTTTTGTTCGCTTCTATTTAGGAATCAAGCCGTCTGAAAACATCGCACCCAGGAATGGCGATCCATGTGGCGACTTGGCTCGCATCGTTGCGGAATATCGAAGTCGAAGACGTAATGACAGCCGTCCGCGAGAACACATGGCGAATCTACAACATATAATGTCGGACAGTGAGCAAACATTGTGCCTGAGAAAAAAAAATTGACTGTGCGAAAAAAATAAAAGAAATGTCTTTGATTGCTTTTGCTTTTTACCACTGGAGCTCAACTTCAAGGGGCCGTTCAGTGGTGTGACCCTCTAGGCTTACCACTGCTGTCAAATTTCTGGGTGAACGAAAATTTGTCAACAGCAGGAGGAGGAGGAGGAGTTAAGGCAGGGAGGTTAACCGGATGAATAACCGATTTGCTACCCGACATGGAGGGAAAGGGGTGAGGGGATAAATTATGAAGGAGAAAAGAGATTACCAGGAAACTGAACTCACTATGCAAAGTAACAGCGTTCGGTAAAGTCACAGCCTATCGCGCAGGCCAGAAGTCCTCAAGAAGCAGAGCTGTGCCTTGGAGGCTTTCACCCCCGACGACCGTCATGGCCATTAGCCGAGAGTTTATTGAGCTCTAGAGAGTTGGTGAGGAATTTGGCGGAGTCGGATGGTGCCTCCCACCTGCTTAGCAATGGTCGTCTGCCCCTTGTCCAGGGCTCCGCTGGATGCCGCTGCCAGCTGTGCAGGCAGGGTCAGCGCTAGTTGAACGTCCGGACCACGGTGGAAGAATACGGTCGCTGGAGAGCATTCTTTTCCATTGCTCTGTCAGTGGGCGTGGGTCTAGACGCTCCAGTGCACGGCAGAGAGACTGCCTTTCGGCGCTGTAGACAGGGCATTCACAAAGAATGTGGGCTATAGTCTCGTCAGACCCGCAGATGGCACATGCAGGGCTATCAGGCAATGGTTTGTGAAAGCTACACCAAGGCACAGGCGACAGAGAAAAGTTGGTTCACGCCGTGGTAGGCTGAATGGAAGGCGAAGCTTCAGATTTGGGCCCAAGGCAATAATAAAACTAAGAACGAAAATGTGTGCGTTGCCAGGAAAACAATTCGAAGGCGCATATGGATTTGCTCCACGGGGTATTTACAGTAGATTCTTCAAACGATACGAAAAGGCAGGAAAAGCTGTTCCCGGCCGCAGCAATTGCTATCTAATATAATAAGCAGCCAAGCTCGAAAGTGGATGTTTGGGCTAGTTGGTAAGGTATTATATGGAGAGGGCTTAGCGCGAGACAAAAAAAAAAGAACGTGAGAGGTCCCCAGGACGAACAGTATTTTAAGGTGAGCAGAAGTTCTTTATCAAAGAGGCAGGGTAACGCTTCCGGCCAGTTACTATCCAAGCAAGAAAACGCGCAGGCAATCACGTATATAGTTGTACCATGGTGCCAAGAAAAAAAAACTTCCTTGCTGAACACGTTTTCCCAAAGCTTTGGAAATAGGCCCATCACGGAATATTGATTCAGGTGTGTTGTTTATGGATTAAATGGATGAATTAGAAATTGTTGGTGATTGTGGTGGATTAGTGAGTCCATTAAGGTGGATTAATGGGTAGGGTCAGTACACTCCAATATGATAATGCAATGGAAAGTATACTCGAACATTCTCGATCATGCTCAGATTTTCTAATCTGGTAGTGCTGATGACGTCACAGTCCCCTCAACCAACCAGGGGATTTTCTTAATGAGAAGCTGGAGTTTTTTTTCGACGGCAGCTCAAGGTGATAGCCCAAAATTTAAACGCGACGCTTTGTTTCTTCTTACACGAACTTGTTTCTTTATCTCCGGTGTGCGACCTTATCGATTTGTTCTCTGTGCGAGAGGCATTCGTGGCGCTCTGGGACGTTCATGGTAGTGCACAGAACTTTCTGCAATATTCGTGATCGCTGTCAATGTTTTAGCAGTGTCGAAGTTCACTCGCATATCTCGGACAGTTCGAGCATTGTGATTCCCTGGCGTCCGCGGCTGCTATCTCCGCCGCAGACTTTATCTCTGTGATCACGCGGCAAAAGATCTGAATTCCTGGCCAGCTGAATTAGCCCATAAAAGAACTACTGCTGCGTCAAAAGCTGCTGGCTTCTCTCACCAGGTTGTGTTACGGCGCTGCGATCGACAAAAAGAACTAGAGCATGTCGATGCGGCCATATGAAAATATATATCGTCTAGACACCACACCGTGTAGGACAAATGATCTCAGCGAGAACTTTCTCTTGAGTTTTCCCTTTTAACTCGCAATGCGAACTATCATGATGATGCATTTCAAAGCTGGCCTGATGTTACGGTCCATCTATTCCCTCCCCTGAGAAAATTTCCTTGTGGACCAATAAGAATTCATTTGTTACTGTGAACGGGAACCATTGCGACAGCCTTGACTGGTTTTATCAATGCACCCCAATTCCCTCTACAGAAAGGTTAACAGGTGCTGCGCATAATATGGTGGATGTCTGTCAACATGAGTAATTGAGTCATTTTACTACTGTCAGTTATCTTGTCATCTTCTTTCAGTCTCTTCATGCGCTATTTTTTCTTCACAGGATGATGATGCAGATGCTAGTGCCCTTCTGGTCGCCCGCTGTCAGCACGAAGAGCCGGCAAAAGTCGCATTCCAGCGCAGACAAGTCATGCGATCGTCGAGCTTTTCTGCAGAGATGCCATGCGACCTCCTCTGCAGGGAGGCGGCAGCCGTGTCCACAGAGGCTGCCCAGAAAACAACCACAAAAGTGACGTCAAAGACAGTCAAACCGTGGCCTTACAAGGTTTCGTCACAAGTGGGCCTCGTGGGTCCTACGCTGAGTTCCGGACCAAACACTGCGAAACTTTACCGGACTGCTACGATGGCTGCGTGGCGAACTTTTGCGACCCGTCGACATTTAAGCAGGAACAGTTTCAGAATGAATCTCGATCTGAATGCTCGCCTTTCAACAGGGGTGTGCTACTTTGGTCCGCCTTCAGAAGCTTACTGACAACTATCGTTGTTAATAACGCTCAATGTTTTCCTTGCGCTACTTGTTCGTTTGATGCGATTCTTTAAGTAAAGCTCTAATGTTTCAACGGTATGAAAGCTGTGGTGTAGTTTTTGACTTCTTCTGGGCACCGTGAAAGCTGAGAAGGCAGGCACCCAGTGGTATGGTGCCCTCCACGTGCGTTCGTTTAACGCAAATGATGTGGTGCTTATGTGTGCCTTTTGACGCCCAATTCAAGTGCTTCTCCGCTTTTGGGTTTCGCTGAGAATGTAGTCACTGTTTGGCAAGATTTTAGCATTCCCCGGGACTGGTCAGCACCAGCATACACCTAGATTTTCCTTTGCTGTGTGCTGATTATTAATTGTATCTGCAGCGCCACATGTGGCAGAAGATCCGGACCGAAGAAGGAGTCTGGGGTGCATTCGGGTGCCACCCACACATGGCCCACCAGTACACACATGGTCTCGAAGAACACCTCATCAAGGCTTTGGAACATTCAAAATTGGTCGCCCTGGGCGAAATAGGCCTCGATTACTCTGAGAAGTGAAGGCGCTTGCTTGCGAATTTTTTGATTCGGTCAAACTGGCAGAGAGCACTGCACAGAGTTTAAGACCTCAGATCGATCACGTCATGCCAGGCTGCCACGTTTGAGGCAATGTTTATATCTACTGTACTGTGGTCAGTGCTTATTATCTTTGATCGTAAAGAGTTCTTTTAGCAGCCCCCATGAGCTGATATAAAAAGCTTTGGTTCTTTCTGGTCATCAGGCATGGCTCGAAATAGCAAAAAAAAAATGGCGGTGGTTTAGCTCTGGATAAACCTGAAGTGACGCGATAGCTACAGCTGGTCGAGTGGAACTTGCTCAGTTGAATTGCAAAATCAGTCTTTCCCCGCTCCGTTTCTCTGGGCGTCCCTTCTTCATCTTCGTCCCACTTGACACGGCGCATGCGCAAAGTCGTTGCAGCTCGATTTCGCCGGCGCACCACGCCGCCGGCAGCAGCAGCTGCTCCGCATCACGTGACCAGCCACGGAGCCGCGCCACCGGCAGCTGCTGCGCCTCGTAACGAACCACGTGACAGTGTGGCGGCGCAGCCACACCATGGTGGCACCACCATCACCACGATGAAGGCTCGAAATGCTACCGTAATGTAGCTATCGCTACAAAAAAGTTCATATTGGAGCGAAGCAGGGCAAATTCAAGATGGTTCTTCTCTTTCTTAGGGAAGGAGGGTGGCACGGGCCTCTACAAACGTAGTTATTCGGCAGTGTTGAAGGGGATGATTGATCATGCCAGATGATGAAGACGATCCGTATATTTACATGAATACACAAGGGCGAACTGTGAGATGTAGGAGCTGAGTACACAGACGAACAAACGAGCTGGAACCTAATGGGAAATTCTCACGCGGAGAAGACACTCTACACGACCTTACTTGACCTACATGACCTTTCTTCTCGAGGCATGAGGAGTTCTAACTGGCAGGATAACTAATTTGCTTGCTCGTCGTGGAAGTGTCATATGGCGGAGGCAGTAAACGAGTCCCACGACGCTTCGGTGCTGTCGAGACTGCCAGCAAACGAAAGGGCCCTTCCCGAAACTCAGGTCCCCATGTTTCCGCGAAAGCGGCATGGGAAGCCGCTGGCATGGGGACGTCGGGGAGCTTCGAGCTATGCCTCATGGCCACCACTACCCTTTGAGTGCGCCACGCGTGCTTTCATGGTGCGCGTCGTGGATGCTCAATGCTTGGGTTCCTCGGCAGGTCGCAGCGATGGTGCTGAACGGACAGTGACTTCCGCGCTTTTGAGGATGTTTACGGGGGACGCGAAGGTGCAGAGCTAGGGGCTTTACTCAGAACTCTCCACGTAGACCGGAGGCACGCGGTGGCCTCGATCTAAAGTAACTAAAATTCTCGGTGTTAATGAACCGTGGCCGTACAAGCAGTTTTATTTCATAGTGGCGATTTCTGAAACGCTCTACAAATGCAATAATTACGTTTGTCAGGAAAGTCTCTTTCAGCACTTTTCTTGATGAGCTTTGATTACTCCACCAGTGCCCTACCAAACATACAAAAGTCAGCTTCACGGGAGTCGACAGGGTGGTAGTCGTCGAGGTCGTGGGCCTCAGCATGAAAGTAGTAACCACACTACTGCATCCTTCGTCTAGGGGCAGGCCAGAGGCGTCCTCAGCAATGGTGGACGGCTTCACGTGAGTCGCCGAGGCAGTATTCACCGAGGTCGTGGCTGTGAGCATGAAGGCAGCGACCACAACACCTCCGCATCCTCCACCCAGCATAAGGCTATCAGCGTCCTGAGCCATGGATGACTCCTTTACTTAAGACGGCAGTATGGTAGTCGCTGAGGTCGTAGGCTTCAGCACGATGGTAGCAACCACACCTCCGCATCTTTTGTCCAGGGCCAGGAAGCCGTCGTCCTCAGACAGTGATGGCGACGTCACGGGAGTAGGCGGCGCGGTTACCGAGGCCGTGGTCTTCATCACGACGGTAGCAACCACGACCCCTTCGCATCCTTCCTCCAGGGTCCGGCCGCCATCGTCCTCAGCCAGTGATGACGACATCACGAGAGTAGGCGGGGCGGTAGTCGAGGCCGTGGTCTTAAACACGCCGGTAGCAAAAAAGACCCCTTCGCATCCTTCCACCAGGGCCAGGCCACCGTCGTCCTCAGCCACTGATGGCGACATCACGTTAGTAAGCGGGACTGTGGTGGACGTCGTGGTCTTCAGCACGACGGTAGCAACCACGACACTTTCGTATCCTTCGGCATGGGCCAGGTCGCCGCCGACCTCAGCCAGTGATGACGACGTCACGGGAGTGGCAGAGTGCAACTTGCTCAGTTGAATGGTCAGTCCTTCGCCGTTCCGTTTCGCTGGGCGTTCCCTCTTCGTCTTCGTTCCACTTGACACGGCACGTGCACAGACACCGGCGCCGCAGCGCGCCAACGGCAGCAGCAGCTGCTCCGCACCACGTGGCTGGTCACGTGACCAACAGCGTGACGGACCACGTGATCAGCCACGGCGCCACGCCACCGGAAGCTGCTCCGCGCCATGTGGCCAGCCACGTGAGAGGGTGGCGGCTCCGCCGCCACGCAGAAGGCTCGAAATGCTACCGTAATGTTGATAGCGCTAAAATATGCCGAGTAAAGCTTCGCGCTAAAGTTGATTGGTACTTTAGTGCTTGCTCACCCCGTCAGCAAACTTTGCTAGCAGCCTACTGCGGAGGTAAATGGCAGTGCGAAGTTGAAGGAGGGCTCTTTTACTGGCGCTAGTTTTTGTAAGTGAAGAGTTTTCTCCTTGTATGGTGTTTGGCTGTAGTGATGCAAGTAACTCTGATCTCGCTTGCGCGGGAACAACTGTGACCATGAAATGCAGAAACGCGTGTTCAGAAGGCAGTTCCGTCTGGCCCTGAACTTGCGCATACCGATCATCCACTAAAAAAAGTGCGCCAGACACCCTAGAGATTCTAGAAAGATACATAATTTTCCTTACAACACTTGCAGTCTTTTCGAAGTCCATTATTCTGTAAATTGAAAGTAATTCTGCCGGATATGGTGCCGGAATTTTCAGAAATTGTCTACGTTGGGTATAGGGATGGCTCTTGTGTCATTAAAACATAGGTTTTTGGTAACATCACAAAACTGCATCGCAAAAGCTGCATCATGTAGCTAGTACGCGGGGCAGTCAATTTTTAAGTTACCTTTTTACGTATTTCATTTATTCACGAGGCTCCAATTACTCATTTAAAGCTGGTCATTATTAATATCCATATCAGATCTTATGATTTCGAAGGCGCTTTAGGCCATACCGCTGTGCGATGATCGACTTTGGGCATTCCTCAGAATTGTACGCACCGCGTCACTGTGTTTCGCGCGCTTCAGCACCAAGCTGTCACCGCCTATTACCGGCACACGTGCCTCGTGGCCTTCTCTGCCTGAGTCGGCTTTAATATATGTATCTAGTTGGCTTGTTAGCATGACACACCAATTTCTCGCGCCACTACACGCATCCCAAAGCTCCAAAAATGGTATAGCCCCGAAATGGGGGCTGCGGCTCAGTCAAGCTGTCTTTGACAGCTTTTTCTGCAGCTCCTCTGTCACTTTTTTGAGGCAGAAATAAAATTGATTGATTGATTGATTGATTGATCTAGTTTTCTCTTTTTACACCCGGGTAACCTTCGCTCACACTGCCTGTTTATCGACCGTATGCTCTTTAATCTTCATAATAAGTTATCTATTCCTGACAGTTAAAAGTCCCGTGGCTGCTCATTCATTTCTTTTAATGCATCAACCCTCGGCCGCTTCGGTGCTACAAAATCCCACAAAATTCACTCACAAGATATGTACACAGGATGAGACTGCAGTCTCTTCTTCGCAGCTCCTCCCAACATAACTCCCTAATTGCCCTCCATTGTGCGGGCAGCCACAACAATGCGCTTAACGGCTTATCATTACTAGTGCCGTGCATCTTTTGACTTTGTTTTTTTTTGCAGATGGTCCCTTCGGACTACCCAATCGATCGTCAGTGATTCATAGGTGGCTGGAAGGACGCCCAGCATTGCCTTGGAGTTACCGAACCTTTTCATGGGAATCACGCCCTTGGTAAGCTTCTGAAACGTCGGTGGTGTCGTCAAGGTCTCCGAAAAGATACCCATTGACCGCATCTTGATTGAGACGGGTGCGCCATATTTTTTTTTCTTCAAAATCTGTGCGTACGGCTTCTGGTGCTGAATTGCGCACTATATGTCCTCATACCAATTACTTTCATGTTTTTCGCTGCGACGTTATTTTTTGGTGTTTGCTTCGGCAAGGAATTTGATGTTTGTGTATATAGGTGACCAGCCATCAGTATTCGAAGTGTGCACACAAGTTCCGTATACTGCTCTGTTTTCTCCTACCTCTGCGTCAGTTTATAGTATACGTTGAATTGTGCACCATAATGGCGCCTTCTTTATTATAACATGCTCGGTCTTCCGCTCCGGTGAGAAGGGATTCTCGGTGGTTTCCGCGCGCGCTACTAGCTTTCAGTATAACATGGTGTGTCCGTAGGCTAAATCTTCCAAGCACCTGATGGTCCACGCAAAGTAAACCTATAGACACATGCAGTAGATTCATTTCTACATAAATACGCACGTGCATGCAGTCATACATGAATTCACGTAAGTGCTACCATATGCGTCTACTTTCAATTTCGTAAACTCCCCTTCGATTTGTTTTTTCAGAAGTCGGGGAGACTCGGAGCCTCCCGCCCTGGCACGGCATTGCCGGCTTGCCTCGCTGCGGGGTGTCGAAGTGGAAGACGTACCTTCAGCAGCGCGCAAGAACACGCACCGCGTTTACAAAATCTAACGTCGTGCTGTGTGACAGATTGCAGTGCAAATATATGCTGCATATGGCAACGGCGCAGCTCGCCTGCTTGACACAGCCATTACCCCCTGAACAGCTTTCAGGCCTGCGCATCACGTGACGCGACGTCAAGGACGTCACTGCGCGCCGGCTTCACTCAAGGACGTCACTCCGCGCGAGCGATTGCCGCGCGCTCGCCTCGCGTGAACTGCTGCCACAGACTGGCTCGTCGACCGCCAGGTCCGAGCGACTTATCAGGGCAAAGACAAATAATAAAGATTACGGCAGATATATACATATTTGTTTATAATAGCAGACTCTGTCTGTATGCATATTTACAGATATTGACGACTACACATCGTTCGCGGCCAAAATACATGACAGACAGAAAACGATATTGCGCTGTAATGTGGACGGATGTTGCCTTTTATACTTCGTGCTATAAAATCGTACACAACTGACAGCCGAAACAAGTTGTTGCACCGATAAAAGATACACACAGTTTTTTTTGCTTTATTTTTTTCTCAGACAGTTCCTGAAAGGAGGCCAAGGCTCAAGGCTAAGAGCCTGACGAGGCCTTGGCACCTTGTACATGCGGTCGCATTGATGAACAAATCTCGCAGATACACTTGGGTCAGCACAAGCATTGCGATAAAAATAAAAAAATACAAGTTTTCAAAAGGCAGAAAAAAATTTACCACCCTGTACATGAGACCGAAGCAATTCAATCATGCAGTACAAAAAAGACTTCTGGTTACGCTCGCATGTGGTCACAAAAAGCAAAGGCAACGTTATGCATCAAATGCGAAACCCTCAATAAAACCTAAGAACCATATACACCACGAAAGGGAAAAAAACATAATCTCAAAATAATATGGTTTTTTAACAATGTAACATGCAATACATGTACAGTGGCCATACAATTTTCATGTACACACCCCGAAAAAATCTAGAATATGATTATTCAGAAAGCAAGTCATTGAGCCGTGTATGAAATTCCGGGGTTAACCAAGATGCTTCTACATTCACTTTTAAAAATAGCAAAGGATTTGCTGAAGTTGACGCCTATTTCAAAGCGGTTTAACATTTTAGTGGACTGGAAAGTTATCGTTTGCCTACCGTAATTGGTTCGTATTTTTGGCACTCTCCTTTTAAGATCGCCGATCGGGTATGTGCTCATATGCTGAATTGCAAGGACATGCAGTTTACTTCGGTAGATCCATTGCAGTAGTTTGAAGTAATAGACCTGGTTTGCTATTAGCATACAGTATTTAATGAAAAGAGGCCCGGTTCGCAGGTTACATCTATCGCATTTGTAATTCTCACACAAGCGTAACCTCTTTTTTTGAGTAACAATTAACTTTTTATAGTTGTCAAGGCGTTTATTTGAAGCACAGGTCGGTTGGTCTTGGTTGACCGGCGACACGATGGGCACACTCACAGGCGTCGTTCGAAAAACCCAGCTGCACTTCGTCTGCTTCTTTGTTGTCCCGCTTGAACTCGTCCGCTTCTTCGCTGCGCTGCGCCTGTCGGTCCCATTACAATTACTCTCCCTCTGAAAAAGGAGCCATCCTGGCGACTTACGGAGAGGAGAGGATGGGCGGGTCATAGTAATGCTTGAGGCGGTCAACGTGCACAGTTTCGCGCCCCCGGCGACGGTGGTCCGAAGAGGGAACGAGCGGATCAACGATATAAGTCACCGGAGAAGTTTGGTGGACAACCCGGAAAGGTCCGTGAAAGCGAGACAGTAGTTTCGTGGCGAGGCCGGTGGTGGAGGAAGGCACCCAGAGCCAAACGAGGGCGCCAGATGGGTATGACGCTGGAGGGTCCGGGGAATCCCGACGGTGCTTCTGATCCCATTGTTGCTGTGTGGTGAAAGAGCGGGCAAGTTGCCGGCATTCTTCGGCATACAGGTGAGCTTCGGAGAGTAAGGTGGTCTCGGAAGGGTCACGGTGATAAGGAAGGATGGTGTCCATGGTGGATGTAGGCTCCCGGCCATATAAGAGGAAGAAAGGAGAAAACCCCGTTGTTGTCTGAGTAGCTGTGTTATACGCGTACGTGACGAACGGGAGCACTTGATCCCAGTTGGAGTGGGCGGTGTCAACGTACATGGCGAGCATGTCACTCAGAGTGCGGTTGAACCGCTCAGTCATGCCGTTGGTCTGGGGGTGATAGGCGCTGGTGTAGCGATGAACGATTTGGCATTGCTTGAGCAGGGCCTCGACGGCGTCCGAGAGAAAAACACGGCCGCGGTCACTTAGAAGTGCTTTTGGGGCGCTGTGACGAAGAAATCGGAGAACTCGGAAGCAAGAGCAGGGTCCAGTTCTTCAATAAAGCCGAGGTATTCGCCGCGAAGAACAAACGACGGGCAAGAAAATGGGTTGGTGACATAGATGGCGCAGTGGCCATCGGAAATCGAGACAACTGCGAATGGAATGAGGAGGCGCTGATGGCGAGTGGCTGCTGCGGTAGGTGTGAAAAGAACAGGGCCGCTTAGGAAAGAGTCGGGGCGGAGCGGAACGAGGGCTGAAGAGGAGGGAGGTATGTCGGTGTCGGCAGCTACAAGAAGCTTAGCGGAGCGCACAGGTAGGTCACACAACGAAACATCACACAGGGGAGAAAGCTCAAGTTCCGCACGGGCACAATCAATCACTGCACGGTAGGTCGAGAGGAAATCGCAGCCGAGGATGACATCGTGAGAGCAGGCGGTCAGCACAACAAACTCGATGGTATAGGCTACGTCGTTGATAGAAACGCGGACCGTGCAGGCTGCGATGGGGTGGATGCGCTGAGAGGTGGCCGTACGTAGTGAAAAGTCAGACAGCGGCGTTGTCACCTTACGAAGTTTGCGGCGAAGAGCATCACTAATTACTGACACTGCAGCACCCGTGTCGACGAGCGCGAGAACGGGGACGCCTTCAACAGACACCTCAATCACGTTAGCAGGGGAACACGGAGGACTTAAAAAGTTAGCAAAACACGCAGTTCTTGCCTCCTGAACTGCGGCAGTCAGTTTTCCTCTGGGAGTGGGTCCGGGCGGCGGAGCATCGGAGAAATGGAACGTCGACGAGGGGAAGACGAGCGGCGAGTAGGGTACTGAGAGCGATGTGTAGAGGAGGCAGAAGAGACATTAGGCAAGGGCGGCCCGGAATCGTAGCGGAAATTGCGCATGAAATCGCCAGAACGAGGAGATCGCTGACGGCAAAAGCGTGCGACATGGCCCGGAAGACCGCAGGAATAGCATATCGGTCGATTGTCCTCGGTACGCCAGCGGTTCGTAGGGTTTCGGCGGGGTCGACGAACCGGGACCTGCGGCGGGGGTATAGACGGCGGTGGAGCATAAGAGGCCGGGCTGCTAGGGTAGGCGGCAGAGGTGGGCGAGCGCCGTGTACCGGTGACTGCTTCAGCATAGGTGAGCGGCGCTGCCACAGGAGGAGGTGGGGGACTGGATGGCAGAACTGCAGCGACCTGCTCCTGAATAGCACGACGGATAGTGGGCGTGAGAGATGGCGCCAGGTCGTGCGGAGGGCAGACGGGGTCGGGAATGTGATGCAGCAGAGAAAGCTGGCGAGCGATCTCTTCGCGGATGAAGTCTTTAACCTGCTGCATGAACAGGGACTGCTCAGCAGACGAGCCACCAAGGGCAAAGCCAGCAAGACCCCCCGCAGGCGCGCCGGACTGCCGCGTAGATGCGCGTTGCTTGCGGAGTTCGTCGAAGCTTTGGCACAGCTGGATGACGGTAGCGACGGAGGTGGGGTTCTTCGCCAGCAGCATCTGGAAAGCGTCATCGGCTATGCCTTTAAGTATGTGGTTGACTTTATCCCCTTCGGACATGGAGGGGTTGACACGCTTGCACAGGTCAACGATGTCCTCTATGTAGCTTGTGAACGTCTCGGAAGGGAGCTGAGATCGAGCACGAAGACGTTGCTCGGCGCGAAGCTTCCGGACGGCGGGGCGGCCGAAAACGTCGGCGAAGCTCATTTTAAAGGACGACCAGGTGGGAAGATCGGCCTCATGGTTGCGGAACCATAGGTTGGCAACGTCCGTTAGATAGAAGAGGTCGTTGCTAAGTTTCACAGAATCGTCCCACCGATTGTAAGTGCTGATGCGCTCATAGGAGGCCAGCCAATCGTCGACGTCTTGGTCATCGGTGCCACTAAATGGAGAAGGGTCACGCTGGCGCTGCACCCCGTGACAGAGTACGGTGGCAGGGATGAGCTGCGATGGTTCACTCGGACCTTCCGGCATGGTGGCGGAGACGAGGAGCGTTCCACTTCGAAGTTCCAGGATGAGGACCGGGACGGGAACCGAGGCACCTCCACCAAGTGTCAAGGCGTTTATTTGAAGCACAGGTCGGTTGGTCTTGGTTGACCGGCGACACGACGGGCACATTCACAGGCGTCGTTCGAAAAACCCAGCTGCACTTCGTCTGCTTCTTCGTTGTGCCGCTTGAACTCGTCCGCTTCTTCGCTGCGCTGCGCCTGTCGGTCCCATTACATATTCATAGATTGTGGTGGTGCCCCAAACTTATATTCCATATCTCAATCAGGAGTAAAAAAGGGAATAATACGGGATCTGTTTTAAGGGTGTAGGAATAAGGTTCAGGATTTTGTAGATGCTGCCAATTATTTGCGGCAGTTCAGCTGTTAATTTATTAACTTGCGTGGTCCATGAAAGCTCTTCACTGAACAATATGCCAAAACTTTTTGTTCTTTTACCTGCTCTATCCAATTTCCGTCATAGGTTATATTTATTGTTGTGTAGTCTCGCCTATTTATGGGCTTGAAAACTATGTACTTTGTTTTGCTTGAGTTTTACCTCAATTTGTTGTTTGAAAGCCACATTGATAATTTACCTAGGTATTCATTAGCAGCCTTTTCCAAGCTTTCTTTGCTCGCTCCTGTGAAAAAGACATCCGTATCATCCGCATATAAAACTATATCAGAAAAGCCATTTACTGAAGTAATATCATATAAGTATGTATACTAAGAATAAAAGTGGACCTAAGATGGATCTCTGGGGCACACCGTACATAATTCGCAGTTTACTGGATTATACGCCATTCGTGTCAACATACTGGCAGCGTTCACTTAGATAACTTTTTTAATAAATTCAATGCTACGCCCCGTACTCCGTACATATGAAAGTTTTTAAACAAAATGTCGTAATGTACAGTATCGAAAGCTTTTATTAAGTCTAAAAATATTCCTGAGGTCAAAAGTTTGTTTTCAATATTTTCCATAATCTTTTCTCTAATATGAATCAGGGCCATTTTCGTTATTTTTTTCCTTTGAAACTCATAAGAAGCAAATGTTATAACCTGATGTTTTTCAATAAAAGACACAAGTCGGTCACTTATAGCATCTTCAAATATTTTTGAAAAAACCGGCAGGACAGAAATCGGGCGAAAACTATTAGTCTAGTACTCCACCACCTTTATCGAGAAACATTTCGAAATCATCTATCTTGTTTTTAAGAATTCTCATAATCAGATGCATCGTAGCAAGCAGTCCATTACTAGTTGCGTACGTTTTGTTGAATGTAGGGCTGTCATGATAGAACAGCAATTTCCCTGCCTGCCCATTTTAGGGGTTTCTGTAGCACATAGAAATGCGGGTCATGGTATCTAGCTTGAAATCTTCGCAATATGTGCCATATTTGCTATCCTCACAATGTCTGCCTCCTCGTCCTTCTTAGCCAGAATTCGGCTGCGAGCAAACCACACAAACTTCTATCCGGACCTTTTCTTTTGAGCAATGGCTACACCGAGTTTTTTTGCTTGTGCCAGTCAGGTGTTCGTTCACGTACACAGGAGTGCCTTCGCCGCCATAGTCAAGGTCTTCAGTGTCAATTTTCTTCTTCTTACATTTCAAAAAGAGTATGTCTCGCTTTGTGCAATGCACAAAACGGACGACAATGCATTGCACAAAGCGGACGACGACAATACCAATCTGTATATTAAAGTAGGCCCTGTGGCGCGGTACGAGTTTCAGATGAATGAGAGGAAGCAGAACATAGCTCATTGCAATGCCGAGAGGTAGAAAACTAAAACCATACTCGCATATTAACTGTAGGTTAGAAGAAAATATTATTTCATTCATTTTCCAGAGTAGGTGGCGCGCTTCAATGGCATAAAACACAACATATTATTTTGAAGAGTCGAAGACATGCAAAGAAACCACAGTACATTAAACACACTTGTGACTAAACTGTGTACCACGTTATAATAAATAAGTGACACAAAGAACCACTTATTTCACGGCTGCAGGTACAAGAATGCACCAGGAATCCACTGCACAAACTGCATTGCACAATAATATAGACACTAATACAATAATACATAATAGGAACTGCAACAATAGTACAAAAATAGACAATGCACAAGAAGAGCACATACAGACAAAATGTATGACAAATAAGTCATCCACCTACCACAGCAGGCACTGTCTGAGGTTCAGCTAAATAAAAAAAAACATTGCACTTAATTTGAAAATAGTTTAAAATATCAGAATAAAAACAAAGAACTGTCATTTAAACTCTGGGCTAGAAAGCATGCATGACGCAAACAAAAGAAGGCTCATTGGACTACAACAGGCAGAAGCTAACCAACGAAATCACACGAGGAAATTGATATAAGATACCTGCAGTGCAATTTAAAGTAATTAAATGTGCGGTGTACAGGTTATAGAAAATTAATTTTCAAGAAAAATTTGGGATTTCCTGTTCTTTGCCTTCTGTTCTTTTATAATATGAGGTTGATCATTCCTTTGTTTGCATAAGCTGTTAAGCATTATGTTTGCTGCACACTTTGCAACAAGTGTGACAAGGAGCTCGTAGGCATGCCCATTTTCATACGCATTTATGTCCTCAAACCTCGGTAGATAATTGAGCGTCAGTTGCCGAACGACTTTCCTTTGGTTGGGCCCATGGTGAAATTGTGTGCAGGCACTTTGTGTCACAAGCCATGTAACTACAACCTCCGTGTACATGACTATTGTAAATTGCAAGGGCAGAGGGAAACTTGAGTCCACCGCGGTCCAGTTGTGCGATCAAGAAATGGGTGTCTTCTTCCAATTCCGTCTCACTTGCGGTAACAACCAAGTGTCCTCGGCAACTTTCACACTTTAAAACTTTCATTGTAGCATGCGCACAATACCCGCCAACAAAACCAATAACTGGCATCGTTCTCTGAGTGCATCAAGGTCAGCGTCTACAACTTGAACACTAAAGCAGGTTCCTACATCTCTGACACTGTTTTGTCTCTTCGATGTTTCTGGAGTCATCAGTGCTCATCATTGGCAGGGCATTTTGAAGGCAAATCCTGCCCTCTGTCTCACAAAGCTGTCGAACAGATATGTGGTACTGCCCACCAGCCATTTGCCGGTACTGTCCAAAACGACTCTCGAAAGGACCCGTGTGAACTTTCCCTAGTAGGACATACTTAAAATGAAGTTCACTTATGCAGTACTTTGCCAATGCCAGTAAGGATTGAGCAGAAAGCCCTAGGGCACTCAATGTGTCCTGGGTAAGGACCCCAGTGTCATGCCCACAAAATTCTCAGACATCAAGCCAGGTAATATAACCATTCATAAAAGCTACTTTTGGGTCATCTGTACTGCAAGACATGGGTTCTTCGTAAACAGTACGATGATGGAAGCCTTTATTTGGCATCTTTACGTTGACAATACTCCACCAGCGAAGAATGATTTTGATGAAATATGCTGTTGCTGCCGCATGTTGAAAATATGCTTCACCACTGCGAGCTGCCAGGGCAGTGGCTACGTGCAGATTAAAAGCATGCATACCAGCTTCACATTTTGCCGTTCCATGTTGGTCGGATTATGTGCCTTGTATGTCAAGCCATACCCAGACTTTATCAGTAGAGATGACTCCTCTTTATGTAAATCTCTAAAATTCTTAACTGAGGCAGTCATTTTGCACCTAGGACGAACATCATTGTTTGAAAGCTCAAAGCGTGAGTAGGAAAAGCAAAACCCCGCATTTTCCTGATTTAGCCAATTGTTTCTCCTACACTTCAAAAGATGTGCAGCATCTACCACAAAAAATAATGGCCGATCTGGATCTGCCGGATGTGGATAAACATGACGAAGCATTGGCTTTGGCAGAAACATCTTCATTACCTTTCTGTTTAGAGAGTTATTGTCACAAACAACGGCTATGACCCTGTACCCAATCTCTTCTATGCGTATGATCACCTTCTTCAGTATGGCATGAAGTTGGTCGCCCTGTATGGTTTTTAGCGGAAGAATGTGTGCGACCTCCTTGAATGGGCTAAGCAGACTTTGTATCATAAACACGTGTACAGATGAGGCTGCCTCGCTGGAATTCACTGCAGCACCACATATGCTGCCCCCCTTATAATCAAAATAAGGCTTGATATGAATTTCGTCAAGCATCAACGTCACTGCCTTTTCATGAGGCTGCAGATGCGTAAATCTCTGGGAAACATACTGAAGAAAAGTTGCCTCACAAGAATCAATTTCTGGGCCCATTTGCACAGATCAGCACGCTTTCCTAATAGTGCTCGGATGGGGCAAGGCTAGTGTACTTGTTTTTCTCAAATACTTGGAGGCATGCACCGACATTGTCTGGAGAATACATGCAAACACCATTACCTGTGAGCTGTACTGAATACGCTCTGCATAGAGCAGTGTTAGCTGTTCGTTTAAAAATTTCACAGCCGCTTTCTTGTTTTCATTAGTGCTTGCTTCCAATTTGTCTAGAAGGAAATTTACTGCAAGCGACAGGTGGCGAAAACTACAACGCTCGCCAGACTCGTCAGATAGCATGCACAGGTTGTTCAAAATTTCCAACAAGGAACTCACTTTGCAAACCGAGTCTGGAACAACAGCGCTACCAAGATTCTAGATCGCGGATCCTTGGTAGAAGGCTGAGACCTGGACGTTTTCGAACACTGTCAATGACGCCTTCAATCAAGGTTCAAGATCGTTGGTGATGTTCAAAAACATCGTATACTTTTTTTTTATGAATCACAGTCCACTGCACTGACACTCAGAACACTTGCAGGTGCGCCTTTATTTTTTAGAGTGACGAAAATTGGTCTCTTTCCTGCTCCGCTTCATTTGACGCAAATGTTCCTTTGACCTAACGGGCGAGTTGGGAAGCTTCTAGTCGGCTCCTCTTAGCATCAGGTGCCTCTCTCTTGCTGTTGTCTGGTGCTGAAAGGTACGAGGGGCAGTTGGGAAATACTGTAGGCACCAATCCCCGGCGCAACCGCGGTACTGGCAATCGAACTGTAAGAACATTTCCTGTTCTTGGATCCGAGTACGATGTCGTCGCCTCGATACATGAAGCGTCGAAATGATCAGCGCAAACGTGCACAAACGTGCAAACGTTTCGTAAGCACCTCAAAACCCACTTTTTAAAATAGCCTAATGCTAGCCCCTTTGTCTATAGGCGTGATTTCAGCTAAATGTGGCCACAATCAATCTATCTAGGCTTCGGAAGTATCACAATAAATGTGCTGATTAAGTCAAAAGCAACCAGGAGCACTAAACTGTGCCATAAACATTGCTTAACTTAGTGTACGAAGTGGGCACGAAGTCCTTCCTTGAAATGGCGCGTAACCACTTCTTGAAAGTGTCGTCGTCTTCTGGGAAAGAAAACACTTGTATCTTCCTGCCCGTATCGTAATTGCCGGTGCACTCCGGCACACAACACTTGTTCGGCATTTTAGTATCCACTGCACATCGCACACGGAAACAAAATTCCGACAAAACAACGACGAGAGACAACAAATGCGACCACGCCGCTGCTACCAACCGGCCCGCGTGGCGCAGGGAGCGTGAAAGAAAGAAAAAAAAGGGACTAAAATCATGTCGCTGGCTATGCGGCTTCTGCATGTGTGAGCCTGCCGGATGTGACGTCAATTTTTGGGCGCAGGCCTGAAAGCTGTTCAGGGGGTAATGACACAGCGCATGCTGCTGTCGCGGAAGTGTCAGGTGGCGATGTTAATAAACGAGACCCACAACGCTTCGGTGCTGTCGAGAATACCAGCAAACGAAAAGGCCCTTCCTGAAACTCAAGCTCGCATGTTTCCCCAAAAGCGGCATGGGAAGCCGCTGGCATGGGAACGTCAAGCAGGGTGGAGCGACGCCTCATGCCCACTACTACCCTTTGTGTGCGCCACGCGTGTTTTCATGGTGCGCATGGTGGATGCGCAATGCTAGGGTACCTCGGTTATCGCAGTGATGGTGATAAACGGACCATGGCTTCCGCGCTGTCGAGGATGTTTGCGGGGGACGCGCCGGTGTCGAGCTAGGGGATGTACTCAGAACTCTCCGTGTAGACCGGAGGCACGCGTTGGCCTCAAGCTAAAGTAATTAAAAATCTCGGCGGTAACGAAGCGTGGCCGTACAACCGGTTTTATTTCATAGTGGCTATTTATGAAGCCCTCTACAAATGCAATCATTCTGTTTTCCAGGAAAGTCTCTTTCAGCACTTTTCTTGATGAGCTTTGATTACTCTACCAGTGCCCCACCACTCAAAGTCAGCTTGACAGGTAGCGTCTGAGGGCGTTCTTTTTCTTCTAAATTTCTCAGCATGAGCTGCCACGCCACATGTGGACTTTTTCCAGTGGTCGTTGGTGCCACCGTCACCGACGTCATTGGAACGGTTGTTTGAAACCTCGTGCCTGCGGGCGGTGATGATGGGCACCACACAGGAATTAATGATCATGATGGGATGCAGTCGCGGCGCCCAGTGCCACAGGAGACAAGGCCCCAACGCAGTTCGATGGAGAAAAATATGAATTTGTGGCGAGGTCACCGTCGTCGTGGGGCCGGTGACCGGGGTCACCACCTCGGGTGGCGACATACCGCCCCGGAAGAAGCACGCGTCAGAATTCGCTGTCGCCGGAGTCACCGTGCCGGCCACGGTAGTCGTCGAGGTTGTGCGCTTCAGCATGAAAGTACCGACCACGTCACCTCCGCATCCTCCGTAGAAGGCCAGGCCGCCGGCGTCCTCAGCCAGGGATGACGGTTTCACAGGAGTTGTCGGGGTAGAGGTCGAGGTCGTTGGCGTCAGCATGACAGTAGTGACCAAACGTCTGCGTCCTTCATCTAGGGGCAGGCCACCGGCGTCCTCAGCGAGAGATGACGGCTTCACGGGAGTCCCCGCTGCAGTATTCACCGAGGTCGTGGGTGTGAGCATGAAGGCAGCGACCAGAACACCTCCACATCCTACAACCAGGAATAGGCTATCAGCCTCCTCATTCATGGATGACGCCTTTACGGATGTCGGCAGTGTGGTAGTAGCCGAGGTCGTGGGCTTCAGCAAGACGGTAGCAACCATACCTCCGCATCCTTCATCCAGGCCAAGCCGCCGTCGTCCTCAGCCAGTGATGGCAATGTCACGGAAGTAGGCGGGGCGGTAGTCGAGGTAGCAACGGTAGCAACAATGAGAGTTCCGCATCCTTCGTCCAGGGCCAGGCCGTCGTCGTCCTTAGCCAGGGATGTTGACGTCACGAGAGTTGGTGGGGCGGTTGTCAAGACCGTGGTCTTCAGCACGATGGTAGCAACCACGACACCTTCACATCATTCCTACAGGGCCAGGCCGCCGTCATCCTCGGCCAGGGACTGCGACGTCACGGGAGTAGGCGGCGCGGTAGTCGAGGTCGTGTTCTTCATCATGACGGTAGCAACCACGACAGTTTCGCATCCTTCGTCCAAGGCCAGGCAGCCGTCGTCCTCAGCCGGGGGTCTTGACGTCACGAGAGTTGGTTTGTGGCGGTTATCCAGACCGTGGTCTTCAGCACAATGGTAGCAACCACGACACCTTCACATCATTCGTCCAGGGCCAGGCTCCCGTCTTCCTCAGCCAGTGATGGCGACGTCACGGAAGTAGGCAGGGCGGTAGTCGATGTCGTGGTCTTCACCACGACGATAGCAACCACGACACCTTCACATCAATCGTCCAGGGCCAGGCCGCCGCCGTCCTTAGCCAGGGGTCTTGACGTCACGAGAGTTGGTGGCGCGGTTGTCAAGACCGTGGTCTTCAGCACGATGGTAGCAACCACGACATCTTCACATCATTCGTCTAGGGCCATGCCGCCGTCGTCCTCAGCCAGGGGTCTTGACGTCACGAGAGTTGGTGGGGCGGTTGTCAAGACCGTGGTCTTCAGCACGATGGCAGCAACCGCGACACCTTCACATCATTTGTCCTCGGCCAGGCCGCCGTCGTCCTCAGCCAGGGACTGCGACGTCACGGGAGTAGGCGGCGCGGTAGTCGAGGCCGTGGTCTTCAACACGACGGTAGCAACCACGACACCTTCGCATCCTTCGTCCAGGGCCAGGCTGCCGTCGTCCTCAGCCAGGGGTGTTGATGTCACGAGAGTTGGTAGGGCGGTACTGGAGGTCGTGGTCCTCAGCACGACGGTAGCAGCCTCGACACCTCCGCATCCTTCCTCCAGGGCCAGGCCGCCGACGTCCTCAGCTAGTGATGGCGACGTCACGGGAGTAGGCGGCGCGGTAGTCGCGGTCGTGGTCTTCAGCATGACGGTGCAGGCAACCACGACACCTTCGCATCCTTCCTCCAGGGCCAGGCCACCGTCGTCCACAGCCTCTGATGGCGACATCACGTTAGTAAGCAGGGCGGTAGTGGACGTCGTGGTCTTCAGCACGACGGTAGCAACCACAACACCTCCGTATCCTTCGGCCAGGGCCAGGTCGCCGCCGTCCTCAGCCAGTGATGACGACGTCGCTGGAGTGGCAGAGTGGAACTTGCTCAATTGAATGGTCAGTCCTTCGCCGTTTCGTTTCGCTGGGCGTTCCCTCTTCATCTTCGTTCCACGTGACACGGCACGTGCACACAGATACCGGCGCCGCAGCGCGCCAACGGCAGCAGCAGCTGCTCCGCACCACGTGGCTGGTCAGGTGACCAACAGCGTGACGGAGCACTTGATCAGCCACGGCGCCGCGCCACCGGCAGCTGCTCCGCGCCACGTGGGTAACCACGTGAAAGGGTGGCGGCGCTGCCGCCACGCAGAAGGCTCGAAATGCTACCGCAATGCAGCTATCGGTAAAATATGCCGAGTAAAGTTTCGCGCTAAAGTTGATTGGTAGTTTAGTGCTTGCTCACACCGTCAGCAAACTTTGCTAGCAGCCTACTGCGGTGGTAACTGGCAGTGCGAAGTCGAAGAAGGGTTCTTTTACCGGCGCTAGTTTCTGTAAGTCAAGAGTTTTCTCTTTGTATGGCGCTTGGCTATAGTGATGCGAGTAACTCTGATCTCGCTTGCGCAGGAACAACTGCGACGATGAAAGGCAGAAACGCGTGTTCAGAAGGTAGGTCCGTCTGGCCCTGAACGGGCGCATACCGATCATGCACTCAAGAAACTGCGGCAGACACCCTAGAGATTCTAAAAAGATACATAATCTTCTTTACTACACTTAGTCTTTGCCGAAGTCCAGTATCATGTCAATTTAAAGTAATTGGGTCGGACATGCTCCGGAATTTTCAGAAATTGGCTACATTGGGTATAGGGATGGCTCTTGTGTCATTAAAACATAGGTGCTTGGTCACATCATAAACCTGCTGCATCATGTAGCTAGTACGCGAAGCAGACTATTTTTAAGTTTTCTTTTTACGTATTTCATTTAGGGACTTGGCTGCAATTACATATTTAAAGCTGATCGTTATTAATATTCATTTCAGATATGATTTCGAAGGCGCTTTAGGCCACGCCGCTGTGCCTCGACTAGCTTTCGAGGTTCGCTCTCACATCTCGGAGCGACGAGAATTGCGATTCACCGGCGTCCGCGGCTGCTATCACAGCCGAAGACTTTATCTGTGCTTGCGGACGCAGGATCACCCGGCCGGCAAACGATTTGAATTCTTGGCCAGCTGAATTAGCGTACAAAAGAACTACGGGTGCGCCAAAAACTGCTGGCTTCTCTCACCAGGTTCTGTAACGGCGCTGCGATCGACACCAAAACCTATTACATGTCGACACAGCCACATGAAAATAGATATCGTCTGGACACCACACCGTGTTGGAGAAATGATCTTAGCGAGAGCTTTCCCTTTGGTTTTCCCTCTTAACTCGCAATGCGAACTATTTTTTTGCATTATTACGATCATGTATTTCACAGCTGACCTGACCGATCCCATTTTTACGAGTTCATACAAGGCCTTGGAAACTGTAGCGTCAGTGTGCACCATGTGTGCACTAAGCCTTTTTTTTAAACGTTACTTGCCGCTCTTGCATACAGGAAACTAGAAGTGGTTCCTTTCTACTTCGATAAATCGAACCACACTGACCTTAATTGCGCCGCAGCACTGTACGCGCAATAATTGCGAAATGGGCTCCACCAGCTGACAATTATCGGCCGAACCTATTATGAAAAAAGGCCGACAGTTCTGACATCTCAGCAGCCGTAAGCCCGCCCGCTGACTTCGTGAACGCAGTCGCTAAGCGCTGTGGAGGGACGTAAGCCGATGCCACACAGCTGGCAATTCTACCTCTGCATGGCTCTTCGTAGCCGCCACACCCCTTCTGATTTGCGCGCTAACGTCGTGAAGGCACTCGCCGCTCTGTCACGGACCACGCTCCCCTCCCGCACCAGCAGCATCGGGATGCATTCGGACGCGCACACAGCCGGGCTTTCGCTCAAAGGGAAAGCAAGGCTTACGCCTTAATAAACCAGTGGCCACGCCAAACGCAAGCTCATTGCCCTGCTGGAACTTGGTTTCGGAGTCTGGTGTCCTAACTCTGACCTAAATCCCCCACTTGGCTTTTAGTATTTAGGCCGCCGTTGCCGATAAACATTGATGAATGAAATCTTGACGTCTGCATGCCAGAGTATATTCCAATGCAGATCTCGGAGGCCATGAGTTTGAGATTTTAGTGGCATTTCTGTACGGCAGGTGGCGACACCAGCCTTTGCGAGAACGGCGCGTGAAGCGCGTAGCGGTTTGAATCAGTCAAGTCACACACACAGTTTTACACTTTGTTGATACTAAAGTTGATGCTAATTTGTTGATACTAGTACATCCGTGGTTCTCCCAAATAACTAAACCTCCCAAGAACTTGCTGGACCCCCAAAATGTAACGGGACACCTGCGGTGAATTCCCTTTTGCAATATACCTAGTACCTGCGTTCGTGTGGTTCCTAGCAAGATGCAGCTGCTTTCTGTTTAGTGACCTCTCCCCTTCAATGTGTTCTTTCAGGAGTCGGGTTGTCTCGCTGCCTCCCACCCAGGAATGGCCATCCACGTGGCCACGCGGCCTTCCTCGCTGCGGGTTATCGAAGCAGACGACGTGCTTTCTGCAGTCCGGAAGAACACGTACCGTGCACGTGTACAAAATCTAACGTTGTTCTGTGTACACGCCGCTGTGCAAAGAGTATGCTGTATGGGACAACAGGGCCTCCCAAGCTGCCTGACACTGAAACTAGTTGTTTTAATTTTTCTTCCTTATCACGCGATTATTTGGTGTATGTGCAACAAAGCATTCTTTTTCTTTTACATCCTTTTCTAGTTTTAAAACACTGTACATAAAACCCTTTTCAAAGCTTTGTCAGTTATGTCCTCACGTCTTCACTTGTGGCTGCCTTGCATTCGTGTTTCGGTCGTCTCACACTGCACGCTGACTGCCGGTGTCAGTGGTCTGAGTTGGCGCCAATGTATTGCTGGAATATTTGCACGTCTTTTCGATCGTTGCGTCCTTTGATGCTTTGGGGGATTCATGTAGTAAATTGATTATTTAGCTGGAGTACTACGAGCAACGAAATAAACGTGGCCAAGAAAACAAGGTGTCAACACAAAAACGCCAGCATATTAGCTCCTGGAGAGCAAATGCAAAGGAGGTCGATTAACACTTCCGGAGAAGAGCCCTCGCGCTTTCGAAGTGAAAATGCCCTCTGCTAGTAATAAGCTTCCCCTATCTAACAGCATCTTATTTTGCTTTTCGGGGCTCAGTTGTCTTTTTGCCTTTATTTTCTTCTTGATAGTACGTTGCGCCGTCGCACGGCACATTTGAATATTTAAGCATAAGAAGATTTGAGCCTCTTTTTCGGCAAAGTGAGGCACATGTCCGGAAACCGCGGTGCTCCTGAAGTCAAGCATAAGAACGAACCTGACACCGAACATGCGGATGAGCTGATCCGTAAAAATGGGTAACTTTTAGTCGTAAAACTACAGTAACGTGTGCGATTTCAACCAGCGCTGGTTCAAGTAGATCAACCTCGCTGCCCTGTGTGTTAGAATAGACCTCACGGTCACCCCCTCTTTCTTTTTTCGCTTTGTTTATTGGGCCGACGGTCACCGCAGCCTGTGGTGCCCCCTTTTTAACTGGTTGCTGCTGACCTCAGACTCTGCACATACATGCGCGCCAGGAATGCTTGACTCAATGCAAGTCACTTAAGTGATTCCGAGGGAAAGAGGAGCTTGCAGCGGAAGCGTGGAATTGTGAAACGAAAACCGGAAATTGTAACAAGCCAAGATAATTAAAAAATATGTTTAACAGAGTTTAAGAGGGAACCTTCCGGCTGCAATATTGTTTTCGTGAATTCAGGCGTCGTCGTCGCGTGTTCACGCACCCCCCTTAAGAGAGTAGGAAATGCATGGGAACTTTCAGAATCTCTAGCGTGTCTAAAAATGGCTCGATTTTCATGAGGTCTGGGGCAGCGTTTTCTTTTTTCGAGAATAGAGAAATTTTTGCGAACATCTTTTATTTTTAAGTTTCATTTTTACAAATCAGAAGTAAATATCCAGAAAAATTGCACTTTAATATATGTCGGTTTTTCATTGTCATCTCGTGAAAAAACTAAGCCAGATATCAGGATTTCGTCCGCAACATTTCCTCCGTTTTTCTTTCTTGATTGTTAAGCCGCAATTGCCCTCCATATCTAGCTTAATGTTTGCGTTTTGCAGGCTCTGAAATTTGTGTACGTATTTTCTGCGGGGGATATTCGCGCCGACTTTAACTAGTGCGACGTGGCTCCATCTGGCGTCAAAATATTTTGTCGCTGCTTCGATCTAACACTACGTCTTTGTCGTGTGTGTTCGTGCGCGAAGGCTTCTACTGGAAACGTGGACGAACTTGAGCTCCTTCTTTCCGATTTTCTTGCTTGGGCTGTATTCCGCCGAAAGGATTTCTGCTTTCCTTTTTTGCTCGAGCTTGTGGTGCGAAAAGAAAGTGGGATGGAAGGCCACATCCAAAAGCTCCACCCCTTTCCCCTCCCGGCAGCCACACAATAAGGCATTGTTTACCGAATGAATGGATGGATGGATGGATGGATGGATGGATGGATGGATGGATGGATGGATGGATGGATGGATGGATGGATGGATGGATGGATGGATGGATGGATGGATGGATGGATGGATGGATGGATGGGTGTGTGGATGGATGGATGGATGGATGGATGGATGGATGGATGGATGGATGGATGGATGGATGGATGGATGGATGGATGGATGGACGGACGGACGGACGGACGGACGGACGGACGGACGGACGGACGGACGGACGGACGGACGGATGGATGGATGGATGGATGGATGGATGGATGGATGGATGGATGGATGGATGGAATGAAGGAAGGAAGGATGGATGGATGGATGGATGGATGGATGGATGGATGGGTGGATGGATGGATGGATGGATGGATGGATGGATGGATGGATGGATGGATGGATGGATGGATGGATGGATGGATGGATGGATGGATGGATGGATGGAATGAAGGAAGGAAGGAGGGAGGTAAGGTAGAAAGGAAGGAACGGAAGGAAGGAAAGAACGTTCCCTTTGAAACGGGGTGATGGCAGTTGCCATGATGCTCAGTTTTTTTCCTTTATTTTTGTTTAACTCAGTAAGTTATTAAAATTTGCCATTTCCATTAAAATACGTCTTCCAACACTTTTAAACTTATCTCGCCCCTCTCCTTTTGAGCCCCCAATCTTCCAATCGCTTTTTGCTAATTTCCACCGCAGATTTATTTACATGGCTGTTGTTATCTCTAAACCCTAGGGCCTCAGGAAGAGTTATATACTGTACCTGCATCAGCATCGGAATGGATACCATGACATTTTAGTATGAGGTGTTCTATTGTTTGTTCAGATTTACCCCCCACGGCACATGTGTCACCTTTGTTAAATTTCTTTTTGTAGCTGTACGCTCTAAGACACCCTGACCTAGCTTCAAAGAGTAGGGCACTGCCTCTTGAGTTATCATAAAACGTTTCCTTCCTGATCTGCCTTTTCCAGCATCGATATAGTTCTACACTATGCTTCTTTTCCATTGAATTTATCCAATTTTTACCTTCCGCGTTTTTAACCTGTCGTTTAATGCTCAGTCTTTCTCCGACCTCGTGTCTGGCATACTTGCTGGTTAGCTTTCTAGTTATTTTCGGCCGCTCTGAGTCAACGCTGTTTCTGTACAGGTATTTAAATACCTTAGCTGTCCACCTGTTATCGTCCAATCTCCTCAGGCGCTCTTCGTATAGTATTTTACTCTGAGCTTCTCGTACTTCGAATGTAGCCCAGCCCATATCCCCCTGTATTGCCTCGTTTGTGGTTTTTCTGTGGGCACCTAGTGCTAATCTTCCAACAGCTCTCTGATTTTCTTCTAATCTCGACTGAACTTCTGCCATTAAGCACAGAACCGCATTCCCGAAAGTAAGCCCTGGCACCATTATTCCTTTCCAAATACCCCTGAGGACTTCATACCTGTTGTACTCTCACAATGCCCTATGTTTCAGTATCCCTCCATCTCTTCGCCCTTTTGCTATGAGAGAGTGTTCGTGCTTTTCCGTGTACACATGCCCGTTGTTTACCCATACCGCGAGATATTTGTATTCGGCCACTCGGGGTATTTCATGGCCTTGTATTGTAAGCACCTGATCAGTTGTATCGTTGAAAATCATCGCACCTGACACAGTTGCCCTAAAACTGAAACCTAGACTGCCTCCTTCGTCTCCAAAGCAATTAACCAAAATTTGCAAATATTCCAGGCTATCTGCTAGTGGTACAATGTTGTCCGCAGACATTAACCCCGGTAGTCATTGCTCAACGATCATTCCGCCCAATCTGTACGACAGATTATAACCGAGATTGCTTCCTTGTAGCCTTCTTTCCATACCTATGATATAAACCATGAACAGCAGCGGTGATAGAGGACAACCTTGCCTTAATCCTTTGTGTATCTGGACAGTTGCTAAACCCTTAAATCATTCCCATGTTATTTCAACTTTAATTTCTCGAGATATTTCCTGTATAAAATCATTTACCTCATGACCGACACCTTCATATTTTCATATGCTCCACAGGGGCTCCCTGTTCACGCTGTTGTGTGCAACGCTTATGTCTAGGAAGGCTAATTACAGAGGTCTGTTTTCCGCCTTAGCTATTTCTATGCACTGGGTAAGCACCAACAGGCCATCATCTAAGCGCCTACCAATTTTGAACCCCTTTTGAACTTCTCTGAGTATTCTATTACATTCTATCAATGACTGCGTTTTAATTTTCCCCGCCTATATTCATGCCAAAACACAGGAAGTGGACTCCCTATTAGGACATTGTGGAATAAGAGCATTCTTTCCCCAGCCCAGGGGCGCAATGGCCCATGTGGCGATACAAGTCAAGAATACAGCTGCAAGTACTACTCATAGGAGGCCCTCGAGCCAATAGCGTCCCTTACATGAATCCAGCACGCACTGGTTATTGAGTTATCGGGCCGAAAACCGGTACTGGGTTCATGTAAACGAGCGCCGAGTCGTGTCGGGTCCAGTCATCTACGGCGCAAGGGATTATTGTGTACTGTATACGATATATAACCTGTCCACATGACCAGACTGTCCTTGAAGGAGACATAATCAGAATACTAAGTGGTGCAGTGAATGGGGGATGCTTCCCAACGCTGAAAAATCCGTATATCTTCATGTCACTCCTCATAAAATACACTCATTTTTTCTTCTACATTAGGTTCTTCTCCACTACGCGTAGCTATCAACTACAAATATTTGGGTGTTACCTTGACCCCAACATTGTCGTGGAACAAACATGCTAATAATATTTGTTCTTCTGTTTTTAGCAAACTGTGCTTTTTGAGACACAACTAAAAACGCCCCTACTAATTTGAAATTAGTCTGTTACTTTTCATTTGTTCGACCAAAGCTCGAGTATGCATGTATTTCATGGTATCCTCCCACTATGTCAAATATCAGTCACCTTGAAAGAATACAAAGAAAGGCTGTTATAATTATTTTTAATAAATTCGCACGGATTCACTTTCCCTTTAAAATTATGGCAGTCAGTTGTACACCTACCCTTGAATCACGTCGAAAGCAGTTGAGACTTTAAATCGTTTCCCTCCTTCTTAACAGCAAACTTCAAATGAATAAATCACCTTATATAACGCCTGCATTAACGCGCCACACAAGACATCATCATCCTGACTCACTCACACCCTATTATGCTCAAACTGATGCGTCATCCCGCCAGTAACGAAAAAGGAAGTAAAGAAAACCTAAGGAGCTATGGAAAGGGGAAAAGCAGCTGGGAAGGATCACGTAACAGCAGATCGGTTGAAGGATGGAGGAGAGATCGTGCTAGAAAAACTAGCCACCCTGTATACGCAATGTCTTATGACGTCGACCGTACCAGAAGCTTGGAAAAATGCAAACATTATCTTAATTCATAAAAAGGGAGACGCCAAGGATTTGAAAAATTACAGACCGACAGATTACTATCCGTTGCCTACAAGGTATTTACTAAGATAATCGCAAATAGAGTCAGGGCAACCTTAGACTTTATTCAACCAAATGATCAGGCAGGCTTTCTTACAGGTATTCCACAATATACCACATACACACTCTCAATCAGGTGATAGAGAAATGCGCAGAACATAACCAACCTCTATATATAGCTTTCATTGATTAAGAGAAAGCATTCGACTCAGTGGAAACCTCAGCAGTCATACAGGCATTGCGTAATCAGGGGGTAGAAGAACCTTATGTCAAAATACTGGAAGATATATATAGCAAATGCACAGCTACTATAGTCCTCCATAAAGTCAGCAATAAAATTCAATAAGGAATAGCTCCAGGCAGGGAGACACCATCTCGCCAATGCTACTCACCGCATGTTTGCAGGAGGTATTTCGAGGCCTGAATTGGGAACAGTTGGGAATAAGAATAAATGGAGAATACCTAAATAATCTGCGATTTTCTGATGACATTGCCTTGCTGAGTCACTCAGGAGGTGAACTGCAAATCATGATCAACGAGTTTGACAGGCAGAGCAGATCGATGGGTCTAAAAATTAACATGCAGAAAACCAAGGTAATGTTCAACAGCCTAACAAGGGAACAACAGTTCACAATTGGCAGCGAGAGCCTAGAAATTGTGGCGAAATACGTCTACTTAGGGCAGGTAGTGACAGCTGATCCGGATCATGAGAGGGAGATAACTAGAACGATAAGAATGGGGTGGAGCGCATATGGCAAATTCTCGCAGATCATGAGTGGCAGTTTACCAATTTCCCTCAAGAGGAAAGTGTACAACAGCATAATCTTACCGGTACTCACCTACGGGGCAGAAACGTGGAGGCTAACGAAAAGAGTTCAGCTTAAGTTAAGGACAACGCAGCGAGCCATGGAAAGGAAAATGATAGGTGTAACGTTAAGAGATCGGAAGCGGGCAGAGTGGGTGAGGGAACAAACACGGGTTAATGACATCCTAGTCGAAATCAAGAGAAAGAAATGGGCTTGGGCAGGGCATGTAATGCGAAGGCAAGATAACCGCTGGTCTTTAAGGGTAACGGAGTGGGTTCCAAGAGAAAGTAAGCGTAGCAGGGGGCGGCAGAAGGTTAGGTGGGCGGATGAGATTAAGATGTTTGCAGGCAAAGGGTGGATGCAGCTGGCAAAGGATAGGGTTAATTGGAGAGACATGGGAGAGGCCTTTGCCCTGCAGTGGGTGTAGTAAGGCTGATGATGATGATGAAATATTCTGCGATCCGCTGATGATATTGCCTTGCTGAGTCACTCAGGAGGTGAACTGAAAGTCATGATCAAAGAGTTAGACAGGAAGAGCAGAACGCTGGGTTTAAAAATCAACATGCAGAAAACCAAGGTAATGTTAAAAGGTCTAGCAAGGGAACAGCAGTTCACAAGTGGAAGCGAGGTGCTCGAAGTGGTAAAGGAATTCCTTAGGGCAGGTAGTGACAGCTGATCCGGATCATGAGAAGGAAATAACTAGAAGGATAATAATGGGGTGGAGCACGTATGGCAGGTTCTCACTGGTCATGAATAGCTGGTTACCAGTATCCCTCAAGAGAAAAGTGTACAACAGCTGTATCTTACCGGTACTCACCTACGGGGCAGAAACATGGAGGCTAACAAAAAGAGGTCAGCTTAAGAACAACGCAGCTAGCCATGGAAAGAAAAATGATATGTGTAACGTTAAGAGACCGGAAGCGGGCAGAGTGGGTGAGGGAACGCGGGTAAGTGACATCCTAGTCGAAATTAGGAGGAAGAAATGGGCTTGGGCCGGGCATGTAAAGCGAATACAAGATAACCGTTGGTCCTTAAGGGTAACGTAGTGGATTCCAAGAGAAAGTAAGCGTAGCATTGGTCGGCAGAAGGTTAGGTGGGCGAATGAGATTAAGAAGTTTGCGGGCAAAGGGTGGATGCAACTGGCAAAAGAGAGGGTTAATTGGAGAGACATGGGTGAGGCCTTTGCCCTGCAGTGCGTGTAGTAAGGCTGATAATGATTTTTCCTCGGACAATATCAGAGCTGTAACATGGCTTACTCGCTACAGTGTGAGTAATCATTGTATAAATGTGTATTGTTTATTTCTGTCTTGCTCATTATTATTTTTATATATTCTAATCCCCTCTGCTTGGGCCCTAGGGCCTGCAGTAAGTAATAAATAAATAAAATAAAAACTGGACCCTGACCTGATGTGCTTGTAAAAGCTGTCGAGTCGAAAAGTAGGGCTAGTGGGAGGGGAGAGAATTAATCCGAACTTGCTTTTCACGTGTTCCGTCGCGCCTCCGATACAGCGATGGCGAGTCTCAACCTTGGAGGCTGCCACTGCTTCTCCGCTCGACGCTTGGTGTCGCTACAGTTGAACCGGTCTCCACTCATTGAAATAAAGTTCATGTAAAGGCGCACCGGTCGAGTGGGATTGACGATAATCAGCCCGAGCCCCGAATAGACCCGACGCTATCGCGTTCATGCAAGCAGGGTTAATCGCGCTGACTGACTGCCTTGACGTAGCGGTTAACCCCCTTTCACCGAGGCACTTGCCAATCACCTGCGATTTCACGCTATAATCACGGACAACTAACTATCTATGGCAGTGACAAGCCAACATCAAGGGGAGAAAGGACCGTCTCCTTCCTTTTCCTGCCCCGGCTGCACTGCAACTGCTACGTCATAAGAACCGGTCGAAGCCAACGCTCGCCTCTGGCTCCAAACTAGTGAAACAAGAATGTGTCGGATCGGCACCGAAATATCGGTTTCTATAAAATCTTTCGTCGAATGTCGCTCTTTTCTGTCTAAATCTCCTCCCTACCAGGCATATTTCTTCAAAAATGTTCGCGTTGTCAGTGCAGGTGCTGTACGCGGGTAAGCGTGGGCGCACCTTGTCTGCAGAAAGGAGCTCGCGGGTTTCCGAGCCCTCTACTCCAGAATAGACATCTCTGTGGTGTAAATAACGTAATGTCGAAGGTTCATGGACTGGCTGGTAAAATCATCCAGCTTTGCTTCTGGACCTGTTTCGCATGTGTCAAGCGTTCCCCAGCCACCTTTCTTTTCCCAAATAAGCCGCCTCGGTGTGCGCCACACCTAGCCTCATCTCCTGCACTACGCTGCCAGAAGTCGCATATTTCAAACAGAAAAACGTTCTGAACGGGCGCTGTACAAATACAGAAAGATAACATGGCGAAGCAAAGCGCATAATGAGAATTTCCCGGAGATCATGCTAGGTATGGATTTTTCGCTTGCAAACCCGGGACCTCATGACAATTCAGGTGGGCGGCCTTTTTTATACACAGAATGCGCACATGCGGTTAGCGTGGTCAGCGACAGCTTTTCTTGTATGAAACTGTAATCTTTATTATTTTTTTAAATAAACCACTAATACACAGCAGGTGCAAGTCCACAACAGTAGCAAGTCGCTTGTGCAATGACGAAATTTGCGTTCAAAGCCACCCGCGAATAGTAACAGGACGATTTCAGCGATTTTTCAAACCACACACCTCACCCTTTCACCCAACTTTGATTTGTTCCGTTGTTAAATTATAAGCAGTGAAGGTGACATGAAATAAAATATTTCAGCAGTACTATATTTGACTAAGGTCAGGAGTTGGTGACAATGCCGTGAAAAGCAGACGAACACATTGACACGGAACAAGGTCATTACTGAAGTGACTATCGCTCTTAAAAAACAAGAATTCCGCGAAGCCGATAGCAAAAAAATGTGCTCGGTGGTCATCGAAGAGGAACTTTCGAGATAAGGCGTTAAAAGCAACTACAACAACCCATAATAATGTAGAAATAGTTGTGCCTGGCTGCAGTCCTTCCAGATAACGCTGATCGCATCTCGCGTAATAGCGATATTCTCGCGCGACAACGGATTTTAACTTGAAGAAACAAGCGTGCATCAGTTTCGCGGCATTACTTATCTCTCAAAGAAGCATCGTCCGATGCTACACAGAAAAGTACGGTCAACAAGAGCAAAGACAAGGCAAAGTAAACACTGGGAGCGCAAAAAGCTTTTCACTGAGGCCGCTTCGTCTAATTGCGCCCACGCTCATACACAGTCACCATGCTTGTATTCCGGGTTGCGACGGCGGAATACGCACCGGCCTCGAGCTAAGAAAACGCGGTCAGCTTCGTCACGGATTAAAGATTTGAGGTGCCAAAGTAGAGGTGTGCCCAGGGTATGTCAAAGGGTGAGTCACTTATCTGCACTAGCTAGGCGCTACCAGCACTGCTCTTAATTATACTCGCTGACAGCTTTTTGTGGCTATCCAGCCAAGGCTAGAGGCAGGGAAGGAAAGGCAAGAGTTTTTGTCCACAAACTGTGTTGAGGGAGTTGTCCTTTGTTCGGGCTAGGGGTGCGGCGGGGCGAAAGGGAAGATTGTGCTGCCTCACCAAGGGGGAGATAAGCCACTCCCCATGACAATGGAGCAAAGCCCTGTCCCTAGCTCATTTCCTGTCCAGCCTTGGCTGTACAGCCACAGAGCTGTCCGCGAATATAGGGTCTGTATACCCCACCCTACCATTGCAATTTAATGTTCGCTGAAAAGATGCAAGGGAGCTTAGGCGACCCGAACCGGAAAACATACTTTGCTGACAGCACATAGAATGGTGCCTCACTGGAAAATAGTCCATTCTCTGGCTTCCATCTCTTGAGGGGGGTTAATTCTCTTTGTGCTTCTGTCTTTTAGTGGGCACAAGTTATGTCTCTGTAGTCGGATGCAACTCAAAAACACTGAGGATATTCCCTCTCAAAGGACCCCCTTTAAGCCAATGGTGGCGGCCCAATCTCATGACTCTGCAAGTGTGACAATGCAGGGAGCGGCGACACAGTGCAGAGAGGGGTCTATCCCTGATATTAGAAAGAAAGAATTATCCCTTTTCATCTACCACACCCTGCTCTAGCTCTGCATACGTTCCTTTCTTCTAACTTTGAAACAATTCCAAATTGTTTCCATCGTTGCCCACGTGGCCCCTATGTCCTGGGAACTTGGTTAGCCATCTGGCCTGTCATGTCCGTTCCTTTCTGTGGTGTCTTCCTGCTTTAAAGAAAATTTCCAGTAATACACCGACAAGCCTGCAAAAACGTTGTCGCATGATTCATAAGACTATGTTCTTGAAAGTTGAAAAGCACTTGGAGTCTTACCCCTCCCTCCCTCTACTATGAATAGGCCAAGCCTGAGGCATTCTCAACTGACAAGCAGCGGGAGGGATAAAGGGAAAGGGGTTTCACTTCCTGTCCACTGCCGCAGGAAACTCTTTCCTTCTTTCCACGTGGTGGTACCTCGAGCTCCTCTCTCATCACGTGGGCTTCTTGGAGCTTCACTTCTCTACAGCGGCAGTTGGAGTTTCTTCAAGTAGGCAACAGGTCGTCCTGTTCCTTGCTGCTCGGGACCAGGCCACAGGAAAAGCGAAGACACTCGCGCTAATCGTCAGCGATACGGCATTTCGTCGGACTACTGGGTTCATTTCACGGGTGAGTAAAAGTAAACGCAAAACGTTGTGGTTTTTGCCTTCTATTTTTGAAAACTTGTTATGCGGCCGCCCTTGTGAAACGTTACAGAGCAAACGTCTTGCTTTCTTCGGAGCAATCAAGCGCTAAGCTACAGTGCATTTTATGGTAGTTGTCTGTAATGTGTTTCCACCACGACTAGATGGTCCATCGCTGCAGCCCCTCTGTCAACTTGCGTATTGTCACGGACTAGAAGACGACTAAGTGGGCAGTGGCGCGGCACAGTATGAGAGGCGCTATCAATATAGATTTATAGTACCGTCGGCTTAATGTGAGCAATAAGTTAGCGCGCCCTCTGCGTCTGTATAGAGAAGCACCTGAAACATGTCTTGTAAAAACTGTACAGGTTCCGGATCATGGCCGAAGAGCAACCACTCGCTCAAACCTGCAGCGACGGCTGCTTTTCCGACAACGATTCGCAATGCTCCGACGACTGCACGGACTTGCTGAGGCGTTGTAGTTCTCAAGAGGAACTTTCACTTCCTGACCTCCCTGTCTTGCCTTATGGCCAACCATGGTCCTCGCCTGAGTGGGGAAACCTTCTCGCCAGACAACTTGGAGCTTCCACAGAGCAATCGACAGACGTCAAGTCGCCCGGCGGCAAGAAACCGTCCTCCTCTTTCGGGGAACACCCATGCGAGACGCTACCCGGTTACCGGATTTACATGCTGAGAAGTGCACTCGTTTGGCGCGGTCCAAGCACGTACAAGTCCCACTGTTTGCAGGCAGACAAGGTACGTAGCTTCCTCTTTCGAAACTACTATTTTACAGCGAACGTCCGGAACCCCTAATGTCGGACTCATTCAAGCCACTATTCTCATTACGTACTGCATTCCTCAAAAATAATGCCAGTTCTCTGGCACATTCGTTTCATTTTCTACGCATTCTTTCGAAAGTTGATTTAAATATCTTGCGGTGGATATATTACCTCCCCTGAGGCAACTGTCTAGATTGAGTTTATTGAAATTTAGACAAAATACAATTGTCTTGGTGAAGATAGCTAAAGGTCACACACGCGACTAGGCCCCAGACACTACATTCGTATTACCACAGTTTGGACATAATAGAAATATAATATGACGGAAAATAAATTTTCTGAGGGCCTAGCTCTGCAAGACCGGAATATACGTAGCGAAAGCACGGAGACATCTGCAACGGAAGAGTGCACTCACTAGATGTGCCTTTATTAGTGGGTAAAGCTTGAGTCGTCGTGGCGGATTTGTAACGTCTCCGCCTCAAACGCCAAAGGCCCAGATTCCCGGGACAGGTTCTTTTTATTATTATTCAGTGAGTGTGCAGGGTGTTTCAGTGGCTTCCATAGATGCCGCCACCGAAGACTTTGGTTAGCGGTTAAGCGCAGGCTCTGTTAAGGCGCATTTAGGCTCCGGCGTTATCTGGCGGGGCCAGATCGCCGGCGGCGGGCGTCAAATGCGCGCCGTTGGGCGAAAATCGCCGACATAAACGCTCCATGTATTCCGGGCTTAACGCGCGCGTGGGACGTCGGCCAAAAGCGGGGCCCTCTATACTCCGACTGCGTTTGACCGCCAGCGCGTTCGGCGGCTTCGGCGCAATCTGGCTGCACTGGCGGAGACTTGGAGCACACGTCTATATTTCGCGCCGAATGCGCCAGCCGGCCCGGCTAGACCGGTTTGGCTCCGCGACGAGACGCGGGTTGTGTAGTCTCCTCGGAGCACCGCCATGGCAACATCGCAAGTTCACGGCCAGTAAAGCTTTCGCTTTAAAATACACAGTATTACAGGAAGACTCCGAGATTTCACAGACTACAATAAACATAGGTATATAGACGTCAGCGTTGATACAAAACAATTGAATTAAAGCGTGAGAAGTGACCACGAATGAGCTATCCCCGAGAGATATCCCCGACAGAGTGGATCTCCAAAACAACAATAGCAAATATATGAACACTGCACTGCCTGCAAATATCGCCTTGTTTAAACATGGTTCAAGAAGAAAATAGAATATAAGTTGGAAAATAAACTGTTCGCTGATGATTGTGAGATATCTAAGAAATTAACGGCCATAACGACCATGTTCTTTCTCAATCCCTTAACACGCAAGCCGAGTGGTGCTCCAAGTGGCAAATGTTTATTATCCTAACTAAATCAGTGTCAATAATTAGAAAAAAATGAACTCTCCTCACTTATACCGTTAATAACATGCCTCTTTCGAAGGTCGATCAACATAAATACTTAGGCATAACGTATACATCAAACCTCAGATGGGAAGCACAGATTACTAATATTACAAGTGCTGCATTGCGAAAGCTATTTTATCTAAAAAGATGCCGAAAGCTCGCTCTAATGTATATTAAGCTCTGGCCTACAAAACATTTGTGAGAAAAATTTTAGAATACGCACACTGTTTGGTTTCAGTACACAGCAATGAGTTTAGTGGTTATGAATGGACCGCCACTCTTTCGCTTTGTCCCATCTAGCTGTTAATGAAACGAATGAGTGATAAATTTGCACGGTTTTTTTTTTATTTACACTGAATATTCTGCCGCTTTAGGCATAAAAAGGACCGTCCGTTTATTGACAAGTGGTTTCCATCCTAAAAACGAGATGGCGCCACGAAGCTGAGCTTGGAAGAAAACTGGACTTCCTAATGCTAAGCGAAATCGTCGTATCTTTCTGTCGATGTTTGGATTCGTTGAAATGATAGTGCGAACGTGAAATATGGCGTAACTTCCCGTAAAATACCTGCGTTTTGCATGTGTAAGCATGCATACGCTAATGGTACTTGCACAGCACCGATTTATGCCCTTTTCTAAGCATATCTGTGCACGCCATGAGCGGCGACGTGGTGGCCGCGAGGTGTAAACGAGGCAGCATTTCAGTGATGGTGGATTCCGCGTGCTTTCGCCGCCGAATGCCTAAGTTAGTGTCACTGGAAACTTAACCAGCGACTCTAGCCTAAGTGGGACCGAGTCGCACCGGTCCTGGAGAAGCAAAGCACGATGAGCATCTTCAGGAACGGTGGAAGCGGCGCTCCATTCAGGTCCGTGTTGCTTTTCAGCGGCAGCTGTGTTATGAATGTCAACATAGACGCCCTGCTTAAGCGGAAATAAACGCAAATATTTAACTCAGAGTACACTTCTATACGACTCACCGCGTCACGAAGTGACCTAACCGTATGCAAGTACACTTCGTCAAACGCGCATTCAAAAGCACGGTTAAAAAATTCAGTATAATCGCCCGCGTAGGGGTCAGTCCACGCTGCCATTTTCCGACTGCTGAACTGCGCTCACGCAAGGCTTAGGAGAGGGCTGAGTCGGGCTGGTTGGTTCATGTTAAAATGGTATGCAAAACAGCGGTGACGGACGGGACGGAAGAAGGCGAGACAGACACACCTCGCCTTCTTCCGTCCCGTCCGTCAGCGCTGTTTTGCATATCATTTCAAGGCTTAGGACCTTGCGTCGCGTCTCGCCGCCCGCTCAAGAGTGAGGAATCACTTGTGGCAGTAGTGAGGTGAAGCGGTCCTCTAGGGCGCGGATTGGCGAAAGGACGCATGAAGGCAGGTGCTAGCTGCCTTACTCGGAGGATGCACCAATGACGACTGTGCTTAGGTCTGCTCAGTAAGAAATCTTCCAGATATACTTGAGGGAGCCTCACTGCAGCGAAGGCTCCCTTACTGAGGTAAAGAAGCTTTTAGAGCTTGAGGGCTTGTCTCTGCTGCACCCAAAGACAGGGCCTTTGAGATCATGTCCAAACTATCGGTAGCAGTGGAATTCTTTCTGTAATGTATTTTTCTCACTTACAGGACACTGAAGCTGACGCCCGCGCTCTGCAAATTGCCTGCACACTGCACGAGGAACCAGCAGATATCGTATTCCAGCGCAGACGCGTCTCACGGCAGCCGAGGTCGTCAATGGAGGCAGCTAAAACAAAGGAGGAGGCCGAGCCCCCTACTGCCGCGTCTTCAGAGCCTACGCGTGCAGCGTCGCCGCCAGTCATGCCACGTTCGACTAAGCTCTGGCCGTACTCGCTCTCGTCAAGAGTGGGCCTGGTGGACACCCACTGTCACCTGGACTTCATCTTCCGCAAAGTGGGCCACCGGGGAACCTATGCCAGATTCCGAAACGAGCATCGGGATACCTTCCCCGATTGTTACGAAGGGTGCGTGGCAAATTTTTGCGATCCGCAGACATTCAAACAAGTAAGCCTTTTTTTTTATGAAACATCTCGCTTTATTCTCACACCTACATATGCATATATTGCACCCATGGCAGTAATTACATTACTGGAATCTCATTATAGTTCTTTTGCTCCTCCTAAATTGCAGTGCAAATGTGGTGACCTTGCAGCAGAAAGTTTGCAGAATTTACCTTCGAAATTGCATCCTTTTTTAATGAATAAAAATTCCCTTGCATAGTCAGGAGTTGAGCGTGATTGCTCCATGTCCCTAACATGTATATCCACAAACCCATATACCATTATTTCCTTCTGCCTTTCCTGCTACCTTGTATGTGAATATACCCTATGTCTGGATTAATTTGGCACTGGCGCTTACGTCTCGCCGCAGCGCCACATGTGGGAGTCAATCCTGACCGAGGATGGAGTGTGGGGAGCTTTCGGCTGTCATCCGCACATGGCTCGCGAGTACAGCGAAGAGATCGACGAAGACCTCATCAGGGCCCTGGAACATACAAAAGTCGTCGCCTTGGGTGAAATAGGATTGGACTATTCGCGCAGGTGAGTGCGCATATAAATTAAAGACGGTTTCAAGGTGCTTCTAGGCCGCTGTTCACTCGTAGGCTGTCAAAGATCAATAATGTCGCAGTCGTCATTCAAAAAAACACAATATAATTCAGCTTCTGTGTCTAGTGCTACGCAAATAAAGACAACCGCGTTTCACAATTTAATCAAGTTAGTCTGCATGCTTCTCTTTTGGTTTCCTAAAGTTTTTTTTTATGCTTATGGGTTTCACGAGCACCGTATTACCGTAATTGCTATCAGCCCACCGTATATAACGCGGGAATCTTCTCGGCCTTATGAAGGTAATAACACCTGTCCTGAGTAGTTCGCGCAGCGTGAAGACGCCTTAAGCGCTATAGTGGTTACGAAAGTGCGTTACCTCGCTTTTGCAGAAATAAATGCGACCACGGCCAGCAGAAACGGGTGTTCCGGCGGCAGGTGCAGATTGCCCTGTATGGACGGCTGGCCCTTATTATCCACTCTCGAGGCTCCACGTCCGACACAATCGGCATCCTCAAAGAGGTACGCTCACCACTTGGCGAAGACGCATGTCCATTACTTTCCAGACCTAGGTTATTCAGACCACGTGTATACCTTTAGTAAGGTATGGAATAATTAGAAGCCACGTAAAGTTCTATTCAGTGTGAGTCTCATGTTTACCCGCGCTGCTTTTGACCATTTTTAACTTTCGCGCATCTCTTCCACTTGCGCACTGCGGACGGATCGAAGGTCTTCGTCGTATAGCTTCGCTCAAACAGAACTCCCCCGGTTACTCTTGCGGGTATGAGAGCTGATTACCCAACCATTTCGCCTCAAAGCAGCCAAGAACCAGGTCAGGGCAAATGTTGTGCACATTTCATAACCGGCTGGTAACCAGCAGCACTGAAAATCGAACTCCGCCCCTCCCGATTCCAAGGCGAATGCGTTGTGTGGTCTGCCTAAAGATACGGGCTGTTTCACATAAGGTACTATGCAGTTTTTAAAAATGCTTTTATTTTTCGACACGGCATTCTCAGCGGTGTAGCGCATCGGAATACGGCTAAGACGCGCTATCTAGTGAGTTGGCTTACTTATATTTAGTAGCTAACCTTTTAGCTATTACGGTTAGTCTCCTTATATAGAAAGAAGCTTGTAGCGCACCATAATATTCATATCAGGTTTTAGAATATCGAAAACGGAGCTGCATGCCCTTGGCTCTCCGGTCCGACAATTTTTGGCCATTTCGAAGAGCTGCGTGCGCTGGAGAGGTTACTTTGCCTGAAAGGTTTTCGAAAGGACGTGAATTTAGGCGCAATAGAGGATGAATTTGTTGGGCCACAACCACGTTTTCGAAATTCTAAAAACTGATGTGCAAATTTCTTATGGCGTGCTACACGCCTCTCGGTGGATAAGGAAACCAACAGTAACAGGAAAAACCCTCAATCGCTTTTGATTGACTGTGGAAATAGCTCTACATTTCTCGATGTTATGAAAACGTCGCCACGAACGAGGATGAAAGTACATAGAACACACAGGACAGGCCGAGCGCATGTGGGTTCTAGTTCTGTGCTAGTTCCTCGTGCCGTATTCATTACATCTTCATGCTTGAACCAACTAGCCCAGGCACGAGTTTTTCTCGCTGTTAGTTAACCAGCTCAGTTAGCATTTCCTCTGATATATGCACTAATTGTTGGCAATTCCAAGCCTGTAAAAGCGCCGTTCTAACTGAACAACCCTATTTTTAAAAATTGCACAATATCTGAGGTCAAACATCCGGCATGTGTTCAATGCTCGTCCTCTGTAATGATGCGTAACTCTTGGCTTCCCCTTCCGCAGATGGTGCCGTCAGACTACCCCATTCACCGCCACTGCTTCACCGCCGACTGGCCGGAGGCCCAGCGTTGGCTCATGGAGTTCCCTAACCTCTGCCTTGGGCTCACTCCCCTCGTGAGCTTCCCCAATGCCGGTGGGCTCGTCGAGGTTGCCAGGAAGATCCCCCTGGACCGACTGCTGATAGAGACGGATTCCCCATACTTCCTCCCTAAATCGGTACGCACTGATTTTTGCGAAAACTTTTTCATAGCCGCGTAACTATCTTTAAGCCAATTTTATTTTATTGGCTACTTTAACTACCCCCCCCCCACACCGCCACACACCCACACTAATGATGTCAGTGGATTTTGCGCGCCTATGTATGGCCCCATTATTTCTATGAACAGCCACCTTTGCAAATATCGCTGTGCACAGAGGGACGGGAAAAACGCGATGTTCACTTTATAGCCCTCCTTTGATAGAAGCCTACTATATGCTTCAGTCGCCGGATTGATCTTTGAGATGTCTTGGAAAGTTTGCTAATGTCATGGACCTTGGGCAGGGCTACGTCTTCGCAGAGTTCAACGGGTGTAGATGTGTAAGTGGTTATTTGCAGCTAGTTATTATTAGCCAATAACTATGCCTAATCCTTTCAAGGCCATGCATGGAGTAGCAAACTGAACGCCCTGGCTCTGGCGTCATATAAATGGCCACTTTCATGAGTGTTTGTTTCTTTTTGTTCGCTTCTTTTTAGGAATCAAGCCGTCTGAAAACATCGCACCCAGGAATGGCGATCCATGTCGCGGCTTGGCTCGCATCGTTGCGGAATATCGAAGTCGAAGACGTAATGACAGCCGTCCGCGAGAACACACGGCGAATCTACAACATATAATGTCGGACAGAGAGCAAACATTGTGCCTGAGAAAAAAATATTGGCTGTGCGAAAAAAAATAAAAGAAATGCCTTTGATTGCTTTTGCTTTTTACCACTGGAGCTCAACTTCAAGGGGCCGTTCAGTGGTGTGCCCCTGTAGGCTTACCACTGCTGTCAAATTTCTGGGTGGACGAAAATTTGTCAACAGCAGGAGGAGGAGGAGGAAAGGCAGGGAGGTTAACCGGATGAATAACCGGTTTGCTACCCGACATGGAGGGAAAGGGGTGAGGGGATAAATTATAAAGGAGAAAAGAGATTACCAGGAAACTGAAGTCACTATGCAAAGTAACAGCGTTCGGTAAAGTCACACCTTATCGCGCAGGCCAGAAGTCCACAAGAAGCGGAGCTGTGCCTTGGAGGCTTTCACCCCCGACGACCGTCGCGGCCATTAGCCGAGAAGGAAGGAAAACGTTTATTGAGCTCTAGAGACTTGGCGAGGATTTTTGGCGGAGTCGGATGGTGCCTTCCATCTGCTTAGCAATGGTCGTCTGCCCCTTGTCCAGGGATCTGCTGGATGCCGCTGCCAGCTGTGCTCGCCGTATCAGCCCAAGTTGAACGTCCTGACCACGGTGAAGAATACGTTCGCTGGAGAGCATTCTTTCCCATTGCTCCGTCAGTGGGCCTGGGCGTCGTTTCCGTCAGTGGGCGTGGGTCTAGACGCTCCAGTGCGCGGCAGAGAGACTGCCTTTCGGCGCTGTAGGCAGGGCATTCACAAAGAATGTGGGCTATAGTCTTGCCAGACCCGCAGATGGCACATGCAAGCTCTCAGGCAATGGTTTGTGAAAGCTACACCAAGGCACAGGCGACAGAGAAAAGTTGGTTCACGCCGTGGTAGGCTGACTGGAAGGCGAAGCTTCACATCTGGGCCCAAGGCAATAATAAAACTAAAAAAGAACGTGTGCGTGGCCAGGAAAACGACTCGAAGGCGCATATGGATTCGCTCCACGGGGTATTTACAGTAGATTCTTCAAACGATACGAAAAGGCAGGAAAAGCTGTACCCGGCCGCAGCATTTGCTATCTAATATAATAAACATCCAAGCTCGAAAGTGGATGTTTGGGCTAATTGCTAAGGTATTATATGCAGGGGGTTTAGCGCGAGACAAAAAAAAAAGAACGTGAGAGGTCCCCAGGACGAACAGCATTTTAAGGTGAGCAGAAGTTCTTTAACAAAGAGGCAGGGTAACGCTTCCGGCCAGTTACTATCCAAGCAAGAAAACGCGCGGGCAATCACGTATATCGTTGTACCATGGTGCCAGAAAAAAAAAACTTCCTTGCTGAACACGTTTTCCAAAGCTTTGGAAATAGGCCCATCACGGCATATTGATTCAGGTGTGTTGTTTATGGATTCGAATGGATGATTTAGAAATTATTGGTGATTGTGCTGGATTAGTGAGTCCGTTAAGGGGGATTAATGGGTAGGGTTTGTACACTCCAATCTGAAAATGCAATGGAAAGTATACTCGAACATTCTCATGCTCAGATTTTCTAATCTGGCAGTGCTGATGACGTCACAGTCCCCTTAACCAACCAGGGGATTTTCTTAATGAGAAGCTGGACTTTTTTTTTTCGACGGCAACTTAAGGTGATAACCCAAAATTTAGACGCGACGCTTTGTTTCTTCTTACACGACCTTGTTTCTTCATCTCCAGTGTGCGACCTTATCGATTTGTTCTCTGTGCGAGAGGCGTTCGTGGCGCTCTGGGACGTTCATGGTAGTGCACAGAACTTTCTGCAATATTCGTGATCGCTGTCAATGTTTTAGCAGTCTCGAAGTTCACTAGCATATCTCGGACAGACGAGCATAGTGATTCCCTGGCGTCCGCGGCTGCTATCTCCGCCGCAGACTTTATCTCTGTGATCACGCGACAAAATATCTGAATTCCTGGCCAGCTGAATTAGCCCACAAAAGAACTACTGCTGCGCCAAAAGCTGCTGGCATCTCTCACCAGAGTGTGTTACGGCGCTGCGATCGACAAAAAAAACTAGAGCATGTCGATGCGGCCATATGAAAATACATATCGTCTAGACACCACACCGTGTTGGACAAATGATCTCAGCTAGAACTTTCTCTTGAGTTTTTCCTTTTAACTCGCAATGCGAACCAACTTTAGCATTATCATGATGATGCATTTTAAAGCTGGCCTGATGTTACGGTCCATCTATTCCCTCCCCTGAGAAAACTTCCTTGTGGACCAATAAGAATTCATTTGTTACTATGAACGGGAACCATTGCGACAGCCTTGACTGGTTTTATCAATGCACCCCAATTACCTCTGCAGAAAGGTTAACAGGTGCGGCGCATATTATAGCGGATGTCTCACAACATGAGTAATTCAGTCATTTTACTGCTAGCAGTTACCCTGTCTTCATTTTTCAGTCTCTGCATGCGTTATTTTCCCTTCACAGGATGATGATGCAGATGCTAGAGCCCTTCTGGTCGCCTGCTGTCCGCACGAAGAGCCGGCAAAAGTCGCATTCCAGCGCAGACAAGTCATGCGATCGTCCAGCTTTTCTGCAGAGATGCCATGCGACCTCCTCTGCAGGGAGGTGGCAGCCGTGTCCACAGAGGCTGCCCAGAAAACAACCACAAAAGTGACGTCAAAGACAAACCGTGGCCTTACAAGTTGTCGTCACAAGTGGGCCTCGTGGGTCCTACGCGAGTTCCGGACCAAACACTGCGAAACTTTTCCGGACTGCTACGATGGATGCGTGGCGAACTTTTGCGACCCGTCGACATTTAAGCAGGAACAGTTTCAGAATAAATCTCGATCTGAATGCTCGCCTTTCAACAGGGGCGTACTAATTTTTTTTTGGTCCGCATTCAGAAGCTTACTGACAACTATCTTTGTTAATAACGCTCAATGTTTTCCATGCGCTTCGTGTTTGTTTGATGCGATTCTTTAAGTAAAGCTCTAATGTTTCAACGGTATGAAAGCTGTGGTGTAGTTCTTGACTTCTGGGCACCGTGAAAGCTGAGAAGGCAGGCACCCAGTGGTATGGTGCCCTCCACGTGCGTTCGTTAAATGCAAATGCTGTGGTGCTTATGTGTGGCTTTTTGACGCCCAATTCAAGTGTTTCTCCGCTTTTGGGTTTCGCTGAGAATGTAGTCACTGTTTGGCAAGTTTTTTGCATTCCCGGGGACTGGTCAGCACCAGCATACACCTAGATTTTCCATTGCTGTGTGCGGATTATAAATTGTGTCTGCAGCGCCACATGTGGCAGAAGATCCTGACCGAAGAAGGCGTCTGGGGTGCATTCGGGTGCCACCCACACATAGCCCGCCAGTACACACATGGTCTCGAAGAACACCTCATCAAGGCTTCGGAACATACAAAATTGATCACCCTGGGCGAAATAGGCCTCGATTACTTTGAGAAGTGAGGACGCTTGTTTGCGAATTTTTTGATTCGGTCAAACTCGCAGAGAGCACTGCACGGAGTTTAATACCTCAGATCAACCACGTCATGCCAGGCTGCCACGTTTGAGGCAATGTTTATATCTACTGTACTGTGCTCAGTGCTTATTATCTGTGATCGTAAAGGGTTCTTTTTGCAGCCACCATGAGTTGATATAAAAAGCTTTTGTTCTTTCTGGTCATCAGGCACGGCTCGAAATAGCAAAAAAAATGGCGGTGGTTTAACTCTGGATAAACCTGGAGTGACGCGATAGCTACAGCTGGCCGAGTGGAACTTGCTGAGTTGAATTGCAAAATCAGTCTTTCCCCGCTCCGTTTCTCTGGGCGTCCCTTCTTCATCTTCGTCCCACTTGACACGGCGCATGCGCAAAGTCGTTGCAGCTCGATTTCGCAGGCGCACCACGCCGCCGGCAACGGCAGCTGCTCCGCATCACGTGACCAGCCACGGAGCCGCGCCACCGGCAGCTGCTGCGCCCCACGTGACCAACCACGTGACAGTGTGGCGGCGCAGCCACAGGATGGTGGCACCACCATCGCCACGATGAAGGCTCGAAATGCTACCGTAATGTAGCTATCGCTACAAAAGAGCTCATATTGGATCGAAGCAGAGTAAATTCAAGATGGTTCTTCCCTTTCTTAAGGAATGGGGGGGGGGGGGGGGGGCTCTCCAAACGTAGTTATTCGGCTGTGTTGAAGGAGGTGATTGATCATGCCAGATGATGAAGACGATCATTATATTTACATGAATACACAGTTGCGAACTGTGAGATATAGGAGTTGAGTACACAGACGATCAAACGAACTGGAACCTAATGGGAAATTCTCACGCGGAGAAGACAATCTACACGACCTTACTTGACCTACATGACCTTGCTTCTCGAGGCACGAGGAGTTCTAACTGGCAGGATAACTAATTTGCTTGCTCGTCGTGGAAGTGTCAGATGGCGGAGGCAGTAAACGAGTTCCACGACGCTTCGGTGCTGTCGAGAATGCCAGCAAACGAAAGGGCCCTTCCCAAAACTCAGGTTCCCATGTTTCCGCGAAAGCGGCATGGGAAACCGCTGGCATGGGAACGTCAGGCAGGGTCGACCGACGCCTCATGCCCACCACTACCCTTTGAGTGCGCCACGCGTGCTTTCATGGTGCGCATCGTGGATGGACAATGCTTGGGTTCCTCGGCATGTCGCAGCGGTGGTGGTAAACGGACAGTGACTACCACGTTTTTGAGGATGTTTACGGGGGACGCGAAGGTGCAGAGCTAGGGGCTTTACTCAGAACTCTCCATGTAGACCGGAGGCACGCGGTGGCCTCGCTCTAAAGTAACTAAAATTCGGTCTATCTGTCACACGAACCACTTCGTGTATATTTATGTGCGCTTACACGGCACCGCTGTCACCCGCTGACGAAGATTTTTGATGAGTGACCGGACAGCAGTTTTGCACGCGCACTGCGCTTCCATCGCTCCGAATTGCCATCAGACTATGCCCTGCCGGATCATTCCTTGTAGCCCCCATGGGTAATGGCTCAGCCTTCAGTCTGCCTGCATGTCCCTGGCATAATCAAAAAGTCTGCGATGCCGGTTAGCGGACTGAAGCAACTCGCACTTGCCTACATCTGGTCAGAATACCACAAATGTGTGCACGTCTACACGGATGGATCTGCGTCTCCAAATGCATCAACAGCAGCTTTCGCAATCCCTGCACAACAGAGGACCCGCAGATTCATTTTGGGAAACAAGTCTACTTTAACCGCTGCAGAGCTTGTGGGCCTTCGGGAATCGATTCGCCACATCTGCGGAGAACCGCCTCAGGAGTGGTGCATTTTCACCGACTGTAAACCTGCTCTACACATTTTAGGATGCTTCCTACGCCACACAGCCTACCAAGCTCTGGCTCTTGATATCATTAGTCTCGTATCATTTGCTCAGGGAAACGGCCACAGTATAGTGTTTCAGTGGATCCCCGGACACTGTGCACTCGATGGAAATGAGACCGCCGACGCTGAAGCAAGGAGCGCCTTCAGCAGTGGCCTGCGTACAGCTAAACCGTTCTCTATAGTGGACACAACTTGTCTCCTTTCGAAATTGATGAGGAAGGCGACGGCTATAGGTACTGGGCTTTGCCAGACACCCGTCACATCCGCCTTAAACGGCTAGATCCGACGATGACCTTTTCAGTTCCTCGCGGAATACCTCGCCCTATTGCATGCGTTATCCGTAGACTAGGTTTAAACGTGGCATTCACGCGCAAATACTTGCACTTAATAGGACAAGCGGACTCCCCGGAATGTACCACATGTAGCGTGCTAGAGACTATAGAACATGTTTTAGTGGCGTGTCCAGCGTATGCACGTGAAAGACTCATACTCGCATCGGCTCTGAAGCCTATGGACACATCGCTCCTCTCTGAGGATTTGATCCTCGGCGCTTGGCCAGATAGTTTTATAACTGTAAAGGCAACGCGAGCGCTCTCACGCTTTTTGAGCGACACGGACCTTGTCTCGCGTTTGTGATGTCAGAAAGTGTGCCTTGTTTTTTTTTTTTTAAAGTAGTTTTTCATCTGCCTCTTCCCATCATCATCGTCCCCCATCGTGACCTTCTTTTATCTCCTCTTCCCGTCACCCAGAGCAGACTAGAAGGCAATATATTTATTTTTCCGGCCAACCTCTCTGCCTTTTCCTATCAATAAACCCTCTCTCTCTCTCTCGGCGTTAATGAAGCGTAGCCGTGCAAGCAGTTTTGTTTCATAGTGGCCATTTCTGAAGCGATCTACAAATGCAATCATTACGTTTGTCAGGAAAGCCTCTTTCAGCACTTTTCTTGATTAACATTGATTATTCTGCCAGTACCCTACCACTCATACAAAGTCAGCTTGATAGGTAGCGTCTGTGAGGGCGTTCTTTTTCTTCTAATTTCCTCAGCGTGAGCTGTCACGCCACATGTGGACTTTTTCCCAGTGGTCGTTGGCGCCACCGTCACCGGCGTCATTGGGACGGTTGTTTGAAACCTCGTGCCTGCGGGCGGTGATGCTGGGCACCACACAGGAATTAATGGTGATGATGGCATGCCGTCGCGGCGCCCAGTGCCACAGGCGACAAAGCCCAAATGCAGTTCGATGGAGAAAAGATAGGAATTTTTAGCAAGGTCGCCGTCGACGTGGGGCCGGTGACCGGGGGCACTACCTCGGGCGACGGCATACCGCCCTAGAAGAAGAACGCTTCGGAATTCGGTGTCGCCAAGGTCACCGCGCCGGCCACGGTAGTCGTGGAGGTTCTGCGCTTCAGCATGGCGGTACCGACCACGTCACGTCCGCATCCTCCTTAGAGGGCCAGGCAGCCGGCGTCCTCAGCCAGGAATGACGGTTTCACAGGAGTCGACGGGGTGGAGGTCGAGGTCGTGGGCGCCAGCATTACGGTAGTGACCACACCTCTGCACCCTTCGTCCAGGGCTAGAGCGCCGACGCCCTCAGCCGGGGATGACGGCTTCACGGGAGTCGACGGGGTGTTAGTCGTCGAGGTCGTGGGCGTCAGCATGACAGTAGAAACCACACTACTGCATCCTTCGCCTAGGGGCAGGGCACCGGCGTCCTCAGCAAAGGATGACGGCTTCACGTGAGTCGCAGAGGCAGTATTCAGCGAGGTCGTGGGTGTGAGCATGAAGGAAGCGACCACAACACTTCCGCATCCTCCACCCAGGATAAGGCTATTAGCGTCCTCAGCCATGGATGACGCCTGGGAGTAGGCAGGGCGGTAGTCGAGACCGTGATCTCAAGCACGCCGGTAGCAACCACGACCCCTTCGCATCCTTCCTCCAGGGCCAAACCACCGTCGTCCTCAGCCACTGATGGCGACATCACGTTTGTAAGCGGGGCGGTAGTGGACGTCGTGGTCTTCAGCACGACGGTAGCAACCACAAGACCTCCGTATCCTTCGGCCAGGGCCAGGTCGTCGCCGTCCTCAGCCAGTGATGACGACGTCACGGGAGTGGCAGAGTGCAACTTGCTCAGTTGAATGGTCAGTCCTTCGCCGTTCCGTTTCGCTGGGCGTTCCCACGGCACGTGCACACAGATACCGGCGCCGCAGCGCGCCAACGGCAGCAGCAGCTGCTCCGCACCACGTGGCTGGTCACGTGACCAACAGCGTGACGGACCACGTCATCAGCCACGGCGCCGCGCCACCGGCAGCTGCTCCGCGCCACGTGGCCAACCACGTGAAAGGGTGGCGGCGCCGCCGCCACGCAGAAGGCTCCAAATGCTACCGTAATGTAGCTAGCACTAAAATATGCCGTGTAAAGTTTCGCGCCAAAGTTGATTGGTACTTTAGTGTTTGCTCACCCCGTCTGCAAACTTTGCTAGCAGCCTACTGCGGTGGTAATATGCAGTGCGAAGTCGAAGGAGGGCTCTTTTACTGGCGCTAGTTTTTGTAAGTGAAGATTTTTCTCCTTGTACGGTGCTTGGCTGTAGTGATGCGAGTAACTCTGATCTCGCTTGCGCGGGAACAACTGCGAAGATGAAATACAGAAACGCGTGTTCAGAAGGCAGGTCCGTCTGGCCCTGCACGATCGCATACCGATCATCCACTCAAGAAACTGCGGCACACACCCTAGAGATTCTGAAAAGATACATAATTTTCATTACAACACTTGCAGTCTTTCCGAAGTTCATTATTCTGTAAATTGAAAGTAGTTCGGCCGGATATGCTGCCGGAATTTTCAGAAATTGTCTACATTCGGTATAGGGATGGCTCTTGTGTCATCAAAACATAGGTTTTTGGGAACATCACAAAACCAGCTGCATCACGTAGCTAGTACGCGGGGCAGTCAATTTTTAAGTTACCTTTTTACGTATTTCATTTAGGCACGTGGCTGCAATTACTCATTTAAAGCGGCGCATTATTAATATCTATATCAGATTTTATGATTTCGAAGGCGCTTTAGGCCATGCCGCTGTGCGATGATCGACTTTGGGCCTTCCTCAGAATTGTAAACACCGCGTCACTGTGTTTCGCGCGCTTCAGCACTAAGCTGTCACCGCCTATTTTTGGCACACGTGCCTCGAGGCCTTCTCTGCCAGACTCGGCTTTAATATATGTAACTAGTTGGCTTGTTAACATGACACACCAATTTCTCGCGCCACTATACGCATCCCAAAGCTCCAAAAATGGTATAGCCCCGAAATCTAGTTTTCTCTTTTTACACCCGGGTAACCTTCGCTCACACTGACTGTATATCGACCGTATGCTCTTTAATCTTCATAATGAGTTATCTATTACTGACAGTTAAATGTCCCGTGGCTGCTCATTCATTTCTTTTAATGCATCAACCCTCGGCCGCTTCGGTGCTACAAAATCCCACAAAATTCACTCACAAGATATTTACACAGGATGAGACTGCAGTCTCTTCTTCGCAGCTCCTCCCAACATAACTCCCTAATTGCCCTCCATTGTTCGGGCAGCCACAACAATGCGCTTAACGGCTTATCATTACTAGTGCCGTGCATCTTTTGACTGTTTTTTTTTGCAGATGGTCCCTTCGGACTACCCAATCGATCGTCAGTGATTCATAGGTGGCTGGAAGGACGCCCAGCATTGCCTTGGAGTTGCCAAACTTTTTCATGGGAATCACGCCCTTGGTAAGCTTCTGAAACGTCGGTGGTGTCGTCAAGGTCTCCGAAAAGATACCCATTGACCGCATCTTGATTGAGACGGGTGCGCCATATTTTTTTTTTCAAAATCTGTCCGTACGGCTTCTGGTGCTGAATTGCGCACTATATGTCCTCATACCAATTACTTTGATGTTTTTCGCTGTGACGTTATTTTTTGGTGTTTGCTTCGGCAAGGAATTTGATGTTTGTGTATATAGGTGACCAGCCATCAGTATTCGATGTGTGCACACAAGTTCCGTATACTGCTCTGTTTTCTCCTACCTCTGCGTCAGTTTATGGTATACGTTGAATTGTGCACCACAATGGCGCCTTCTTTATTTTAACATGCTCGGTCTTCCGCTCCGATGAGAAGGGATTCTCGGTGGTTTCAGCACGCGCTACTAGCTTTCAGTATAACGTGGTGTGTCCGTAGACAGAATCTTCCAAGCACCTGATGGTCCACGCAAAGTAAACCTATAGACACATGCAGTAGATTCATTTTTACATAAACAAGCATGTGCATGCAGTCATACATGAATTCACGTAAGTGCTACCATATGCGTCTACTTTCAATTTCGTAAACTCGCCCTCGATGTGTTTTTACAGAAGTCGGGGATACTAGGAGCCTCCCGCCCTGGCACGGCATTACACGTGGCCGGCCGGCTTGCCGAAGTGGAAGACGTACTTTCGGCAGCGCGCAAGAACACGCACCGCGTTTACAAAATCTAACGTCGTGCTGTGTGACAGATTGCAGTGCAAATATATGCTGCATGTGGCAACGGCGCAGCTCGGCTGCTTGACACAGCCATTACCCCCTGAACAGCTTTCAGGTCTGCGCATCACGTGACGCGACGTCGAGGACGTCACTGCGCCGGCTTCACTCAAGGACGTCACTCCGCGCGAGCGATTGCCGCGCGCTCGCCTCGCAGGAACTGCTGCCACAGACTGGCTCGTCGACCGCCAGGTCCGAGCGACTTATCAGGGCAAAGACAAATAATAAAGATTACGGGCAGATATATACATATTTGTTTATAATAGCAGACTCTGTCTGTATGCATATTTACAGATATTGACGACTACACATCGTTCGCAGCCAAAATACATGACAGACAGAAAACGATATTGCGCTGTAATGTGGACGGATGTTGCCTTTTATACTTCGTGCTATAAAATCGTACACAACTGACAGCCGAAACGAGTTGTTGCACCGATAAAAGATACACACAGTTTTTTTCCTTTATTTTTTTCTCAGACAGTTCCTGAAAGGAGGAAAAGGTTCAAGGCTAAGGGCCTGACGAGGCCTTGGCACCTTGTATAAGCGGTTGCATCGATGAACAAATCTCGCAGATACACTTGGGTCAGCACAAGCATTGCGATAAAAATAAAAAAATATAAGTTTTCAAAAGGCAGAAAAAAATTTACCACCCTGTACATGAGACCCAAGCAATTCAATCATGCAGTACAAAAAAGATTTCTGGTTACGCTCGCATGTGGTCACAAAAAGCAAAGGCAACATTATGCATCAAATGCGAAACCCTCAATAAAACCTAAGAACCATATACACCACGAAAGGGGAAAAAGAGAATCTCAAAATAATGTTGTTTTGTAACAATGTAGCATGCAATACATGTACAGTGGCAATACAATTTTCATGTACACGCCCCGAAAAAATCTAGAATATGGTTATTCAGAAAGCAAGTCATTGAGCCGTGTATGAAATTCCGGGGTTAACCAAGATGCTTTTACATTCACTTTTAAAAATAGCAAAGGATTTACTGAAGTTGACGTCTATTTCAAAGCGGTTCAACATTCTAGTGGACTGAAAAGTTATCGTTTGCCTACCGTAATTGGTTCGTATTTTTGGCACTCTCCTTTTAAGATCGCGGATCGGGTATGTGCTCATATGCTCTATCGCAGGGACATGCAGTTTAATTCGGTAGATCCATTGCAGTAGTTTGAAGTAATAGATCTGGTTTGTTATTAGCATACAGTATTTAATGAAAAGAGGCCCGGTTCGCAGGTTACATCTATCGCATTTGTAATTCTCACACAAGCGTAACCTCTTTTTTTGAGTAACAATTAACTTATTATAGTTATAGATTGTGGTGGTGCCCCAAACTTATATTCCATATCTCAATCAGGAGTAAAAAAGGGAATAATACAGGATCTGTTTTAAGGGTGTAGGTATAAGGTTCCGGATTTTGTAGATGCTGCCAGTTATTTGCGGCAGTTCAGCTGTTAATTTATTAACTTGCGTGGTCCATGAAAGCTCTTTACTGAACAATATGCCCAAAAATTTTTGTTCTTTTACCTGCTCTATCCAATTTCCGTCATAGGTTATATTTATTGTTGTGTAGTCTCGCCTATTTATGGGCTTTAAAACTATGTACTTTCTTTTGCTTGAGTTTAACCTCAATTTGTTGTTTGAAAGCCACAGTGATAATTTACCTAGGTATTCATTAGCAGCCTTTTCCAAGCTTTCTTTGCTTGCTCCTGTGAAAAAGACATCCTTATCATCCGCATATAAAACTATATCAGAAAAGCCATTTACTGAAGTAATATCATATAAGTATGTATACTAAGAATAAGAGTGGACCTAAGATGGATCTCTGGGGCACACCGTACATAATTCGCAGTTTACTGGATCATACGCCATTCATGTCAACATACTGGCAGCGTTAACTTAGATAACTTTTTTAATAAATTCAATGCTAGGCCTCGTACGCCGTACATATGAAGCTTTTGAAACAAAATGTCGTAATGTACAGTATCGAAAGCTTTTCTTAAGTTTAAAAATAATCCTGAGGTCAAAAGTTTGTTTTCAATATTTTCCATAATCTTTTCTTTAATATGAATCAGGGCCATTTCCGTTATTTTTTTCCTTTGAAACTCATTCCAAGCAAAGGTTATAATCTGATGCGTTTCAATAAAAGACACAAGTCGGTCACTTATAGCATCTTCAAATATTTTTGAAAAAACCGGCAGGACAGAAATCGGGCGAAAACTATTAGTCTAGTACTCCACCACCTTTATCGAGAAACATTTCGAAATCATCTATCTTGTTTTTAAGACTTCTCATAATCAGATGCATCGTAGCATGCAGTCCATCCCTAGTTGCGTACTTTTTGTTGAATGTAGGGCTGTCATGACAGGGACAGCAATTTCCCTGCATGCCCATTTTAGGGGCTTCTGTAGCACATAGAAATGCGGGTCATGGTATCTAGCTTGAAATCTTCGCAATATCTGCCATATTTGCTATCCTCACAATGTCTGCCTCCTCGTCCTTCTTAGCCACAATTCGGCTGCGAGCAAACCACACAAACTTCCATCCGGACCTTTTCTTTTGAGCGATGGCTGCACCGAGAAGTTTTTTTGCTTGTGCCAGTCAGGTGTTCGTTCACGTACACAGGAGTGCCTTCGCCGCCATAGTCAAGGTCTTTAGTGCCAATTTTCTGCTTCTTACATTTCAAAAAGAGTATGTCTCGCTTTGTGCGATGCACAAAACGGACGACAATGCATTGCACAAAGCGGACGACGACAATACCAATCTGTATATTAAAGTAGGCCCTGAGGCGCGGTACGAGTGTCAGATGAATGAGAGGAAGCAGAACATAGCACATTGCAATGCCAAGAGGTAGAAAACTAAAACCATACTCGCATAATAACTGTAGGTTAGAAGAAAATATTATTTCGTCCATTTTCCAGAGTAGGTGGCGCGCTTCAATGGCATAAAACACAACATATTATTTTGTAGAGTCGAAGACATGCAAAGAAACCACAGTACATTAAACACACTTGTGACTAAACTGTGTACCAGGTTATAATAAATAAGTGACACAAAGAACCACTTATTTCACTGCTGAAGGTACAGGAATGCACAAGGAATCCACTGCACAAACTGCATTGCACAATAATATAGACACTAATACAATAATACATAATAGGCACTACAACAATAGTACAAAAATAGACAATGCACAAGAAGAGCACATACAGACAAAATGTATGACAAATAAGTCATTCATCTACCACAGCAGGCACTGTATGAGGTTCAGCTAAATAAAAAAAAAACATTGCACTTAATTGCGAAAATAGTTTAAAATATCAGATTAAAAACAAAGAACTGTCATTTAAACTCTGGGCTAGAAAGCATGCATGACGCAAAAAAAAAGAAGGCTCATTGCACTACAACAGGCAGAAGTTCACCAAAGAAATCACACGAGGAAATTGCAATAAGATACCTGCAGTGCAATTTAAAGTATTAAATGTGCGGTGTACAAGTTATGGAAAATTAATTTTCAAGAAAGATTTGGGATTTCCTGTTCTTTGCCTTCTGTTCTTTTATAATATGAGGTTGATCATTCCTTTGTTTGCATAAGCTGTTAAGCATTATGTTTGCTGCACACTTTGCAACAAGTGTGACAAGAAGCTCGTAAGCATGCCGATTTTCACACGCATCTATGTCCTCAAACCTCGGTAGATAATTGAGCGTCAGTTGCCGAACGACTTTCCTTTGGTTGGGCCCATGGTGAAATTGTGTGCAGGCACTTTGTGTCACAAGCCATGTAACTACAACCTCCGTGTACATGACTATTGTAAATTGCAAGGGCAGAGGGAAACTTGAGTCCACCGCGGTCCAGTTGTGCGATTAAGGAATAGGTGTCTTCTACCAATTCCGTCTCACTTGTGGTAACAACCAAGTGTCCTCGGCAACTTTCACACTTTAAAACTTTCATTGTAGCATGCGCACATTACCCGCCAACAAAACCAATAACTGGCATTCGTTCTCTGAGTGCATCAAGGTCAGCGTCTACAACTTGAACACTAAAGGAGGTTCCTACATCTCTGACACTGTTTTGTCTCTTCGATGTTTCTGAAGTCATCAGTGCTCATCTTTGGCAGGGCATTTTGAGGCGAATCCTGCCCTCTGTCTCACAAAGCTGTCGAACAGATATGTGGTACTGCCCACCAGCCATTTGCCGGTACTGTCCAAAACGACTCTCGAAAGGATTCGTTTGAACTTTCCCTAGTTGGGCATACTTAAAATGAAGTTCATTTATGCAGTACTTTGCTAATGCCAGTAAGGATTGAGCAGAAAGGATTAGGGCACTCAATGTGTCCTGGGTGAGGACCCCAGTGTCATGCCCACAAAATTCCCAAACATCAAGCCAGGTAATATAACCATTCAGAAAAGCTACTTTTGGGTCATCTGTACTGCAAGACATGGGTTCTTCGTAAACAGTACGATGATGGAAGCCTTTATTTGGCATTTTTACGTTGACAATACTCCACCAGCGAAGAATGATTTTGATGAAATCTGCTGTTGCTGCCGGATGTTGAAAATAAGCTTCACCACTGCGAGCTGCCAGGGCTGTGGCTACGTGCGGATTAAAAGCCTGCAGTACCAGCTTCACAATTTGCCGTTACAAGTTGCTCGGATTAAGCGCCTTGTATGTCAAGCCATACCCAGACTTTATCAGTAGAGATGACTCCTCTTTATGTAAATCTCTCAAATTCTTAACTGAGGCAGTCATTTTGCCCTCAGGATGAACATCATTGTTTGAAAGCTCAAAGCATGAGTAGAAAAAGCAAATCCCCGCATTTTTTTTATTTAGCCAATTGTTTCTGATACACTTCAAAAGATGTGCAGCATCTACCACAAAAAATAATGGCCGATCTGGATCTGCCGGATGTGGATAAACATGACGAAGCATTGGCTTTGGCAGAAACATCTTCATTACCTTTCTGTTTAGAGAGTTATTGTCACAAACAACGGCTATGACCCTGTACCCAATCTCTTCTATGCGTATGATCACCTTCTTCAGTATGGCATGAAGTTGGTCGCCCTGTATGGTTTTTACCGGAAGAATGTGTGCGACCTCCTTGAATGGGCTTAGCAGACTTTGTATCATAAACACGTGTACAGATGTGGCTGCCTCGCTGGAATTCACTGCAGCACCACATATGCTGCCCCCTTTATAATCAAAATAAGGCTTGATATGAATTTCGTCAAGCATCAACGTCACTGTATTTTCATGAGGCTGCAGATGCGTAAATCTCTCGGAAACATACTGAAGAAAAGTTCCATCACAAGAATCAATTTCTGGGCCGATTTGCACAGATCAGCACGCTTTCCTAATAGTGCTCGGATGGGGCAAGGCTAGTGTACTTGTTTTTCTCAAATACTTGTAGGCATGCAGCGATATTGTCTGGAAAATACATGCAAACACCATTACCTGTGAGCTGTACTGAATACGCTCTGCAGAGAGCAGTGTTAGCTGTTCGTTTAAAAATTTCACAGCCGCTGTCTTGTTTTCATTAATGCTTGCTTCCAATTTGTCTAGAAGGAAATTTACTGCAATCGACAGGTGGCGAAAACTACAACGCTCGCCAGACTCGTCAGATGGCATGCACAGGTTGTTCAAAATTTCCAACAAGGAACTCACTTTGCAAACCGAGTATGGAACAATAGCGCTACCAAGATTCTAGGTCGCGGATCCTTGGTAGAAGGCTGAGACTTGGAAGTTTTCGAACACTGACAATGACGCCTTCAATCAAGGTTCATGATCGTTGATGATGTTCAAAAACATCGTATACTTTTTTTATTAATCACAGTTCACTGCACTGACACTGAGAACACTTGCAGGCGCGCCTTAAGTTTTTCGAGTGACGAAAATTGGTCTCTTTCCTGCTCCGCTTCATATGACGCAAGTGTTCCTTTGACCTAACGGGCGAGTTGGGAAGCTTCTAGTCGGCTCCTCTTAGCATCAGGTTCTTCTCTCTTGCTGTTGTCTGGTGCTGAAAGGTACGAAGGGCAGTTGGGAAATACGCTAGGCACCGATCCCCGGCGCAACCGCGGTACTGGCAATCGAGCTGTAAGAATATTTCCTGTTCTTGGATCCGAGTACGATGTCGTCGCCTCGATACATGAAGCGTCGAAATGATCGGCGCAATTGTGCATGTACGTACAAACGTTTCGTAAACACCTCAGAACCCACTTATTAAAATAGCCTAATGCTCGCCCCTTTGTCTATAAGCGTGATTTCAGCTAAATGTGGCCACAATCAATCTATGTAGGCTTCGGAAGTATCACAATAAATGTGCTCATTAAGTCAAAAGCAACCCGGAGCACAAAAAAGTGCCATAAACATTGCTTAACTTAGTGTACGAAGTGGGCACGAAGTCCTTCCTTGCAATGGCGCGTAATCACTTCTTGAAAGTGTCGTCGTCTTCTGGGAAAGAAAACACTTGTATCTTCCTGCCCGTATCGTAATTGCCGGTGCACTCCGGCACACAACTCTTGTTCGGCATTTTAGTATCCACTGCACATCGCACACGAAAAGAAAATTGCGACAAAACAACGACGAGAGACAACAAATGCGACCACGCCGCTGCGACCAACCGACGCGCGTGGCGCAGGGAGCGTGAAAGAAAGAACAGAAGGGACTAAAATCATGTCGCTGGCTATGCGGCTTCTGCAAGTGTCAGCGTGCCGGATGTGACGGCAATTTTTGGCCGCAGGCCTGAAAGCTGTTCAGAGGGTAATGACACAGCGCATGCTGCTGTCGCGGAAGTGTCAGGTGGCGGTGTTAATAAACGAGACCCACGACGCTTCGGTGCTGTCGAGAATGCCAGCAAACGAAAGGGCTCTTCCCGAAACTCAGGTTCGCATGTTTCCGCAAAAGCGGCATGGGAAGCGTGGCCGTACAACCGGTTTTACTTCATAGTGGCTATTTATGAAGCCCTCTACAAATGCAATCATTCCGTTTTCCAGGAAAGTCTCTTTCAGCACTTTTCTTGATGAGCTCTGATTACTTTACTAGTGCCCTACCACTCATACAAAGTCAGCTTGACAGGCAGCGTCTGAGAGCGTTCTTTTCCTTCTAAATTTCTCAGCATGAGCTGTCACGCCACATGTTGACTTTTTTCCAGTGGTCGTTGGTGCCACCGTCACCGACGTCATTGGAACGGTTGTTTGAAACCTCGTGCCTGCGAGCGGTGATGGTAGGCACCACACAGGAATTAATGGTCATGATAGGATGCAGTCGCGGCGCCCAGTGCCACGGGAGACAAGGCCCCAACGCAGTTCGATGGAGAAAATTATGAATTTGTGGCGAGGTCACCGTCGTCGTGGGGCCGGTGACCGGGGTCACCACCTCGGGCGGCGACATACCGCCCCGGAAGAAGCACGCGTCAGAATTCGGTGTCGCCGGAGTCACCGTGCCGGCGACGGCAGTCGTCGAGGTTGTGCGCTTCAGCATGAAGGTACCGACCACGTCACCTCCGCATCCTCCGTAGAAGGCCAGGCCGCCGGCATCTTCAGCCAGGGATGACGGTTTCACAGGAGTTGACGGGGTGGAAGTCGAGGTCGTGGGCGTTAGAATTACAGTAGTGACCAAACTTCTGCGTCCTTCATCTAGGGGCAGGCCACCGGCGTCCTCAGCGAGAGATGACGGCTTCACGGGAGTCCCCGCTGCAGTATTCACCGAGGTCGTGGGTGTGAGCATGAAGGCAGCGACCAGAACACCTCCACATCCTACAACCAGGAATAGGCTATCAGCCTCCTCAGCCATGGATGACGCCTTTACGGAAGTAGGCCGTGCGGTAGTAGCCGAGATCGTGGGCTTCAGCACGACGGTAGCAATCATACGTCCGCATCCTTCATCCAGGGCCAAGCCGCCGTCGTCCTCAGCCAGTGATGGCGAAGTCACGGAAGTAGGCGGGGCGGAAGTCGAGGTAGTGTTCTTCAGCATGACGGTACCAACCATGACAGTTCCGCATCCTTCGTCCAGGACCAGGCAGCCTTCGTACTCAGCCAGGGGTCTTGACGTCACGAGAGTTGGTGGGGCGGTTATCCAGACCGTGGTCTTCAGCACGATGGTAGCAACCACGACACCTTCACATCATCCGTCCAGGGCCAGGCCGCCGTCCTGCTTAGCCAGAAATGTTGACGTCACGAGAGTTGGTGGGGCGGTTATCAAGACCGTGGTCTTCAGCACGATGGTAGCAACCACGACACTTTCACATCATTCGTCCAGGGCCAGGCCGTCGTCGTCCTTAGCCAGGGATGTTGACGTCACGAGAGTTGGTGGGGCGGTTGTCAAGACCGTGGTCTTCAGCACAATGGTAGCAACCATGACACCTTCACATCATTCATCCAGGGCCAGGCCACCGTCATCCTCAGCCAGGGACTGCGACGTCACGGGAGTGGGCGGCGCGGTAGTCGAGGTCATGTTCTTCAGCATGACGGTAGCAACCACGACAGTTTCGCATCCTTCGTCCAAGGCCAGGCAGCCGTCGTCCTCAGCCGGGGGTCTTGACGTCACGAGAGTTGGTTTGTTGCGGTTATCCAGACCGTGGTCTTCAGCACGATGGTAGCAACCACGACACCTTAACATCATCCGTCCAGGGCCAGGCCGCCGTCGTGCTTAGCCAGAAATGTTGACGTCACGAGAGTTGGTGGGGCGGTTATCAAGACCGTGGTCTTCAGCACGATGGTAGCAACCACGACACTTTCACATCATTCGTCCAGGGCCAGGCCGCCGTCGTCCTCAGCCATGGACTGTGACGTCACGGGAGAAGGCGGCGTGGTAGTCGAGGCCGTGGTCTTCAACACGACGGTAGCAACCACGGCACCTTCGCATCCTTCGTCCATGGCCAGGCTGCCGTCGTTCTCAGCCAGGGGTCTTGGCGTCATGAGAGCTGGTGGGGCGGTTTTCAAGACCATGGTCTTCAGCACGATGGTAGCAACCACGACACCTTCACATCAATCGTCCAGGGCCAGGCCACCGTCGTCCTTAGCCAGGGGTCTTGGCGTCACGAGAGTTGGTGGGGCGGTTGTCAAGACCGTGGTCTTCAGCACGATGGTAGCAACCACGACACCTTCACATCATTTGTCCTGGGCCAGGCCGCCGTCGTCATCAGCCAGGGACTGCGACGTCACGGGAGTAGGCGGCGCGGTAGTCGAGGTCGTGGTCTTCAGCATGACGATGGCAACCACGACACCTTCGCATCCTTCGTCGAGGGCCAGGCTGCCGTCGTCCTCAGCCAGGGGTGTTGACGTCCCAAGATTTGGTGGGGCGGTAGTGGAGGTCGTGGTCTTCAGCATGACGGTAGCAACCTCGACACCTCCGCATCCGTCCTCCAGGGCCAGGCTCCCGACGTCCTCAGCCAGTGATGGCGATGTCACGGGAGTAGGCGGCGCGGTAGTCGCGGTCTTCAGCATGACGGTGCAGGCAACCACGACACCTTCGCATCCTTCCTCCAGGGCTAGGCCACCGTCGTCCACAGCCTCTGATGGCGACATCACGTTAGTGAGGAGGGCGGTAGTGGACGTCGTTGTCTTCAGCACGACGGTAGCAACCACAACACCTCCGTATCCTTCGGCCAGGGCTAGGTCGCCGCCGTCCTCAGCCAGTGATGACGACGTCACTGGAGTGGCAGAGTGGAACTTGCTCAGTTGAATGGTCAGTCCTTCGCCGTTCCGTTTCGCTGGGCGTTCCCTCTTCATTTTTGTTCCACTTGACACGGCACGTGCACACAGATACCGGCGCCGCAGCTGGCCATCGGCAGCAGCAGCTGCTCCGCACCACGTGGCTGGTCAGGTGACCAACAGCGTGACGGAGCACGTGATCAGCCACGGCGCCGCGCCACCGGCAGCTGCTCCGCGCCACGTGGGTAGCCACGTGAAAGGGTGGAGGCGCTGCCGCCACGCAGAAGGCTCGAAATGCTACCGTAATGTAGCTATCGGTAAAATATGCCGAGTAAAGTTTCGCGGTAAAGTTTATTGGTACTTTAGTGTTTGCTCACCCCGTCAGCAAACTTTTCTAGCAGCCTACTGCGATGTTAATTAGCAGTGCGAAGTCGAAGAAGGGCTTTTTTACCGGCGCTAGTTTCTGTAAGTCAAGAGTTTTACTTTTGTATGGCGATTGGCTATAGTGATGCGAGTAACTCTGATCTCGCTTGCGCAGGAACAACTGCGACCTTGAAATGCAGAAACGCTTGTTCAGAAGGCAGGTCCGTCTGGCCCTGAGCGGGCGCATACCGATCATGCACTCAAGAAACTGCGGCAGACATCCTCGAGATTCTAAAAAGATAAATAATCTTCTTTACTACACTTAGTCTTTGCCGAAGTCCACTATCATGTCAATTTAAAGTAACTGGGCCGGACATGCTCCGGAATTTTCAGAAATTGGCTACATTGGGTATAAGGATGGCTCTTGTGTCATTAAAACATAGGTGCTTGGTGACATCATAAACCTGCTGCATCATGTAGCTAGTACGCGAAGCAGTCAGTTTTTAAGTTATCTTTTTACGTATTTCATTTAGGGATTTGGCTGCAATTACATATTTAAAGCTGGTCGTTATTAATATTAATATCAGATATGATTTCGAAGGCGCTTTAGGCCACGCCGCTGTGCCTCGACTAGCTTTCGAGGTTCGCTCTCACATCTCGGAGCGACGAGAATTGCGATTCACCGGCGTCCGCGGCTGCTATCACAGCCGAAGACTTTATCTGTGCTTGCGGACGCAGGATCACCCGGCCGGCAAACGATTTGAATTCTTGGCCAGCTGAATTAGCGTACAAAAGAACTACGGGTGCGCCAAAAACTGCTGGCTTCTCTCACCAGGTTCTGTAACGGCGCTGCGATCGACACCAAAACCTATTACATGTCGACACAGCCACATGAAAATAGATATCGTCTGGACACCACACCGTGTTGGAGAAATGATCTTAGCGAGAGCTTTCCCTTTGGTTTTCCCTCTTAACTCGCAATGCGAACTATTTTTTTGCATTATTACGATCATGTATTTCACAGCTGACCTGACCGATCCCATTTTTACGAGTTCATACAAGGCCTTGGAAACTGTAGCGTCAGTGTGCACCATGTGTGCACTAAGCCTTTTTTTTAAACGTTACTTGCCGCTCTTGCATACAGGAAACTAGAAGTGGTTCCTTTCTACTTCGATAAATCGAACCACACTGACCTTAATTGCGCCGCAGCACTGTACGCGCAATAATTGCGAAATGGGCTCCACCAGCTGACAATTATCGGCCGAACCTATTATGAAAAAAGGCCGACAGTTCTGACATCTCAGCAGCCGTAAGCCCGCCCGCTGACTTCGTGAACGCAGTCGCTAAGCGCTGTGGAGGGACGTAAGCCGATGCCACACAGCTGGCAATTCTACCTCTGCATGGCTCTTCGTAGCCGCCACACCCCTTCTGATTTGCGCGCTAACGTCGTGAAGGCACTCGCCGCTCTGTCACGGACCACGCTCCCCTCCCGCACCAGCAGCATCGGGATGCATTCGGACGCGCACACAGCCGGGCTTTCGCTCAAAGGGAAAGCAAGGCTTACGCCTTAATAAACCAGTGGCCACGCCAAACGCAAGCTCATTGCCCTGCTGGAACTTGGTTTCGGAGTCTGGTGTCCTAACTCTGACCTAAATCCCCCACTTGGCTTTTAGTATTTAGGCCGCCGTTGCCGATAAACATTGATGAATGAAATCTTGACGTCTGCATGCCAGAGTATATTCCAATGCAGATCTCGGAGGCCATGAGTTTGAGATTTTAGTGGCATTTGTGTACGGCAGGTGGCGACACCAGCCGTTGCGAGCACGGCGCGTGAAACACGTGGCGGTTTAAATCAGTCAAGTCACACACACAGTTTTACAATTTGTTGATACTAAAGTAATACTAATTTGTTGATACTAGTACATCCGTGGTTCTCCCAAATAACTAAACCTCCCAAGCACTTGCTGGGCCCCCAAAATGGAACGGGACACCTGCGGTGAATTCCCTTTGCAATACACCTAGTACCTGCGTTCGTGTGCTTCCTAGCAAGATGCAGCTGCTTTCTGTTTAGTGACCTCTCCCCTTCAATGTGTTCTTTCAAGAGTCGGGTTGTCTCGCCGCCTCCCACCCAGGAATGGCCATCCACGTGGCCACGCGGCCTTCCTCGCTACGGGTTATCGAAGCGGAGGACGTGCTTTCTGCAGTCCGGAAAAACACGTACCGTGCATGTGTACAAAATCTAACGTTGTTCTGTGTACACGCCGCTGTGCAAAGAGTATGCTGTATGCGACAACGGGGCCTCCCAAGCTGCCTGACACTGAAACTAGTTGTTTTAATTTTCCTTCCTTATCACGCGATTATTTGGTGTATGTGCAACAAAGCATTCTTTTTCTTTTACATCCTTTTGTAGTTTTAAAACACTGTACATAAAACCCTTTTCAAAGCTTTGTCAGTTATGTCCTCACGTCTTCACTTGTGGCTGCCTTGCATTCGTGTTTCGGTCGTCTCACACTGCACGCTGACTGCCGGTGTCAGTGGTCTCAGTTGGCGCCAATGTATTGCTGGAATATTTGCACGTCTTTTCGATCGTTGCGTCCTTTGATGCTTTGGGGGATTCAAGTAGTAAATTGATCATTTAACTGGAGTACTATGAGCAACGAATTAAACGTGGACAAGAAAACAAGTGTCAACACGAAAACGCCAGCATATTAGCTCCTGGAGAGCAAATGCAAAGGAGGTCGATTAACACTTCCGGAGAAGAGCCCTCGCGCTTTCGAAGTGAAAATGCCCTCTGCTAGTAATAAGCTTCCCCTATCTAACAGCATCTTATTTTGCTTTTCGGGGCTCAGTTGTCTTTTTTGCCTTTATTTTCTTCTTGATAGTACGTTGCGCCGTCGCACGGCACATTAGAATATTTAAGCATAAGAAGATTTTAACCTCTTTTTCGGCAAAGTGAGGCACATGTCCGGAAACCGCGGTGCTCCTGAAGTCAAGCATAAGAACGAACCTGACACCGAACATGCGGATGAGCTGATCCGTAAAAATGGGTAACTTTTAGTCGGAAAACTACAGTAACGTGTGCGATTTCAACCAGCGCTGGTTCAAGTAGATCAACCTCGCTGCCCTGTGTGTTAGACCTCACGGTCACCCCCCCCCCCCCCCCTTTCTTTTTCCGTTTAGTTTAGTGGGCCGGCCATCACCGTAGCCTGTGGTGCCCCGTTTTTAACTGGTTGCTGCTGACCTCAGACTCTGCACATACATGCGCGCCAGGAATGCTTGACTCAATGCAAGTCACTTAAGTGATTCCGAGGGAAAGAGGAGCTTGCAGCGGAAGCGTGGAATTGTGAAACGAAAACCGGAAATTGTAACAAGCCAAGATAATTAAAAAATATGTTTAACAGAGTTTAAGAGGGAACCTTCCGGCTGCTATATTGTTTTCGAGAATTCAGGCGTCGTCGTCGCGTGTTCACGCACCCCCCTTAAGAGATTAGGAAATACATGGGAACTTTCAGAATCTCTAGCGTGTCTAAAAATGGCTCGATTTTCATGAGGTCTGGGGCAGCGTTTTCTTTTTTCGAGAATAGAGAAATTTTGCGAACATCTTTTATTTTTAAGTTTCATTTTTACAAATCAGAAGTAAATATCCAGAAAAATTGCACTTTAATATATGTCGGTTTTTCATTGTCATCTCGTGAAAAAACTAAGCCAGATATCAGGCTTTCGTCCGCAACATTTCCTCCGTTTTTCTTTCTTGATTGTTAAGCCGCAATTGCCCTCCATATCTAGCTTAATGTTTGCGTTTTGCAGGCTCTGAAATTTGTGTACGTATTTTCTGCGGGGGATATTCGCGCCGACTTTAACTAGTGCGACGTGGCTCCATCTGGCGTCAAAATATTTTGTCGCTACTTCGATCTAACACTACGTCTTTGTCGTGTGTGTTCGTGCGCGAAGGCTTCTACTGGAAACGTGGACGAACTTGAGCTCCTTCTTTCCGATTTTCTTGCTTGGGCTGTATTCCGCCGAAAGGATTTCTGCTTTCCTTTTTTGCTCAAGCTTGTGGTGCGAAAAGGAAGTCACATGCAAGGCCACATCCAAAAGCTCCACCCCTTTCCCCTCCTGGCAGCCACGCAATAAGGCATTGTTTACCGAATGGATGGATGGATGGATGGATGGATGGATGGATGGATGGATGGATGGATGGATGGATGGATGGATGGATGGATGGATGGATGGATGGATGGATGGATGGATGGATGGATGGATGGATGGATGGATGGATGGATGGATGGATGGATGGATGGATGGATTGATGGATGGATGGATGGATGGATGGATGGATGGATGGATGGATGGATGGATGGATGGATGGATGGATGGATGGATGGATGGATGGATGGATGGATGGATGGATGGATGGATGGATGGATGGATGGATGGATGGATGGATGGATGGATGGAATGAAGGAAGGAAGGACTGAGGTAAGGAAGAAAGGAAGGAACGGAAGGAAGGAAGGAGCGTTCCCTTTGAAACGGGGTGATGGCAGTTGCCATGATGCTCAGTTTTTTCCTTTATTTTTTTTAACTCAGAGAGTTATTGAAATTTTCCATTTCCTTTAAAATACGTCTTCCTACATTTTTAAACATTTTCTAGCCCCTCTCCTATTGAGCCCCTAATCTTTCAATCCCTTTTTGCTAATTTCCACGGCAGATTTATTTAGATGGCTATTGTTATCTCTAAACCCTAGGGCCTCAGGAAGAGTTATATACTGTGCCTGCATCAGCATCAGAATGGATACCATGACATTTTAGTATGAGGTGTTCTATTGTTTGTTCAGATTTACCCCACACGGCACATGTGTCACCTTTGTTAAATTTTTTTTGTAGCTGTGCGTTCTAAGACACCCTGACCTAGCTTCAAAGAGTAGGGCTCTGCTTCTTGAGTTATCATAAAACGTTTCCTTCCTGATCTGCCTTTTTCAGCATCGATATAGTTCTACACTATGCTTCTTTTCCATTTAATTTCTCCAATTTTTACTTTCCGCGTTTTTAACCTGTCGTTTAATGCTCGGTCTTTCTCCGGCCTCGTGTCTGGCATACTTGCTGGTTAGCTTTCTAGTTATTTTCGGCCGCTCTGAGTCAACGCTGTTTCCGTACAGGTATTTAAATACCTTAGCTGTCCACCTGTTATCGTCCAATCTCCTCACGCGCTCTTCGTATAGTATCTTACTCTGAGCTTCCCGTACTTCGAATGTAGCCCAGCCCATATCCCCCTGTACTGCCTCGTTTGTGGTTTTCCTGTGAGCACCTAGTGCTAATCTTCCAACAGCTCTCTGATTTTCTTCTAATCTCGACTGAACTTCTGCCTTTAAGCACAGAACCGCATTCCCGAAAGTAAGCCCTGGCACCATTATTCCTTTCCAAATACCTCTCAGTACTGCATACCTGTTGTACTCCCACAATGCCCTATGTTTCAGTATCCCTGCATCTCTTCGCCCTTTTGCTATGAGAGAGTGTTCGTGCTTTTCCGTGTACACATGCCCGTTGTTTACCCATACCCCGAGATATTTGTATTCGGCCACTCGGGGTATTTCATGGCCTTGTATTGTAAGCACCTGATCAGTTGTATCATTGAAAATCATCGCACCTGACACAGTTGCGCTAAAACTGAAACCTAGACTGTCTCCTTCGTCTCCAAAGCAATTAACCAAAATTTGCAAATATTCCTGACTATCTGCTAATAGTACAATGTAGTCCGCAGACATTAACCCCGGTAGTCATTGCTCAACGATCATTCCGCCCAATCTGTACGACAGATTATAACCGAGATTGCTTCCTTGTAGCCTTCTTTCCATACCTATCATATAAAGCATGAAAAGCAGCGGTGATATAGGACAACCTTGCCTTAATCCTTTGTGTATCTTGACAGTTGCTAAACCATTAAATCCTTCCCATTTTATTTCAACTTTAATTTCTCGATATATTTAATGCAAAAAATCAAATACCTCATGACCGACACCTTCATATTTCCATATGCTCCACAGGGGCTCCCTGTTCACGCTGTTGTGTGCAACGCTTATGTCTAGGAAGGCTAATTACAGAGGTCTGTTTTCCGCCTTAGCTATTTCTATGCACTGGGTAAGCACCAACAGGCCATCATCTAAGCGCCTACCAATTTTGAACCCCTTTTGAACTTCTCTGAGTATTCTATTACATTCTATCAATGACTGCGTTTTAATTTTCCCCGCCTATATTCATGCCAAAACACAGGAAGTGGACTCCCTATTTGGACATTGTGGAATAAGAGCATTCTTTCCCCAGCCCAGGGGCGCAATGGCCCATGTGGCGATAAAACTCAAGAATACAGCTGCAAGTATTCCTCATATGAGGCCCTCGAGCCAATAGCGTCCCTTACATGAATCCAACACGCCCTGGTTATTGAGTTATCGGGCCGAAAACCGGTACTGGGTTCATGTAAACGAGCACCGAGTCGTGTCGGGTCCCGTCATCTACGCCGCAAGGGATGATTGTGTACTGTATAACGATATATAACCTGTCCGCATGACCAGACTGTCCTTGAAAGAGACCTAATCAGCATACTGAGTGGTGCAGTGAATGGGGGATGCTTCCCAACCCTGAAAAATCAGTATATCTTCATGTCACTCGTAAAAAAAACACTTAATTTTTCTTATACATTACGTTCTTCTCCACTACGCGAAGCTTTCAACTACAAATAATTGGGTGTTACCTTGACCCCAACATTGTCGTGGAACACACATGTTAATAATATTTGTTCTTCTCTTTTTAGCAAACTGTGCTAAATTGAAATTAGTCTGTTACTTTTCATTTGTTCGACCAAAGCTCGAGTATGCATGTATTTCATGGTATCCTCCCACTATGTCAAATATCAGTCACCTTGAAAGAATACAAAGAAAGGCTGTTAGTATTATTTTTAATAAATTCGCACGGATTGCTTTCCCTCTAAAATTATGGCCGTCAGTTGTACACCTACCCTTTAATCACGTAGAAAGCAGTTGAGACTTTAAATCATTTCCCTCCTTCTTAACAGCAAACTTCAAATGAATAAATCACCTTATATAACGCCTACATTAACGCGCCACACAAGACATCATCATCCTGACTCACTCACACCCTATTATGCTCGAACTGATGCGTCATCCCGCAAGTAACGAAAAAGGAAGTAAAGAAAACCTAAGGAGCTATGGAAAGGGGAAAAGCAGCTGTGGAGGATCACGTAACAGCAGATCTGTTGAAAGATGTAGGAGAGATGGTGCTAGAAAAACTAGCCACCCTGTATACGCAATGCCTTATGACCTCGACCCTACCAGAAGCTTGGAAAAATGCAAACATTATCTTAATTCATAAAAAGGGAGACGCCAAGGATTTGAAAAATTACCGACCGATCAGATTACTATCCGTTGCCTACAAGGTATTTACTGAGATAATCGCAAATAGAGTCAGCGCAACCTTAGACTTTATTCAACCAAATGATCAGGCAGCCTTTCGTACAGGTATTCCACAATATATCATATTCACACTCTCAATCAGGTGATAGAGAAATGCGCAGAACACAACCAACCACTATACATAACCCTCATTGATAAAGAAAAAGCATTCGACTCAGTGGAAACCTCAGTAGTCACAGGCATTCCGTAATCAGGGGGTAGAAGAAGCTTATGTCAAAATACTGGAAGATATATATAGGAAATGCAAAGCTAATATAGTCCTAAATAAAGTCAGCAATAAAATTCAATAAGGAAGAGCGTCAGGCAGGGAGACACGATCTCGCCAATGCTACTCACCGCCTGTTTACAGGAGGTATTCCGAGGCTTGAATTCGGAACAGTTGGGAATAAGAGTAAATGGAGAATACCTAAATATTCTGCGATCCGCTTATGATATTGCCTTGCTGAGTCATTCAAGAGGTGAACTGAAAGTCATGATCAATGAGTTAGACAGGCAGAGCAGAACGCTGGGTTTTAAAATCAACATGCAGAAAACCAAGGTAATGTTAAAAGGTCTAGCAAGGGAACAGCAGTTCACAAGTGGAAGCGAGGTGCTGGAAGTGGTAAAGGAATACGTCTACTTAGGGCAGGTAGTGACAGCTGATCCGGATCATGAGAGGGAGATAACTAGAAGGATAAGAATGGGGTGGAGCGCTTATGGAAAACTCTCGCAGATCATGAGTGGCAGTTCACCAATTTCCCTCAAGAGGAAAGTGTACAACAGCTGTATCTTACCGGTACTCACCTACGGGGCAGAAACGTGGAGGCTAACGAAAAGAGTTCAGCTTAAGTTAAGGACAACGCAGCGAGCCATGGAAAGGAAAATGATAGGTGCAACGTTAAGAGATCGGAAGCGGGCAGAGTGGGTGAGGGAACAAACACGGGTTAATGACATCCTAGTCGAAATCAAGAGAAAGAAATGGGCTTGGGCAGGGCATGTAATGCGAAGGCAAGATAACCGCTTGTCTTTAAGGGTAACGGAGTGGGTTCCAAGAGAAAGTAAGCGTAGCAGGGGGCGGCAGAAGGTTAGGTGAGCGGATGAGATTAAGAAGTTTGCAGGCAAAGGGTGGATGCAGCTGGCAAAGGATAGGGTTAATTGGAGAGACATGGGAGAGGCCTTTGCCCTGCAGTGGGTGTAGTAAGGCTGATGATGATGATGAAATATTCTGCGATCCGCTGATGATATTGCCTTGCTGAGTCATTCAGGAGTTGAACTGAAAGTCATGATCAAAGAGTTAGACAGGAAGAGCAGAACGCTGGGTTTAAAAATCAACATGCAGAAAACCAAGGTAATGTTAAAAGGTCTAGCAAGGGAACAGCAGTTCACAAGTGGAAGCGAGGTGCTGGAAGTGGTAAACGAATTCCTTAGGGCAGGTAGTGACAGCTGATCCGGATCATGAGAGCGAAATAACTAGAAGGATAAGAATGGGGTGGAGCACGTATGGCAGGTTCTCACAGGTCATGAATAGCTGGTTACCAGTATCCCTCAAGAGAAAAGTGTACAACAGCTGTATCTTACCGGTACTCACATACGGGGCAGAAACGTGGAGGCTAACAAAAAGAGGTCAGCTTAAGAACAACGCAGCTAGCCATGGAAAGAAAAATGATACGTGTAACGTTAAGAGACCGGAAGCGGGCAGAGTGGGTGAGGGAACGCGGGTAAATGACATCCTAGTCGAAATTAGGAGGAAGAAATGGGCTTGGGCCGGGCATGTAAAGCGAATACAAGATAACCGTTGGTCCTTAAGGGTAACGTAGTGGATTCCAAGAGAAAGTAAGCGTAGCATTGGTCGGCAGAAGGTTAGGTGGGCGAATGAGATTAAGAAGTTTGCGGGCAAAGGGTGGATGCAACTGGCAAAAGAGAGGGTTAATTGGAGAGACATGGGCGAGGCCTTTGCCCTGCAGTGCGTGTAGTAAGGCTGATAATGATTTTTCCTCGGACAATATCGGAGCTGTAACATGGCTTACTCGCTACAGTGTGAGTAATCATTCTATAAATGTGTAGTGTTTATTTCTGTCTTGCTCATTATTATTTTTATATATTCTAATCCCCTCTGCTTGGGCCCTAGGGCCTGCAGTATGTATTAAATAAATAAAATAAAAACTGGACCCTGACCTGATGTGCTTGTAAAAGCTGTCGAGTCGCAAAGTAGGGCTAGTGGGAGGGGAGAGGATTAATCCGAACTTGCTTTTCACGTGTTCCGTCGCGCCTCCGATACAGCGATGGCGAGTCTCAACCTTGGAGGCTGCCACTGCTTCTCCGCTCGACGCTTGGTGTCGCTACAGTTGAACCGGTCTACACTCACTGAAATCAAGTTCATGTAAAGGCGCACCGGTCGAGTGGGATTGACGATAATCAGCCCGAGCCCCGAATAGACCCGACGCTATCGCGTTCATGCAAGCAGGGTTAATCGCGCAGACTGACTGCCTTGACGTAGCGGTTAACCCCCTTTGACCGAAGCACTTGCCCATCACCTGCGATTTCACGCTATAATCACGGACAACTAACTATCTATGGCAGTGCAACAGCCGACATCAAGGGGAGAAAGGACCGTCTCCTTCCTTTTCCTGCCCCGGCTGCACTGCAACTGCTACGTCATAAGAACCGGTCGAAGCCAACGCTCGCCTCTGGCTCCAAACTAGTGAAACAAGAATGTGTCGGATCGGCATCGAAATATCGGTTTTCTATAAAATCTTTGGTCGAATGTCACTCTTTTCTGTCTAAATCTCCTCCCTATACCCGGCATATCTCTGCCAAAATGTTCGCGTTGTCAGTGCAGGTGCTGTCCACCGTACGCGGGTAAGCGTGGGCGCACCTTGTCTGCAGAAAGGAGCTCGCGGGTTTCCGAGCCCTCTACTCCAGAATAGCCATCTCTGTAGTGTAAATAACGTAATGTCGAAGGTTCATGGACTGGCTGGTAAAATCATCCAGCTTTGCTTCTGGACCTGTTTCGCATGTGTCAAGCGTTCCCCAGCCACCTTTCTTTTCCCAAATAAGCCGCCTCGGTGTGCGCCACACCTAGCCTCATCTCCTGCACTACGCTGGCAGAAGTCGCATATTTCAAACAGAAAAACGTTCTGAACGGGCGCTGTATAAATACAGAAAGATAACATGGCGAAGCAAAGCGCATAATGAGAATTTCCCGGAGATCATGCTAGGTATGGATTTTTCGCTTGCAAACCCGTGACCTCATGACAATTCAGGTGGGCGGCCTTTTTTATACACAGAATGAGCACATGCGGTTGGCGTGGACAGCGACAGCTTTTCTTGTATGAAACTGTAATCTTTATTATTTTTTAAATAAACCACTAATACACAGCAGGTGCAAGTCCACAACAGTAGCAAGTCGGTTGTGCAATGACGAAATTTGCGTTCAAAGCCACCCGCGAATAGTAACAGGACGATCTCAGCGATTTTGCAAACCACACACCTCACCCTTTCACACAACTTTGATTTGTTCCGTTGTTAAATTATGAGCAGTGAAGATGACATGAAATAAAATATTTCAGCAGTACTATATTTGACTAAGGTCAGGAGACGAACACATTGACACGGAACAAGGTCATTACTGAAGTGACTGTCGCTCTTCCAGATAACGCTGATCGCATCTCGCGTAATAGTGATATTCCCGCGCGACAACGGATTTTAACTTGAAGAAACAAGCGTGCATCAGTTTCGCGGCATTACTTATCTCTCAAAGAAGCATCGGTCCGATGCTACACAGAAAAGTACGGTCAACAAGAGCAAAGACAAGGCAAAGTAATCACTGGGAGCGCAAAAAGCTTTTCACTGAGGCCGCGTCGTCTAATTGCGCCCACGCTCATACACAGTCACCATGCTTGTATTCCGGGTTGCGACGGCGGAATACGAAAAAGCCGGCGGAATACGCACCGGCCTCGAGCTAAGAAAACGCGGTCAGCTTCGTCACGGATTAAAGATTTGAGGTGCAAAAGTAGAGGTGTGCCCAGGGTATGTCAAAGGGTGAGTCACTTATCTGCACTAGCTAGGCGCTACCAGCACTGCTCTTAATTATACTCGCGCACAGCTTTTTGTGGCTATCCAGCCAAGGCTAGAGGCAGGGAAGGGAAGGCAAGAGTTTTTGTCCACAAACTGTGGTGAGCGAGTTGTCCTTTGTTCGGGCTAGGGGTGCAGCGGGGCGAAAGGGAAGATTGTGCTGCCTCACCAAGGCGGAGATAAGCCACTCCCCATGACAATGGAGCAAAGCCCTGTCCCTAGCTCATTTCCTGTCCAGCCTTGGCTGTACAGCCACAGAGCTGTCCGCGAATATAGGGTCTGTATACCCCACCCTACCATTGCAATTTAATGTTCGCTGAAAAGATGCAAGGGAGCTTAGGCGACTCGAACCGGAAAACATACTTTGCTGACAGCACATAGAATGGTGCGTCACTGGAAAATAGTCCATTCTCTGACTTCCATCTCTTGAGAGGGGTTAATTCTTTTGTGCTTCTGTTTTTTAGGGGGCACAAGTTATGTCTCTGTAGTCGGATGCAACTCAAAAACACTGAGGATATTCCCTCCCAAAGGACCCCCTTTAAGCCAATGGTGGCGGCCCATTCTCATGACTCTCCAAGTGTGACAAGTCAGGGAGCGGCGACACAGTGCAGTGAGGGGCCTATCCCTGATATTAGAAGGAAAGAATTATCCCTTTTCATCTACCACACCCTGCTCTAGCTCTGCATACGTTCATTTCTTCTAAATTTAAAAAATTCCAAATTGTTTCCATCGTTGCCTACGTGGCCCCTATGTCCTGTTAACTTGGTTAGCCGTCTGGCCTGTCATGCCCGTTCCTTTCTGTGGTGTCTTCCTGCTTTAAAAAAATTTCCAGTAATACACCGACAAGCCTGGAAAAACGTTGTCGCATGATTCATAAGACTATCTGCTTGAAAGTCGAAAAGCACCCGGAGTCTTACACCTCCCACCCTATACTATGAATAGGCCAAGCCTGAGGCATTCTCAACTGACAACCAGCGGGAGGGATAAAGGGAAAGGGATTTCACTTCCTGTCCACTGCCGCCGAAAACTTTTTCCTTCTTTCCACGTGGTGGTACCTCGAGCTCCTCTCTCATCACGTGGGCGTCTTGGAGCTTCACTTCTCTACAGCGGCAGTAGGAGTTTCTTCAAGAAGGCAACAGGTCGTCCTGTTCCTTGCTGCTCTCGACCAGGCCAGAGTAAAAGTCAAGACACTCGCGCTAATCGTCAGCGATACGGCATTTCGTCGGACTACTGGGTTCATTTCACGGGTGAGTAAAAGTAAACGCAAAACGTTGTGGTTCTTGCCTTCTATTTTTGACATCTTGTTATGCGGCCGCCCTTGTGAAACGGTACAGAGCAAACGCCTTGCTTTCTTCGGAGCAATCAAGCGCTAAGTTACAGTGCATTTTATGGTAGTTGTCGGTAATGTGTTTACACCACGACTAGATGGTCCATCGCTGCAGCCCCTCTGTCAACTTGCGTATTGTCACGGACTAGAAGACGACTAAGTGGCGCAGCACAGTATGAGATGCGCTATCAAGATAGTTTTATAGTACCGTCGGCTTAATGTGAGCATTAAGTTAGCGCGCCCTCTGCGTCTGTATAGAGAAGCTCCTGAAACATGTCTTGTAAAAACTGCACAGGTTCCCGATCATGGCCGAAGAGCAGCCACTCGCTCAAACCTGCAGCGACGACTGCTTTTCCGACAACGATTCGCAATGCTCCGACGACTGCACAGACTTGCTGAGGCGTTGTAGTTCTCAAGAGGAACTTCCACTTCCTGACCTCCCTGTCTTGGCTGATGGCCAACCATGGTCCTCGCCTGAGTGGGGAAACCTTCTCGCCAGACAACTTGGAGCTTCCACAGAGCAATCGACAGACGTCGAGTCGCCCGGCGGCAAGAAACCGTCCTCCTCTTTCGGGGAACACCCATGCGAGACGCTACCCGGTTACCGGATTTACATGCTGAGAAGTGCACTCGTTTGGCGCGGTCCAAGCACGTACAAGACCCACTGTTTGCAGGCAGACAAGGTACGTAGCTTCCTCTTTCGAAACTACTATTTACCGCGAACGTCCGGAACCCCTAATGTCGGACTCTTTCAAGCCACTATTCTCATTACGTACTGCATTCCTCAAAACTAATGCCAGTTGTCTGGCACATTCGTTTCACATTCTACGCATTCTTTCGAAAGTTGATTTATATATGTTGCGTTGGATCAATTACCTCACCCTGAGGCAACGGTATAGATGAAGTTTATTGAAATTTAGACAAAATGCAATTGTCTTGGGGAAGATAGCTAAAGGTGACACGTGCGATTAGGCCCCAGACACTCTACATTCGTATTACAACAGTTTGGACATAGTAGAAATATAATATGACGGAAAATAAACTTTCTGAGGGCCTAGCTCTGTAAGACCGGAATATACGTAGCGAAAGCACGGAGACATCTGCAACGGAAGAGTGCACTCACTAGATATGCCTTTATTGGTGGGTAAAGCTTCAGCCGTCGTGGCGGATTGGTAACGTCTCCGCCTCAAACGCGAAAGCCCAGGTTCCCGGGAGAGGTTCTTTTTATTATTATTCAGTGAGTGTGCAGGGTGTTTCCGTGGCTTCCATAGATGTCGCCACCGAAGACGTTGGTTAGCGGTTAAGCGCAGGCTCTGTTAAGGCGCGTTTAGGCTCCGGCGTTATCTGGCGGGGCGAGATCGGCGGCGGCGGGCGTCAAATGCGCGCCATTGGGCGAAAATCGCCGACATAAACGCTCCATGTATTCCGGGATTAACGCGCGCGTGGGACGTCGGCCAAAAGCGGGGCCCTCTATACTCCGACTGCGTTTGACCGCCAGCGCGTTCGGCGGCTTCGGCGAAATCTGGCTGCACTGGCGGAGACTTGGAGCACACGTCTTTATTTCGCGCCGAATGCGCCAGCCGGCCCGGCTAGACCAGTTTGGCTCCGCGACGAGACGCGGGTTGTGTAGTCTCGTCGGAGCACCGCCATGGCAAAATCGCAAGTTCAGGCCAATAAAACTCTCGCTTTAAAATACACAGTATTACAGGAAGACTCCGAGATTTCACAGACTACAATAAACATAGGTATATAGAGGTCAGCGTTGATACAAAACAATTGAATTAAAACTAGAGAAGTGACCACGAATGAGCTCATTTGACAGAGCGACAACAGAGATATCCCCGACAGAGTGGATATCCAAAACAACAATAGCAAATATATGAACACTGCACTGCCTGCAAATATGGCCTTGTTTAAACATGGATCAAGAAGAAAATAGAATATAAGGTGGAAAATAAACTGTTCGCTGATGATTGTGTGATATCTAAGAAATTAACGGCCATAACGACCATGTTGTTCTTTCTGAATCCCTTAACACGCAAGCCGAGTGGTGCTCCAAGTGGCAAATGTTTATTATCCTAACTAAATCAGTGTCAATAATTAGAAAAGAAATGATCTCTCATCACTTATACCGTTAATAACATGCCTCTTTCGAAGGTCGATCAACATAAATACTTAGGCATGACGTTTACATCAAACCTCAGATGGGAAACACAGATTACTAATATTACAACTGCTGCATTGCGAAAGCTATTTTATCTGAAAAGATGCCGAAACCTCGCTCTAATGTATATTAAGCTTCTGGCCTACAAAACATTTGTGAGAAATATTTTAGAATACGCCAACACTGTTTGGTTTCCGTACACTGCAATGCGTTTAGTGGTTATGAATGGACCGCCGCTTTTCCGCTTTGTCCCATCTCGCTGTTAATGAAACGTATGAGTGACAAATTTGCACGATTTTTTTTTTATTTACACTGATGATTCTGCCGCTTTAGGCATAAAAAGGACCGTCCGTTTATTGACAAGTGGTTTCCATCCTAAAAACAAGATGGCGCCACGAACCTGAGCTTGAAAGAAAACAGGACCTCCTAATGCTAAGGGAAATCGTCGTATCTTTCTGTCGATGTTTGGATTCGTTGAAATGATAGTGCGAACGTGAAAAATGGCGTAACTTCCCGTAACATACCTGCGATTTGCGTGTGTAAGCATGCATACGCTTATGGTACTTGCACAACACCGATTTATGCCCTTTTCTAAGCATATCTGTGCACGCCATGAGCGGCGACGTGTTGGCCGCGAGGTGTAAACGAGGCAGCATTTCAGTGATGGTGGATTCCGCGTGCTTTCGCCGCCGAATGCCTAAGTTAGTTTCACTGGAAACTTAACCAGCGACTCTAGCCTAAGTGGGACCGAGTCGCACCGGTCCTGGAGAAGCAAAGCACGATGAGCATATTCAGGAACGGTGGAAGCGGCGCTCCATTCAGGTCCGTGTTGCTTTTCAGCGGTAGCTGTGTTATGAATGTCAACATAGACGCCCTGCTTAAGCGGAAATTAAACGCAAATATTTAACTCTGAGTACACTTCCATACGACTCACCGCGTCACGAAGCGACCTAACTGTATGCAAGTACACTTCGTCAAACGCGCATTCACAAGCACGGTTAAAAAATTCAGTATAATCGCCCGCGTAGGAGTCAGTCCACGCTGCCATTTTCCCGACTGATTAACTGCGCTCACGCAAGGCTTAGGACCTTGCGTCGCGTCTCGCCGCCCGCGCAAGAGTGAGGAATCACTTGTGGCAGTAGTGAGGTGAAGCGCTCCTCTAGGGCGCGGAGTGGCGAAAGGACGCATGAAGGCAGCTGCTAGCTGCCTTACTCGTAGGATGCAGCAATGACGACTGTGCTTAAGTCTGCTCAGTAAGAAAGCTTCCAGATATACATGAGGGAGCCTCACTGCAGCGAAGGCTCCCTTACTGAGGTAAAGAAGCTTTCAGAGTTTGAGGGCTGGTCTCTGCTGCACCCAAAGACAGGGCCTTTGAGATCATGTCAAAACTATCGGTAGCAGTGGAATTCTTTCTGTAATGTATTTTTCTCACTTACAGGACGCTGAAGCTGACGCCCGCGCTCTGCAAATTGCCTGCACACTGCACGAGGAACCAGCAGATATCGTATTCCAGCGCAGACGCGTCTCACGGCAGCCGAGGTCGTCAATGGAGGCAGCTGTAACAAAGGAGGAGGCCGAGCCCCCTACTGCCGCGTCTTCAGAGCCTACGCGTGAAGCGTCGCCGCCAGTCATGCCACGTTCTACTAAGCTCTGGCCGTACTCGCTCTCATCAAGAGTGGGCCTGGTGGACACCCACTGTCACCTGGACTTCATCTTCCGCAAAGTGGGCCACCGGGGAACCTATGCCAGATTCCGAAACGAGCATCGGGATACCTTCCCCGATTGTTACGAAGGGTGCGTGGCAAATTTTTGCGATCCGCAGACATTCAAACAAGTAAGCCTTTTTTTATGAAACATCTCGCTTTATTCTCACCCCTACATATGTATTTATTACACCCAAGGCAGTAATTACATTACTGGAATCCCATTATAGTTCTTTTGCTCATTCTAGTAAATTGCAGTGCAAATGTGGTGACCTTGCAGCAGAAATTTTGCAGAATTTACCTTCGTAATTGCGTCCTTTCTTTAATGAATAAAAATTCCGTTGCATAGTCAGGAGTAGAGCGTGATTGCTCCATGTCCCAAACATGTATATCCACAAACCCATATACCATTAATTCCCCGCTTCCTTTCCTGCTACCTTGTATGTTATATACCCTATGTCTGGATTAATTTGGCACTGGCGCTTACGTCTCGTCACAGCGCCACATGTGGGATGCAATCCTGACCGAGGATGGAGTGTGGGGAGCTTTCGGCTGTCATCCGCACATGGCTCGCGAGTACAGCGAAGAGATCGACGAAGACCTCATCAGGGCCCTGGAACATCCAAAAGTCGTCGCCTTGGGTGAAATAGGATTGGACTATTCGCGCAGGTGAGTGCGAATATAAATTAAAGACGGTTTCAAGGTGCTTCTAGGCCGCTGTTCATGCGTAGGCTGTCAAAGATCAATAATGTCGCAGTCGTCGTTCAAAAAAATGCAATATAATTCAGCTTCTGTGTCTAGTGCTACGTAAATAAAGACAACCGCGTTTCACAATTTAATCAAGCTAGTCTGCATGCTTCTCGTTTGGTTTCCTAACAGTCTTTTTATGCTTATGGGTTTCACGAGCACCGTATTACCGTAATTGCTATCAGCCCACCGCATATAACGCGAGAATCTCTTCGGCCTTATGAAGGTAATAACACCTGTCCTGAGTAGTTCGCGCAGCGTGAAGACGCCTTAAGTGCTATAGTGGTTACCAAAGTACGTTACCTCACTTTTGCAGAAATAAATGCGACCACGGCCAGCAGAAACGGGTGTTCCGGCGGCAGGTGCAGATTGCCCTGAATGGACGGCTGCCCCTCATTATCCACTCTCGAGACTCCACGTCCGACACAATCGGCATCCTCAAAGAGGTACGCTCACCACTTGGCCAAGACGCATGTCCATTACTTTCCAGACCTAGGTTATTCCGACCACGTGTATACCTTTCGTAAGCTATGGAATAATTATGAGCCCCGTAAAGATATATTCAGTGCGAGTCTCATGTTCACCCGCGCTGCTTTTGACCAAGTTTAACTTTCGCGCATCTCTTCCACTTGCGCACTGCGGACGGATCGAATGTCTTCTTCGTATAGCTTCCCTCCAACAGAACTCCCCCGGTTACTCTTGCGGGTATGTGAGGTGATTCCCCAAGCATTTCGCCTCAAAGCAGCCAAGCACCAGGTCAGGGAAAAAGTCGTGCACATTTCATAACCGGCGGGTAACCAGCGGCAATGCAAATCGAACTCCGCCCCTCCCGATTCCAAGGCGAATGCGTTGTGTGGTCTGCCTAAAGATACGGGCTGTTTCACATAAGGTACTATGCAGTTTTTAAATGTGCTATTATTTTTCGACACGGCATTCTCAGCGGTGTAGCGCATCAGAACACGGCTAAGACGCGCTATCTAGTACGTTGGCTTACTTATATTTAGTAGCTAACCTTTTAGCTATTACGGTTAGTCTCCTTATTTAGAAAGAAGCTTGTAGCGGACGATAATATCCATATCAGGTTTTAGAATATCGAAAGCGGACCTGCATGCCCTTGGCTCTCCGGTCAGACAATTTTTGGCCATTTCGAAGAGCTGCGTGCGCTGGAGAGGTTGCTTTGCCTGAAAGGTTTTCGAAAGGGCGTGAATTTTGGCGCAATGGAGGCAGATGTTGTTGGGCCACAACCGCGTTTTCGAAATTCTAAAAACTGATGTGCAAATTCCTCATGGCGTTCTACACGCCTCTCGGTAAATAAGGAAACCAACAGTAATAGCAAGAATCCTCAATAGCTTTTGATTGACTGTGGCAATAGCTCTAAATTTCTCGATGTTATGAAAACGTCGCCACGAACGAGGATGAAAGTACGTCGAACACACAGAACAGGCCCAGCGCCTTTGTGTTCTAGTGCTGTCCTCGTTCCTCGGCCCGTGTTCATTACATCTTCAAGCATGAACCAACTAGCCCAGGCACGAGTTTTCTCGCTGTTAGTTAACCAGCTAAGTTATCATCTCCTCTGATATATGGACGACATTGTTGGTAATTCTAAGCCGGTAAAAGCGCTGTTCTTACTGCACAACCCTATTTTTAGAAAGTGCTCAATATCTGAGGTCAAACATCCGGCATGTGTTCACTGCTCGTCCTCTGTAATGATGAGTAACTCTTGGCTTCTCCTTCCGCAGATGGTGCCGTCAGACTACCCCATTCACCGCCACTGCTTCACCGCCGACTGGCCGGAGGCACAGCGTTGGCTCATGGAGTTTCCTAACCTCTGCCTTGGGCTCACTCCCCTCGTGAGCTTCCCCAATGCCGGTGGGCTCGTCGAGGTTGCCAGGAAGATCCCCCTGGACCGACTGCTGATAGAGACGGATTCCCCATACTTCCTCCCGAAATCGGTACGCACTGATTTCTGCGAAAACGTTTTCGCAGCCGCGTAACTATCTTTAAGACAATTTTATTTTATTGGCTACTTTAACTACACCCCCCCCCCCCCCAAACCGCCACACACCCACACTAATGACGTCAGTGGATTTTGCGCGCCTATGTATGGCACCATTATTTCTATGAACAGCCACCTTTGGAAATAGCGCTGTGCACAGAGGGACGGGAAAAACGCGATGTTCACTTTAGCGCCCTCCTTTGATAGAAGCCTACTATATGCTTCAGTCGCCGGATTGATCTTTGAGATGTCTTGGAAAGTTTGCTAATGTCATGGACCTTGGGCAGGGCTACGTCTTCGCAGAGTTCAACGGGTGTAGATGTGTAAGCGGTTATCTGCAGATAGTTATTATTACCCAATAATTATGCCTAATCCTTTCAAGGCCATGCATGGAGTAGCCAACTGAACGCCCTGGCTCTAGCGGCATTGAAATAGCCACTTTCATGAGTGTTTGTTTCTATTTGTTCGCTTCTTTTTAGGAATCAAGCCGTCTGAAAACATCGCATCCAGGAATGGCGATCCATGTGGCGACTTGGCTCGCATCGTTGCGGAATATCGAAGTCGAAGTCGTAATGACAGCCGTCCGCGAGAACACACGGCGAATCTACAACATATAATGTCGGACAGTGAGCAAACATTGTGCCTGAGAAAAAAAATATTGACTGTGCGAAAAAAATAAAAGAAATGTCTTTGATTGCTTTTTACCACTGGAGCTCAACTTCAAGGGGCCGTTCAGTGGTGTGACCCTCTAGGCTTACAACTGCTGTCAAATTTCTGGGTAAACGAAAATTTGTCAACAGCAGGAGGAGGAGGAGGAGTTAAGGCAGGGAGGTTAACCGGATGAATAACCGATTTGCTACCCGACATGGAGGGAAAGGGGTGAGGGGATAAATTATGAAGGAGAAAACAGATTACCAGGAAACTGAAGTCACTATGCAAAGTAACAGCGTTCGGTAAAGTCACAGCGTATCGCGCAGGCCAGAAGTCCTCAAGAAGCAGAGCTGTGCCTTGGAGGCTTTCACCCCCGACGACCGTCGTGGCCATTAGCCGAGAGTTTATTGAGCTCTAGAGAGTTGGTGAGGAATTTGGCGGAGTCGGATGGTGCCTTCCATCTGCTTAGCAATGGTCGTCTGCCCCTTGTCCAGGGCTCCGCTGGATGCCGCTGCCAGCTGTGCACGCAGGATCAGCCCAAGTTGAACGTCCTGACCACGGTGGAAGAATACGTTCGCTGGAGAGCATTCTTTCCAATTGCACCGTCAGTGGGCCTGGGCGTCGTTTCCGTCAGTGGGCGTGGGTCTAGACGCTCCAGTGCGCGGCAGAGAGACTGCGTTTCGGCGCTGTAGGCAGGGCATTCACAAAGAATGTGGGCTTTAGTCTCGTCAGACCCGCAGATGGCACATGCAGGGCTATCAGGCAATGGTTTGTGAAAGCTACACCAAGGCACAAGCGACAGAGAAAAGTTGGTTCACGCAGTGGTAGGCTGAATGGAAGGCGAAGCTTCAGATTTGGGCCCAAGGCAATAATAAAACTAAAAACGAAAACGTGTGCGTTGCCAGGAAAACAACTCGAAGGCGCATATGGATTTGCTCCACGGGGTATTTACAGTAGATTCTTCAAACGATACGAAAAGGCAGGAAAGCTGTTCCCGGCCGCAGCAATTGCTATCTAATATAATAAGCATCCAATCTCGAAAGTGGATGTTTGGGATAGTTGGTAAGGTATTGTATGAAGGGGGCTTAGCGCGAGCCAAAAAAAAAAGAACGTGAGAGGTCTCCAGGACGAACAGTATTTTAAGGTGAGCAGAAGTTCTTTAACAAATAGGCAGGGTAACGCTTCCGGCCAGTTACTATCCAAGCAAGAAAACGCGCGGGCAATCACGTATATAGTTGTACCATTGTGCCAGAAAAAAAAAACTTCCTTGCTGAACACGTTTTCCCAAAGCTTTGGAAATAGGCCCATCACGGAATATTGATTCAGGTGTGTTGTTTATGGATTCAAATGGATGAAATAGAAATTGTTGGTGATTGTGCTGGATTAGTGAGTCCATTAAGGTGGATTAATGGGCAGGGTCAGTACACTCCAATATGATAATGCAATGGAAAGTATACTCGAACATTCTCGATCATGCTCAGATTTTCTAATCTGGTAGTGCTGATGACGTCACAGTCCCCTCAACCAACCAGGGAATTTTCTTAATGAGAAGCTGGAGTTTTTTTTCGACGGCAGCTCAAGGTGATGGCCAAAAATTTAAACGCGACGCTTTGTTTATTCTTACACGACCTTGTTTCTTTATCTCCGGTGTGCGACCTAATCGATTTGTTCTCTGTGCGAGAGGCATTCGTGGCGCTCTGGGACGTTCATGGTAGTGCACAGAACTTTCTGCAATATTCGTGATCGCTGTCAATGTTTTAGCAGTCACGAAGTTCACTCGCATATCTCGGACAGACGAGCATTGTGATTCCCTGGCGTCCGCGGCTTCTATCTCCGCCGCAGACTTTATCTCTGTGATCACGCGACAAAAGATCTGAATTCCTGGCCAGCTGAATTAGCCCACAAGAGAACTACTGCTGCGTCAAAAGCTGCTGGCTTCTCTCACCAGGTTGTGTTACGGTGCTGCGATCGACAAAAAAAAACTAGAGCATGTCGATGCGGCCATAAGAAAATACATATCGTCTAGACACCACACCGTGTAGGACAAATGATCTCAGCGAGAACTTTCTCTTGAGTTTTCCCTTTTAACTCGCAATGCGAACTATCATGATGATGCATTTCAAAGCTGGCCTGATGTTCCGGTCCATCTATTCCCTCCCCTGAGAAAACTTCCTTGTGGACCAATAAGAATTCATTTGTTACTGTGAACGGGAACCATTGCGACAGCCTTGACTGGTTTTATCAATGCACCCCAATTCCGTCTACAGAAAGGTTAACAGGTGCCGCGCATAATATGGTGGATGTCTGTCAACATGAGTAATTGAGTCATTTTACTACTGTCAATTACCTTGTCATCTTCTTTCAGTCTCTTCATGCGCTATATTTCCTTCACAGATTGATGATTCAGATGCTAGTGCCCTTCTGGCCGCCTACTGTCAGCACGAAGAGCCGGCAAAAGTCGCATTCCAGCGCAGACAAGTCATGCGATCGTCCAGCTTTTCTGCAGAGGTGCCATGTGACCTCCTCTGCAGGGAGGCGGCAGCCGTGTCCACAGAGGCTGCCCAGAAAACAACCACAAAAGAGACGTCAAAGACAGTCAAACCGTGGCCTTACAAGTTTTCGTCACAAGTGGGCCTCGTGGGTCCTACGCTGAGTTCCGGACCAAACACTGCGAAACTTTTCCGGACTGCTACGATGGCTGCGTGGCGAAATTTTGCGGCCCATCGACATTTAAGCAGGAACAGTTTCAGAATGAATATCGATCTGAATGCTCGCCTTTCAACAGGGGTGTGCTACTTTGGTCCGCCTTCAGAAGCTTACTGACAACTATCGTTGTTAATAACGCTCAATGTTTTCCATGCGCTACGTGTTCGTTTGATGCGATTCTTTAAGTAAAGCTCTAATGTTTCAACGGTATGAAAGCCGTGGTGTAGTTTTTGACTTCTTCTGGGCACCGTTAAAGCTGAGAAGGCAGGCACCAAGTGGTATGGTGCCCCCCACGTGCGTTCGTTTAATTCAAATGCTGTGGTGCTTATGTGTAGCTTTTTGACGCCCAATTCAAGTGCTTCTCCGCTTTTGGGTTTCGCTGAGAATGTAGTCACTGTTTGGCAAGATTTTTGCATTCCCCGGGACTGGTCAGCACCAGCATACACATAGATTTTCCTTTGCTGTGTGCTGATTATTATTTGTATCTGCAGAGCCGCATGTGGTAGAAGATCCGGACCGAAGAAGGCGTCTGGGGTGCATTCGGGTGCCACCCACACATGGCCCACCAGTACACACATGGTCTCGAAGAACACCTCATCAAGGCTTTGGAACATTCAAAATTGGGCGCCCTGGGCGAAATCGGCCTCGATTACTCTGAGAAGTGAGGGCGCTTGCTTGCGAATTTTTTGATTCGGTCAAACTGGCAGAGAGCACTGCACAAAGTTTAAGACCTCAGATCGATCACGTCATGCCAGGCTGCCACGTTTGATGCAATGTTTATATCTACTGTACTGTGCTCAGTGCTTATGATCTGTGATCGTAAAGAGTTCTTTTAGCAGCCCCCGTAAGTTGATATAAAAAGCTTTTGTTCTTTCTGGTCATCAGGCATGACTCGAAATAGCAAAAAAAAATGGCGGTGGTTTAGCTCTGGATAAACCTGGAGTGACGCGATAGCTACAGCTGGTCGAGTGGAACTTGCTCAGTTGAATTGCAAAATCAGTCTTTCCCCGCTCCGTTTCTCTGGGCGTCCCTTCTTCATCTTCGTCCCACTTGACACGCCGCATACGCAAAGTCGTTGCTGCTCGATTTCGCCGGCGCACCACGCCGCCGGCAGCGGCAAGTGCGCCGCATCACGTGACCAGCCACGGCGCCGCGCCACCGGCAGCTGCTGCGCCTCGTAACCAACCACGTGACAGTGTGGCGGTGCAGCCACACCATGGTGGCACCACCATCGCCACGATGAAGGCTCGAAATGCTACCGTAATGTAGCTATCGCTACAAAAGAGGTCATATTGGAGCGAAGCAGGGCAAATTCAAGATGGTTCTTCTCTTTCTTAGGGAAGGGGGGTGGCACGGGCCTCTACAAACGTAGTTATTCGGCAGTGTTGAAGGAGATGATTGATCATGCCAGATGATGAACACGATCCGTATATTTACATGAATACACAAGGGCGAACTGTGAGATGTAGGAGCTGAGTACACAGACGAACAAACGAGCTGGAACCTAATGGGAAATTCTCACGCGGAGAAGACACTCTACACGACCTTTCTTGACCTTGCTTCTCGAGGCATGAGGAGTTCTAACTGGCAGGATAACTAATTTGCTTGCTCGTCGTGTAAGTGTCATATGGCAGAGGCAGTAAACGAGTCCCACGACGCTTCGGTGCTGTCGAGAATGCCAGCAAACGAAAGGGACCTTCCCGAAACTCAGGTTCCCATGTTTCCGCGAAAGCGGCATGGGAAGCCTCTGGCATGGGAACGTCAGGCAGGTTCGAGCTATGCCTCATGGCCACCACTACCCTTTGAGTGCGCCACGCGTGCTTTCATGGTGCGCATCGTGGATGCTCAATGCTTGGGTTCCTCGGCATGTCGCAGCGGTGGTGCTGAACGGACAGTTGCTTCCGCGCTTTTGAGGATGTTTACGGGGGACGCGAAGGTGCAGAGCTAGGGGCTTTACTCAGAACTCTCCATGTAGACCGGAGGCACGCGGTGGCCTCGAGCTATAGTAACTAAAATTCTCGGTGTTAATGAACCGTGGCCGTACAAGCAGTTTTATTTCATTGTGGCCATTTCTGAAACGCTCTACAAATGCAATCATTACGTTTGTCAGGAAAGTCTCTTTCAGCACTTTTCTTGATGAGCTTTGATTACTCCACCAGTGCCCTACCAATCATACAAAGTCAGCTTCACGGGAGTCGACGGGGTGGTAGTCGTCGAGGTCGTGGGTGTCAGCATGAAAGTAGTAACCACACTACTGCATCCTTCGTCAAGGGGCAGGCCACCGGCGTCCTCAGCAAAGGTTGACGGCTTCACGTGAGTCGCCGAGGCAGTATTCACCGAGGTCGTGGCTGTGAGCATGAAGGCAGCGACCACAACACCTCCGCATCCTCCACCCAGGATAAGGCTATCAGCGTCCTCAGCCATGGATGACTCCTTTACTTAAGACGGCAGTGTGGTAGTCGCTGAGGTCGTGGGCTTCAGCACGACGGTAGCAACCACACCTGCGCATCCTTTGTCCAGGGCCAGGAAGCCGTCGTCCTCAGGCAGTGATGACGACGTCACGAGAGTGGGCGGGGCGGTAGTCGAGGCCGTGGTCTTAAGCACGCCGGTAGCAAAAAAGACCCCTTCGCATCCTTCCTCCAGGGCCAGGCCACCGTTGTCCTCAGCCACTGATGGCGACATCACGTTAGTAAGCGGGACTGTGGTGGACGTCGTGGTCTTCAGCACGACGGTAGCAACCACGACACTTTCGTATCCTTCGGCATGGGCCAGGTCGCCGCCGTCCTCAGCCAGTGATGACGACGTCACGGGAGTGGCAGAGTGGAATTTGCTCAGTTGAACGGTCAGTCCTTCGCCGTTCCGTTTCGCTGGGCGTTCCTTCTTCATCTTCGTTCCACTTGACACGGCACGTGCACAGACACCGGCGCCGCAGCGCGCCAACGGCAGCAGCAGCTGCTCCGCACCACGTGGCTGGTCACGTGACCAACAGCGTGACGGACCACGTGATCAGCCAGGGCGCCACGCCACCGGAAGCTGCTCCGCGCCATGTGGCCAGCCACGTGAGAGGGTGGCGGCGCCGCCGCCGCGCAGAAGGCTCGAAATGCTACCGTAATGTTGATAGCGCTAAAATATGCCGAGTAAAGTTTCGCGCTAAAGTTGATTGGTACTTTAGTGCTTGCTCACCCCGTCAGCAAACTTTGCTAGCAGCCTACTGCGGAGGTAAATGGCAGTGCGAAGTTGAAGGAGGGCTCTTTTACTGGCGCTAGTTTTTGTAAGTGAAGAGTTTTCTCCTTGTATGGTGTTTGGCTGTAGTGATGCGAGTAACTCTGATCTCGCTTGCGCGGGAACAACTGTGACCATGAAATGCAGAAACGCGTGTTCAGAAGGCAGTTCCGTCTGGCCCTGAACTAGCGCATACCGATCATCCACTAAGAAAAGTGCGCCAGACACCCTAGAGATTCTAAAAAGATACATAATTTTCCTTACAACACTTGCAGTCTTTGCGAAGTCCATTATTCTGTAAATTGAAAGTAATTCTGCCGGATATGGTGCCGGAATTTTCAGAAATTGTCTACATTGGGTATAGGGAGGGCTCTTGTGTCATTAAAACATAGGTTTTTGGTAACATCACAAAAGCTGCATCATGTAGCTAGTACGCGGGGCAGTCAATTTTTAAGTTACCTTTTTACGTATTTCATTTAGGCACGTGGCTGCAATTACTCATTTAAAGCTGGTCACTATTAATATCCATATCAGATCTTATGACTTCGAAGGCGCTTTAGGCCATACCGCTGTGCGATGGTCGACTTTGGGCATTCCTCAGAATTGTACGCACCGCGTCACTGTGTTTCGTGCACTTCAGCACCAAGCTGTCACCGCCTATTTTCGGCACACGTGCCTCGTGGCCTTCTCTGCCAGAGTCGGCTTTAATATATGTAACTAGTTGGCTTGTTAACATGACACACCAATTTCTCACGCCACTACACGCATCCCAAAGCTCCAAAAATGGTATATCCCCAAAATCTAGTTTTCTTTTCTCTTTTTACACCCGGGTAACCTTCGCTCACACTGCCTGTATGCCGATCGTATGCTCTTTAATCTTCATAATGAGTCATCTATTTCTGACAGTTACAAGTCCCGTGGCTGCTCATTCATTTCTCTTTATGCATCAACCCTCGGCCGCTTCGGTACTACAAAGTCCCACAAAATTCAATCGCTCACAAGATATGTACACAGCATGAGACTGCAGTCTCTTCTTCGCAGCTCCTCCCAAGATAACTCCCCAATTTCCCTCTATTGTGCGGGCAGCCACAGCAATGCGTTTAACGGTTTATATTGCTAGTGGCGTGAATTCTGTGACTTCGTTCTTTTTGCAGATGGTCCCTTCGGACTACCCAATCGATCGTCAGTGATTCATAGGCGGCTGGAAGCACGCCCAGCATTGCTTTGGAGGTACCCAACCTTTTCATGGTAATCACGCCCTTGGTAAGCCTCTGAAACGTCGGTGGTGTCGTCAATGTCTCCAAAAAGATGCCCACTGACCGCATCTTCATTGAGACGGGTGCGCCATATTTTCTTACAAAATCAGTGCGTACGGTTTCTGGTGCTGAATTGCACACTGATGTGTCTTCATACCGTTTACTTTCATGTTTTTGGCTGTGACGTTTCTTTTTGTTGTTTGGTTCGGCAAGGAATTTGATGTTTGTGTATATAGGTGACCAGCCACCAGTATTCAAAGTGTGCACACAAGTTCCGTGTGCTGCTCTGTTTTCTCCTACCTCCGCGTCAGTTTCTGGTATGCGTTGTATTGTGCACCACAATGGCGCCTTCTTTATTATAACATGCTCAGTCTTCCGCTCCGGTGAGAAGGGATTCTTGGTGGTTTCAGCGCGCGCTACTAGCTTCCAGTATAACGTGGTGTGTCCGTAGACTAGGATAGGATAGGATAGGAAAACATTTATTGAATCATAAGTATTTAGGCGATCAGAAGTGTTCTTACAGCTCGAGAAGGAGGTCTTAGAAACTATGCCAAGGACGGGCGAAAACGTGGTCCGTAGACTAAATCTTCCAAGCACCTGATGGTCCACGCAAACTAAACCTATAGACACATGCAGTAGATTCATTTCTACATAAACACGCATGAGCATGCAGTCATACATGAATTCACGTGGTTGCTACCATATGCGTCTACTTTTAATTTCGTAAACTCTACCCTTCGATGTGTTTTTGCAGACGTCGGGGAGACTCAGAGCCTCCCGCCCTGGCACGGCATTACACGAGGCCGGCCGGCTTGCCTCGCTGCGGGGTGTCGAAGTGGAAGACGTACTTTCAGCAGCGCGCAAGAACACGCACCGCTTTTACAAAATCTAACGTCGTGCTGTGTGACAGATTGCAGTGCAAATATATGCTGCATGTGGCAACGGCGCAGCCCAGCTGCTTGACACAGCCATTACCCCCTGAGCAGCTTTCAGGCATGCACGTCACGTGACGCGACGTCAAGGACGTCACTGCGCGCCGGCTTAGGGCCGCGAGCGAATGCTGCGCGCTCGCCTCGCTTGAACTGGTGTCACAGACTGGCTCGTCGACCGCCAGGTCCGCGCGACTTATCAGGGCAAAGACAAATAATTAAGATTGCGGGCAGAATTATACATATTTGTTTATAATAGCAGACTCTGTCTGTATGCATATTTACGGATATTTACAACTACACATCGTTCGCGGCCGAAATACATGACAGACAGAAAGCCATATTGCGCTGTAATGTAGACGGACGTTGCCTTTTATATTTCGTGCTATAAAATCGTACACAAATGACAGCCGAAACAAGTTGTTGCACAGATAAGAGATACAGAGAGTTTTTTCCTTTATTTTTTTCTCAGACAGTGCCTAAAAGGAGGCCAAGGCTCAAGGCTAAGAGCCTGACGAGGCCTTGGCCCCTTGCACATGCGGTTGCATCGATGAATAAATCTCGCAGATACACTTGGGTCAGCACAAGCATTGCGATCAAAATAAAAATATACAAGTTTTCAAAAGGCAGAAAAAAAAATTTACCACCCTGCACATCAGACCGAAGCGATTCAATCATGCTGTACAAAAAAGACTTCTGGTTACGCTCGCATGTGGTCACAAAAAGCAAAGGAAACATAATGCATCAAATGCGAAACCCTCAATAAAACATAAGAACCATATACACCACGAAAGGGAAAAAAGCAGAATCTCAAAATAATGTTGTTTTGTAACAATGTAACATGCAATACATGTACAGTGGCAATACAATTTTCATGTACACACCCCGAAAAAATCCAGAATATGGTTATTCAGAAAGCAAGTCATTGAGCCGTGTAGGAAATTCCGGGTTTAACCAAGATGTTTCTACATTTACTTTTAAAAATAGCAAAGGATTTGCTGAAGTTGACGTCTATTTCAAAGCTGTTCAACATTTTAGTGGACTGAAAAGTTATCGTTTGCCTACCGTAATTGGTTCGTATTTTTGGCACTCTCCTTTTAAGATCGCGGATCGGGTATGTGCTCATATGCTCTATCGCAGGGACCTGCAGTTTATTTCGGTAGATCCATTGCAGTAGTATGAAGTAATAGATCTGGTTTGCTTTTAGCATACAGTATTTAATGAAAAGAGGCCCGGTTCGCAGGTTACATCTATCGCATTTGTAATTCTCACACAAGCGTAGTATCATTTTTTGAGTAACAATGAACTTATTATTGTTATAGATTGTGGTGGTGCCCCAAACTTAAATTCCATAACTCAATCAGGAGTAAAAAAGGGAATAATACAGGATCTGTTTTAAGGGTGTAGGTATAAGGTTCCGGATTTTGTAGACGCTGTCAGTTATTTGCGGCAGTTCAGCTGTTAATTTATTAACTTGCGTGGTCCATGAAAGCTCTTTACTGAACAATATGCCCAAAAATTTTTGCTCTTTCACCTGCTCTATCCAATTTCCGTCATAGGTTATATTTATTGTTGTGTAGTCTCGGATATTTATGGGCTTGAAGACTATGTACTTTGTTTTGCTTGAGGTTAACCTCAATTTGTTGTTTGAAAGCCACCGTGATAATTTACCTAGGTATTCATTAGCAGCCTTTTCCAAGCTTTCTTTGCTTGCTCCTGTGAAAGAGACATCCGTATCATCCGCAAATAAAACTATATCAGAAAAGCCATTTACTGAAGTAATATCAATAAAAGCGGACCTAAGATGGATCTCTGGGGCACACCGTACATAATTCGCAGTTTACTGGATGATACGCCATTCATGTCAACATACTGGCGGCGTTCACTTAGATAACTTTTTTAATAAATTCAATGCTACGCCTCGTACGCCGTACATATAAAGCGTTTTAAACAAAATGTCGTAATGTACAGTATCGAAAGCTTTTCTTAAGTCTAAAACTAATCCTGAAGTCAAAAGTTTGTTTTCAATATTTTCCATAATTTTTTCTTTAATATGAATCAGGGCCATTTCAGTTATTTTTTTCCTTTGAAACTCATACCAAGCAAAGGTTATAATCTGATGCTTTTCAATAAAAGACACAAGTCGGTCACTTATAGCATCTTCAAATATTTTTGAAAAAACCGGCAGGACAGAAATCGGGCGAAAATTATTAGTCTACTACTCCACTACCTTTATCGAGAAACATTTCGAAATCATCTACCTTGTTTTTAAGATTTCTCATATTCAGATGCATCGTAGCAAGCAGTAAATCCCTAGTTGCGTACGGTTTGTTGAATGTAGGGCTGTCATGATAGGGACAGAAATTTCCCTGCCTGCCCATTTTAGGGGTTTCTGTAGCACATAGAAATGCGGGTCATGGTATCTAGCTTGAAATCTTCGCAATATCTGCCATATTTGCTATCCTCACAATGTCTGCCTCCTCGTCCTTCTTAGCCAGAATTCGGCTGTGAGCAAACCACACAAACTTCCATCCGGACCTTTTCTTTTGAGCAATGGCTGCATCGAGAAGTTTTTTGCTTGTGCCAGTCAGGTGTTCGTTCACGTACACAGGAGTGCCTTCGACAACATAGTCAAGGTCTTTAGTGTCAATTTTCTGCTTCTTACATTTCAACAATAGTATGTCTCGCTTTGTGCGATGCACAAAACGGACGACAATGCGTTACACAAAGCGGACGACGACAATACCAATCTGTATATTAAAGTAGGCCCTGTGGCACGGTACGAGTTTCAGATGAATGAGAGGAAGCAGATCATAGCACATTGCAATGCCAAGAGGTAGAAAACTAAAACCATACTCGCATATTAACTGTAGGTTAGAAGAAAATATTATTTCATCCATTTTCCAGAGTAGGTGGCGCGTTTCAATGGCATAAAACACAACATATTATTTTGTAGAGTCGAAGACATGCAAAGAAATCACAGTACATTAAACACACTTGTGACTAAACTGTGTACCAGGTTATAATAAATAAGTGACACAAAGAACCACTTATTTCACTGCTGCAGGTACAGGAATGCCCAAGGAATCCACTGCACAAACTGCATTGCACAATAATATAGACACTAATACAATAATATATAATAGGCACTGCAACAATAGTACAAAAATAGTCAATGCACAAGAAGCGCACATACAACAAAATGTATGACAAATAAGTCATTCACCTACCCCAGCAGGCACTGTCTGAGGTTCAGCTAAATAAAAAAAAAACATTGCACTTAATTGCGAAAAAAGTTTAAAATTTCAGATTAAAAACAAAGAACTGTCATTTAAACTCTGGGCTAGAAAGCATGCATGACGCAAACAAAAGAAGGCTTATTGCACTACAACAGGCAGACGTTCACCAAAGAAATCATACGAGGAAATTGCAATAAGATACCTGCAGTGTAATTTAAAGTAATTAAATGTGCGGTGTACAAGTTATGGAAAATAATTTTCAAGAAAGATTTGGGATTTCCTGTTCTTTGCCTTCTGTTCTTTTATAATATGAGGATGATCATTCCTTTGTTTGCATAAGCTGTTAAGCATTATGTTTGCTGAACACTTTGCAACAAGTGTGACAAGGAGCTCGTAGGCATGCCCATTTTCACATGCATCTATGTCCTCAAACCTCGGTAGATAATTGAGCGTCAGTTGCCGAACGACTTTCCTTTGGTTGGGCCCATGGTGAAATTGTGTGCAGGCACTTTGTGTCACAAGCCATGTAACTACAACCTCCGTGTACATGACTATTCTAAATTGCAAGGGCAGAGGAAAACTTGAGTCCCCCGCGGTCCAGTTGTGCGATTAAGGAATGGGTGTCTTCTTCCAATTCCGTCTCACTTGCGGTAACAACCAAGTGTCCTCGGCAACTTTCACACTTTAAAACTTTCATTGTAGCATGCGCACAATACCCGCCAACAAAACCAATAACTGGCATTCGTTCTCTGAGTGCATCAAGGTCAGCGTCTACAACTTGAACAATAAAGGAGGTTCCTACATCTCTGACACTGTTTTGTCTCTTCGATGTTTCTGAAGTCATCAGTGCTCATCTTTGGCAGGGCATTTTGAAGGCGAATCCTGCCCTCTGTCTCACAAAGCCGTCGAACAGATATGTGGTACTGCCCACCAGCCATTTGCCGGTACTGTCCAAAACGACTCTCGAAAGGATCCGTTTGAACTTTCCCTAGTAGGACATACTTAAAATGAAGTTCACTTATGCAGTACTTTGCCAATGCCAGTAAGGATTGAGCAGAAAGGCTTAGGGCACTCAATGTGTCCTGGGTAAGGACCCCAGTGTCATGCCCACAAAATTCCCAGACATCAAGCCAGGTAATATAACCATTCAGAAAAGCTACTTTTGGGTCATCTGTACTGCAAGACATGGGTTCTTCGTAAACACTACGATGATGGAAGCCTTTATTTGGCATTTTTACGTTAACAATACTCAACCAGCGAAGAATGATTTTGATGAAATCTGCTGTTGCTGTCGCATGTTGAAAATAAGCTTCACCACTGCGAGCTGCCAGGGCTGTGGATACGTGCGTATTAAAAGCCTGCAGTACCAGCTTCACATTTTGCCGTTCCAAGTTGCTCGGATTAAGTTCCTTGTATGTCAAGCCATACCCAGACTTTATCAGTAGAGATGACTCCTCTTTATGTAAATCTCTCAAATTCTTAACTGAGGCAGTCATTTTGCACTCAGGACGAACATCATTGTTTGAAAGCTCAAAGCGTGGGTAGAAAAAGCGAATCCCCGCATTTTTCTGATTTAGCCAATTGTTTCTGATACACTACAAAAGATGTGCAGCACCTACCACAAAAAATAATGGCCGATCTGGATCTGCCGGATGTGGAGAAACATGACGAAGCATTGGCTTTGGCAGAAACATCTTCATTACCTTTCTGCTTAGAGAGTTATTGTCACAAACAACGGCTATGGCCCTGTACCCAATCTCTTCTATGCGTGTGATCACCTCTCAGTATGGCATGAAGTAGGTCGCCCTGTATGGTTTTTACCGGAAGAATGTGTGCGACCGCCTTGAATGGGCTCAGCAGACTTTGTATCATAAACACGTGTACAGATGTGGCTGCCTCGCTGGAATTCACTGCAGCACCACATATGCTGCCCCCCTTATAATCAAAATAAAACTTGATATGAATTTCGTCAAGCATCAACGTCACTGTCTTTTCATGAGGCTGCAGATGCGTAAATATCTCGGAAACATACTGAAGAAAATTTGCATCACAAGAATCAATTTCTGGGCCCATTTGCACAGATCAGCACTCTTTCCTAATAGTGCTCGGATGGGGCAAGGCTAGTGTACTTGTTTTTCTCAAATACTTGTAGGCATGCAGCGATATTGTCTGGAGATTGCATGCAAACATTATTACCTGTGAGCTGTACTGAATACGCTCTGCATAGAGCAGTGTTAGCTGTTCGTTTAAAAATTTCACAGCCGCTTTCTTGTTTTCATTAATGCTTGCTTCCAATTTGTCTAGAAGGAAATTTACTGCAAGCGACAGGTGGCGAAAACTACAACGCTCGCCAGACTCGTCAGATGGCATGCACAGGTTGTTCAAAATTTCCAACAAGGAACTCACTTTGCAAACCGAGTCTGGAACAATAGCGCTACCAAGATTCTAGGTCGCGGATCCTTGGTAGAAGGCTGAGACTTGGAAGTTTTCGAACACTGTCAATGACGCCTTCAATCAAGGTTCAAGATCGCTGGTGATGTTCAAAAACATCGTATACTTTTTTTTATGAATCACAGTCTACTGCACTGACACTGAGAACACTTGCAGGCGCGCCTTTAGTTTTTCGAGTGACGAAAATTGGTCTCTTTCCTGCTCCGCTTCATATGACGCAAGTGTTCCTTTGACCTAACGGGCGAGTTGGGAAGCTTCTAGTCGGCTCCTCTTAGCATGAGGTGCTTCTCTCTTGCTGTTGTCTGGTGCTGAAAGGTACGAAGGGCAGTTGGGAAATACGGTAGGCACCAACCCCCGGCGCAACAGAGGTACTGGCAATCGAACTGTAAGAACATTTCCTGTTCTTGGATCCGAGTACGATGTCGTCGCCTCGATGCATGAAGCGTCGAAATGATCGGCGCAAACGTGCACAAACCTGCAAACGTTTCGTAAACACCTCAGAACCCACTTATTAAAATAGCCTAATGCTAGCCCCTTTGTCTATGAGCGTGATTTCAGCTAAATGTGGCCACAATCAATCTATGTAGGCTTCAGAAGTATCACAATAATTGTGCTGATTAAGTCGAAAGCAACCAGGATCATAAAACAGTGCCATAAACATTGCTTAACTTAGTGTACGAAGTGGGCACGAAGTCCTTCATTGCAATTCCGCGTAACCACTTCTTGAAATTGTCGTCGTCTTCTGGGAAAGAAAACACTTGTATCTTCCTGCAAGTATCGTAATTCCCGGTGCACTCCGGCACACAACACTTGCTCGGCATTTTAGTATCCACTGCACATCGCACACGGAAACAAAATTGCGACAAAACAACGACGAGAGACAACAAATGCGACCACGCCGCTGCGACCAACCGGCCCGCGTGGCGCAGGGAGCGTGAAAGAAAGAACAGAAGGGACCAAAATCATGTCGCTGGCTATGCGGCTTCTGCAATTGTCAGCCTGCCGGATGTGACGTCAATTTTTGGGCGCAGGCCTGAAAGCTGTTCAGGGGGTAATGACACAGCGCATGCTGCTGTCGCGGAAGTGTCAGGTGGCGGTGTTAATAAACGAGACCAACGACGCTTCGGTGCTGTCGAGAATGCCAGCAAACGAAAGGGCCCTTCCCGAAGCTCAGGTTCGCATGTTTCCGCAAAAGCGGCATGGGAAGCCGCTGGCATGGGAACGTCAGGCAGGGTGGAGCGACGCCTCATGCCCACCACTACCCTTTGTGTGCGCCACGCGTGTTTTCATGGTGCGCATCGTGAATGCGCAATGCTAGGGTTCATCGGCCGTCGCAGCGATGGTGATAAACGGACCATGACTTCCGCGCTATTGAGGATGTTTGCGGGGGACGCGCCGGTGTCGAGCAAGGGGATGTACTCAGAACTCTCCGTGTAGACCGGAGGCACGCGGTGGCCTCAAGCTAAAGTAATTAAAAATTTTTGCGGTAACGAAGCGTGGCCTTACAACCGGTTTTATTTCATAGTGGATATATATGAAGCCCTCTACAAATGCAATCATTCCGTTTTCCAGGAAAGTCTCTTTCAGCACTTCTCTTGATGAGCTCTGATTACTTTACCAGTGCCCTACCACTCATACAAAGTCAGCTTGACAGGTAGCGTCTGAGAGCGTTCTTTTCCTTCTAAATTTCTCAGCATGAGCTGTCACGCCACATGTGGACTTTTTTCCAGTGGTCGTTGGTGCCACCGTCACCGACGTCATTGGAACGGTTGTTTGAAACCTCGTGCCTGCGGGCGGTGATGGTGGGCACCACACAGGAATTAATGGTCATGATGGGATGCAGTCGCGGCGCCCAGTGCCACGGGAGACAAGGCCCAACGCAGTTCGATGGAGAAAAATATGAATTTGTGGCGAGGTCACCGTCGTCGTGGGGCCGGTGACGTGGTCACCACCTCGGGCGGCGATATACCGTCCCGGAAGAAGCACGCGTCAGAATTCGGTGTCGCCGGAGTCACCGTGCCGGCCACGGTAGTCGTCGAGGTTGTGCGCTTCAGCATGAAGGTACCGACCACGTCACCTCCGCATCCTCCGTAGAAGGCCAGGCCGCCGGCGTCCTCAACCAGGGATGACGGTTTTACAGGAGTTCTCGTGGTGGATTTCGATTTCGTGGGCGTCAGCATGACAGTAGTCACCAACTTCTGCGTCCTTCATCTAGGGGCAGGCCACCGGCGTCCTCAGCGAGGGATGACGGCTTCACGGGAGTCGCCGCGGCAGTATTCACCGAGGTCGTGGGTGTGAGCATGAAGGCAGCGACCAGAACACCCCCACATCCTCCACCCAGGATTAGGCTATCAGCCTCCTCAGCCATGGATGACGCCTTTACGGAAGTCGGCAGTGTGCTAGTAGCCGAGATCGTGGGCTTCAGCACGACGGTAGCAACCATACCTCCACATCCTTCATCCAGCGCCAAGCCGCCGTCGTCCTCAGCCAGTGATGGTGAAGTCACGGAAGTAGGCGGGGCGGTAGTCGAGGTAGTGTTCTTCAGCATGACGGTAGCAACCATGACAGTTCCGCATCCTTCGTCCAGGGCCAGAAAGCCGTCGTCCTCAGCCAGGGATGTTGACGTCACGAGAGTTGGTGGGGCGGTTCTCAAGACCGTGGTCTTCAGCACGATGGTTGCAACCACGACACCTAGCTTCACATCATTTGTGCAGGGCCAGGCCACCGTCATCCTCAGCCAGGGACTGCGACGTCACGGGAGTAGGCGGCGCGGTAGTCGAGGTCGTGTTCTTCAACACGACGGTAGCAACCACGGCACCTTCGCATCCTTCGTAAAGGGCCAGGCTGCAGTCGTCCTGGGCCAGGGGTGTTGACCTCACGACAATTGGTGGGGCGGTTGTCAAGACCATGGTCTTCAGCACGATGGTAGCAACCACGACATCTTCACATCATTCGTCCAGGGCCAGGCCGCCGTCGTCCTTAGCCAGTGATGGCGACGTCACGGAAGTAGGCGGGGCGGTAGTCGAGGTCGGGGTCTTCAGCACGACGATAGCAACCACGACATCTTCACATCATTCGTCTGGGGCCAGGCCGCCGTCGTCCTCAGCCAGGGGTCTTGACGTCATAAGAGTTGGTGGGGCGGTTATCAAGACCGTGGTCTTCAGCACGATGGTAGCAACCACGACACATTCACATCATTTGTCCTGGGCCAGGCCGCCGTCGTTCTCAGCCAGGGACTTCGACGTCACGGGAGTAGGCGGCGAGGTAGTCGAGGCCGTGGTCTTCAACACGACGGTAGCAACCATGACACCTTCGCATCCTTCGTCCAGGGCCAGGCTGCCGTCGTCCTCAGCCAGGGCTGTTGACGTCACGAGAGTTGGTGGGGCGGTAGGGGAGGCCGTGGTCTTCAGCACGACGATAGCAACGTCGACACCTCCGCATCCTTCCTCCAGGGCCAGGCCGCCGACGTCCTAAGCCAGTGATGGTGACGTCACGGGAGTAGGCGGCGCGGTAGTCGAGGTCGTGGTCTTCAGCATGACGGTGGCAACCACAACACCTTCGCATCCTTCGTCCAGGGCCAGGCTGCCGTCGTCCTCAGCCAGGGGTGTTGACGTCCCGAGAGTTGGTGGGGCGGTAGTGGAAATCGTGGTCTTCAGCACGACGGTAGCAACCTCGACACCTCTGCATCCTTCCTCTAGGGCCAGGCCGCCGACATCCTCAGCCAGTGATGGCGACGTCACGGGAGTAGGCGGCGCGGTATTCGCGGTCGTGGTCTTCAGCATGACAGTGCAGGCAACCACGACACCTTCGCATCCTTCCTCCAGGGCCAGGCCACCGTCGTCCACAGCCACTGATGGCGACATCACGTTAGTAAGCAGGGCGGTAGTGGACGTCGTGGTCTTCAGCACGACGGTAGCAACCACAACACCTCCGTATCCTTCGGCCAGGGCCAGGTCGCCGCCGTCCTCAGCCAGTGATGACGAAGTCACGGGAGTGGCAGAGTGGAACTTGCTCAGTTGAATGGTCAGTCCTTCGCCGTTCCGTTTCGCTGGGCGTTCCCTCTTCATCTTCGTTCCACGTGACACGGCACGTGCACACAGATACCGGCGCTGCTCCGCACCACGTGGCTGGTCACGTGACCAACAGCGTGACGGAGCACGTGATCAGCCACGGCGCCGCGCCACCGGCAGCTGCTCCGCGCCTCGTGGGTAACCACGTGAAAGGGTGGCGGCGCCGCCGCCACGCAGAAGGCTCGAAATGCTACCGTAATGTAGTTATCGGTAAAATATGCCGAGTATAGTTTCGCGCTAAAGATGATTGGTACTTTATTGTTTGCCCACCCCGTCAGCAAACTTTGCTAGCAGCCTACTGCGGTGGTAATCGGCAGTGCGAAGTCGAAGAAGGGCTCTTTTACCGGCGCTAGTCAAGAGTTTTCTCTTTGTATGGCGCTTGGCTATAGTGATGCGAGTAACTCTGATCTCGCTTGCGCAGGAACAACTGCCACCATGAAATGCAGAAACGCTTGTTCAGAAGGCAGGTCCGGCTGGCCCTGAACGGGCGCATACCGATCATGCACTCAAGAAACTGCGGCAGACATCCTCGAGATTCTAAAAAGATACATAATCTTCTTTACTACACTTAGTCTTTGCCGAAGTCCACTATCATGTCAATTTAAGGTAATTCGGCTGGATATGCTCCGGAATTTTCAGAAATTGGCTACATTGGGTATAGGGATGGCTCTTGTGTCATTAAAACATAGGTGCTTGGTGACATCATAAACCTGCTGCATCATGTAGCTAGTACGCGAAGCAGACAATTTTGAAGTTTTCTTTTTACGTATTTCATTTAGGGACTTGGCTGCAATTACATATTTAAAGCTGGGCGTTATTAATATTCATATCAGATATGAATTCGAAGGCGCTTTAGGCCACGCCGCTGTGCCTCGACTAGCTTTCGAGGTTCGCTCTCACATCTCGGAGCGACGAGCATTGTGATTCACCGGCGTGCGCGGCTGCTATCACCGCCGAAGACTTTATCTCTGCTTGCGGACTCAGGATCAACCGGCCGGCAAACGATTTGAATTCTTGGCCAGCTGATTTAGCGTGCAAAAGAACTACGGGTGCGCCAAAAACTGCTGGCTTCTCTCACCAGGTTCTGTTACGGCGCTGCGATCAACACGAAAAACTATTACATGTCGACACAGCCACATGAAAATACATATCGTCTGGACACCACACCGTGTTGGAGAAATGATCTTAGCGAGAGCTTTCCCTTTGGTTTTCCCTCTTAACTCGCAATGCGAACTATTTTTTGCATTATTACGATAATGTATTTCACAGCTGACCTGACCGATCCTATTTTTACGAGTTCATGCAAGGCCTTGAAAATTGTAGCGTCAGTGTGCACCATGTGTGCACTAAGCCTTTTTTTTTAAACGTTACTTGCCGCTCTTGCGTAAAGGATACTAGAAATGGTTCCTTTCTACTTCGATAAATCGAGCCGCACTGACCTTATTTGCGCCGCAACACTGTACGCGCAATAATTGCGAAATGGACTACACCAGCTGAGAATTATCGGCCGAACCTCCTATAAAAAAAGGCCGACAGTTCTGACATCTGAGCATCCGTAAGCCCGCCCGCTGACTTCGTGAACGCAGTCGCTAAGCGCGGTGGAGTGACGTAAGCCGATGCCACACAGCTGGCAATTCTACCTCTGCATGGCTCTTCGTAGCCGCCACACCCCTTCTGAATTGCGCGCTAACGTCGTGAAGGCAGTCGCCGCTCTGTCACGCACCGCGCTCCCCTCCCGCACCAGCAGCACTGGGATGCATTCCGACGCGCACACACCCGGGTTTTCGCTCAAAGGGGGATGCAAGGCTTACGCCTTAATAAACCAGTGGCCACGCCAAACGCAAGCTCATTGCCCTGCTGGACTTGGTTTCGGAGTCTGGCGTCCTAACTCTGACCTAAATCCCCCACTTGGCCTTTAGTATTTAGGCCGCCGTTGCCGATAAACACTGATGAATGAAATCTTGACGTCTGCATGCCGGAGTATAATCTGATGCAGATCTCAGAGGCCATGAGTTTGAGATTTTAGTGGTATTTCTGTACGGCAGGTGGCGATACCAGGCTTTGCGAGAACGGCGCGTGAAGCGCGTAGCGGTTTAAATCAGTCAAGTCACGCACACAGTTTACAATTTGTTGATACTAAAGTTGATACTAATTTGTTGATACTAGTACATCCGTGGTTCTCCCAAATAACTAAACCTCCCAAGCACTTGCTGGACCCCCAAAATGTAACGGGACACCTGCGGTGAATTCCCTTTTGCAAAATACCTGTAGCAAATACTAATACCTGCGTTCGTGTGGTTCCTAGCAAGATGCAGCTGCTTTCTGTTTAGTGACCTCTCCCCTTCAATGTGTTCTTTCAGGAGTCGGGTTGTCTCGCCGCCTCCCACCCAGGAATGGCCATCCACATGGCCACGCGGCCTGCCTCGCTGCGGGTTATCGAAGCGGAAGACGTGCTTTCTGCAGTCCGGAAGAACATGTACCGTGCACGTGTACAAAATCTAACGTTGTTCTGTGTACACGCCGCTTTGCAAAGAGTATGCTGTATGCGACAACGGGGCCTCCCAAGCTGCCTGACACTGAAAGTAGTTGTTTTAATTTTTCTTCCTTATCACGCGATTATTTGGTGTATGTGCAACAAAGCATTCTTTTTCTTTTACATCCTTTTGTAGTTTTAAAACACTGTACATAAAACCCTTTTCAAAGCTTTGTCAGTTATGTCCTCACGTCTTCACTTGTGGCTGCCTTGCATTCGTGTTTCGGTCGTCTCACACTGCACGCTGACTGCCGGTGTCAGTGGTCTGAGTTGGCGCCAATGTATTGCTGGAATATTTGCACGTCTTTTCGATCGTTGCGTCCTTTGATGCTTTGGGGGTTCATGTAGTAAATTGATCATTTAGCTGGAGTACTACGAGCAACGAATGAAACGTGGACAAGAAAACAGGTGTCAACACAAAAACGCCGGCATACTAGCTCCTGGAGAGCAAATGCAAAGGAGGTCGATTAACACTTCTGAAGAAGAGTCCTCGCGCTTTCGAAGTGAAAATGCCCTCTGCTAGTAATAAGCTTCCCCTATCTAACAGCATCTTATTTCGCTTTTCGGGGCTCAGTTATATTTTTTGCCTTTATTTTCTTCTTGATAGTACGTTGCGCCCTCGCACGGCACATTAGAATATTTAAGCATAATAAGATTTTAACCTCTTTTTCGGCAAAGTGAGGCGTATTCCCGGAAACCGCGGTGCTCCTGAAGTCAAGCATAAGAACGAACCTGACACCGAACATGCGGATGAGCTGATCCGTAAAAATGGGTAACTTTTAGTCGTAAAACTACAGTAACGTGTGCGATTTCAACCAGCGCTGGTTCAAGTAGATCAACCTCGCTGCCCTGTGTGTTAGAATAGACCTCACGGTCACCCCCTCTTTCTTTTTTCGCTTTGTTTATTGGGCCGACGGTCACCGCAGCCTGTGGTGCCCCCTTTTTAACTGGTTGCTGCTGACCTCAGACTCTGCACATACATGCGCGCCAGGAATGCTTGACTCAATGCAAGTCACATAAGAGATTCCGAGGAAAAGAGGAGCTTGCAGCGGAAGCGTGGAATTGTGCAACGAAAACCGGAAATTGTAACAAGCCAAGATAATTTAAAAAATATGTTTAACAGAGTTTAAGAGGGAACCTTCCGGCTGCAATATTGTTTTCGTGAATTCAGGCGTCGTCGTCGCCTGTTCACGCACCCCCCTTAAGAGAGTAGGAAATACATGGCAACTTTCAGAATCTCTACCGTGTCTAAAAATGGCTCGATTTTCATGAGGTCTGGGGCAGCGTTTTCTTTTTTCGAGAATAGAGAAATTTTGCGAACATATTTTATTTTTTACTTTCATTTTTACAAATCAGAAGTAAATATCCAGAAAAATTGCACTTTAATATATGTAGGTTTTTTATTGTCATCTCGTGAAAAAACTAAGCCAGATATCAGGCTTTCGTCCGCAACATTTCCTCCGTTTTTCTTTCTTGATTGTTAAGCCGCAATTGCCCTCCATATCTAGCTTAATGTTTGCGTTTTGCAGGCTCTGAAATTTGTGTACGTATTTTCTGCGGGGGATATTCGCGCCGACTTTAACTAGTGCGACGTGGCTCCATCTGGCGTCAAAATATTTTGTCGCTACTTCGATCTAACACTACGTCTTGGTCGTGTGTGTTCGTGCGCGAAGGCTTCTACTGGAAACGTGGACGAACTTGAGCTCCTTCTTTCCGATTTTCTTGCTTGGGCTGTATTCCGCCGAAAGGATTTCTGCTTTCCTTTTTTGCTCAAGCTTGTGGTGCGAAAAGGAAGTCACATGCAAGGCCACATCCAAAAGCTCCACCCCTTTCCCCTCCTGGCAGCCACGCAATAAGGCATTGTTTACCGAATGGATGGATGGATGGATGGATGGATGGATGGATGGATGGATGGATGGATGGATGGACGGACGGACGGACGGACGGAAGGAAGGAAGGAAGGAAGGAAGGAAGGAAGGAAGGAAGGAAGGAAGGAAGGAAGGAAGGAAGGAAGGAAGGAAGGAAGGAAGGAAGGAAGGAAGGAAGGAAGGAAGGAAGGAAGGAAGGAAGGAAGGAAGGAAGGAAGGAAGGAAGGAAGGAAGGAAGGAAGGAAGGAAGGAAGGAAGGAAGGAAGGAAGGAAGGAAGGAAGGAAGGAAGGAAGGAAGGAAGGAAGGAAGGAAGGAAGGAGCGTTCCCTTTGAAACGGGGTGATGGCAGTTGCCGCGATGCTCAGTTTTTTCCTTTATTTTTGTTTAACCCAGTAAGTTATTGAAATTTGCCATTTCCTTTAAAATACGTCTTCCGACACTTTTAAACTTATCTCGCCCCTCTCCTTTTGAGCCCCCAATCTTCCAATCGCTTTTTGATAATTTCCACTGCAGATTTTTTTACATGGCTATTGTTATCTCTAAACCCTAGGGCCTCAGGAAGAGTTATATACTGTGCCTGCATCAGCATCGGAATGGATACCATGACATTTAGGTATGAGGTGTTCTATTGTTTGTTCAGATTTACCCCACACGGCACATGTGTCACCTTTGTTAAATTTCTTTTTGTAGCTGTGCGTTCTAAGACACCCTGACCTAGCCTCAATGAGTAGGGCACTCCCTCTTGAGTTATCATAAAACGTTTCCTTCCTGATCTGCCTTTTCCAGCATCGATATAGTTCTACACTATGTTTCTTTTCCATTGAATTTATCCAATTTTTACCTTCCGCGTTTTTAACCTGTCGTTTAATGCTCGGTCTTTCTCCGGCCTCGTGTCTGGCATACTTGCTGGTTAGCTTTCTAGTTATTTTCGGCCGCTCTGAGTCAACGCTGTTTCTGTACTGGTATTTAAATACCTGTTATCGTCCAATCTCCTCAGGCGCTCTTCGTATAGTATTTTACTCTGAGCTTCCCGTACTTCGAATGTAGCCCAGCCCATATCCCCCTGTACTGCCTCGTTTGTGGTTTTCCTGTGGGCACCTAGTGCTAATCTTCCAACAGCTCTCTGATTTTCTTATAATCTCGACTGAACTTCTGCCTTTAAGCACAGAACCGCATTCCCGAAAGTAAGCCCAGGCACCATTATTCCTTTCCAAATACCTCTCAGTACTTCATACCTGTTGTACTCCCACAATGCCCTATGTTTCAGTATCCCTGCATCTCTTCGCCCTTTTGCTATGAGAGAGTGTTCGTGCTTTTTCGTGTACATCTGCTCTTCGTTTACCCATGCCCCGATATATTTGTATTCGGCCACTCGAGGATTTTCATAGCCTTGTATTGTAAGCCCCTGATCAGTTGTATCGTTGAAAATTATCACACCTGACTTAGTTGCGCTAAAACAGAAACCTAGACTGCCTCCTTCGTCTCGAAAGCAATTAACCAACGTTTGCAATAGCTCGAGCTACCTGCGCGATAAGCCGTGACGAGGACGAAGTGGTCGCGTTCGCGTGAGGCGCGCTCGAGCTGGCTCTGTTCTGGGCGATTAAAAACCTCGGCCGTTCTGCGGTCCCCCCTCTACGTCCACGACTGTTCTCCGTCTGGCCTGTGACAATATTCCTGGCTATCTGCTAACAGTAAAATATAGTCCGCAGATATCAAACCCGGTAGTCGTTGCTCAACAACCCTTTCGACCAATCTGTACGACACATTATATCCTAGGTTGCTTCCTTGTAGCCTTCTTTTTATACTTATCATATAAAGCATGAACAGCAGCGGTGATATAGGACAACCTTGCCTTAATTCTTTGTGTATCTTGACAGTTGCTAAACCCTTAAATCCTTCCCATGTTATTTCAACTTTAATTTCTCGATATATTTCCTGTATAAAATCAATTACCCCATGACCGACACCTTCCTATTTTCATATGCTCCACAGGAGTTCCCTGTTCACGTTGTCGTGTGCACCGCTTATGGCCAGGAAGGCTAATTACAGAGGTCTGTTTTCCGCCTTAGCTATTTCTATTCACTGGGTAAGCACGAGCAGGCCATCATCTAAGCGCCTACCACTTCTGAGCCCGTTTTGAAGTTTTCCGAGTACTCTATTACATTCTACCCATGACTGCATTTTTATTTTCCAAGCCTATTTTCAAGCCAAAACACAGGAAGTGGACTCCCTATTAGGATATTGTGGAATAAGAGCACTCTTTCCCCAGCCCAGGGGCGCAATGGCCCATGTGGCGATACAAGTCAAGAATACAGCTGCAAGTACTCCTCATAGGAGGCCCTCGAGCCAATAGCGTCCCTTACATGAATCCAACACGCTCTGGTTATTGAGTTATCGGGCCGAAAACCGGTACTGGGTTCATGTAAACGAGCGCCGAGTCGTGTCGGATCCAGTCATCTACGGCGCAAGGGATGATTGTGTACTGTATAACGATATATAACCTGTCCACATGACCAGACTGTCCTTGAAAGAGACCTAATCAGCATACTGAGTGGTGCAGTGAATGGGGGATGCTTCCCAAAGCTGAAAAATCCGTATATCTTCATGTCACTCGTCAAAAAATACACTCATTTTTCTTCTACATTAGGTTCTTCTCCACTACGCGAAGCTATCAACTACAGATATTTGGGTGTTACCTTGACCCCAACATTGTCGTGGAACACACATGTTAATAATATTTGTTCTTCTGTTTTTAGCAAACTGTGCTTTTTGAGACACAACTAAAAACGCCCCTACTAATTTGAATTTAGTCTGTTACTTTTCATTTCTTCGACCAAAGCTCGAGTGTGCATGTATTTCATGGTATCCTCCCACTTTGTCAAATATCAGTCACCTTGAAAGAATAAAAAGAAAGGTTGTTAGTATTATTTTTAATAAATTCGCACGGATTCACTTTCCCTCTAAAATTATGGCCGTCAGTTGTACACCTACCCTTGAATCACGTCGAAAGCAGTTGAGACTTAAAATCATTTCCCTCATACTTAACAGCAAACTTCAAATGAATAAATCCCCTTATATAACGCCTGCATTAACGCGCCACGCAAGACATCATCATCCTCACTCACTCCCACCCTATTATGCTCGAACTGATGCGTCATCCCGCAAGTAACCGAAAAGGAAGTAAAGAAAGCCTAAGGAGCTATGGAAAGGGGAAAAGCAGCTGTGGACGATCACGTAACAGCAGATCTGTTGAAGGATGTAGGAGAGATCGTGCTAGAAAAACTAGCCACCCTGTATACGCAATGCCTTATGACCTCGACCGTACCAGAAGCTTGGAAAAATGCAAACATTATCTTAATTCATAATAAGGGAGACGCAAAGGATTTGAAAAATTACAGATCGATCACATTACTATCCGTTGCCTGCAAGGTATTTACTAAGATAATCGCAAATAGACTCAGGGCAACCTTGGACTTTATTCAACCAAATGATCAGGCAGCCTTTCGTACAGGTATTCCCCAATATATCATATTCACACTCTCAATCAGGTGATAGAGAAATCCGCAGAACACAACCAACCACTATACATAGCCTTCATTGATAAAGAGAAAGCATTCGACTCAGTGGAAACCTCAGTAGTCAAAGGCATTCCGCAATCAGGGGGTAGAAGAATCTTATGTCAAAATACTGGAAGATATATATAGCAAATGCAAAGCTAATATAGTCCTCAAAAAATCAGAAATAAAATTCAATAAGAAAGAGCGTCAGGCAGGGAGACACCATCTCGCCAATGCTACTCACCGCCTGTTTACAGGAGGTATTCCGAGGCCTGAATTCGGAACACTTGGGAATAAGAGTAAATGGAGAATACCTAAATATTCTGCGATCCGCTGATGATATTGCCTTGCTGAGTCATTCAGGAGGTGAACTGAAAGTCATGATCAATGAGTTAGACAGGAAGAGCAGAACGCTGGGTTTAAAAATTAACATGCAGAAAACCAAGGTAATGTTAAAAGGTCTAGCAAGGGAACAGCATTTCACAAGTGGAAGCGAGGTGCTGCATGTGGTAAAGGAATACGTCTACTTAGGGCAGGTAGTGACAGCTGATCCGGATCATGAGAGGGAAATACCTAGAAGGATAAGAATGGTGTGGAGCACGTATGGCAGGTTCTCACAGATCATGAATAGCTGGTTACCAATATCCCTCAAGAGAAAAGTGTACAACAGCTGTATCTTACCGGTACCCACCTACGGAGCAGAAGTGTGGAGGCTAACAAAAAGAGGTCAGCTTAAGAACAACGCAGCTAGCCATGGAAAGAAAAATGATACATGTAACGTTAAGAGACCGGAAGCGGGCAGAGTGGGTGAGGGAACGCGGGTGAATGGCATCCTAGTCGAAATTAGGAGGAAGAAATGGGCTTGGGCCGGGCATGTAAAGCGAATACAAGATAACCGTTGGTCCTTAAGGGTAACGTAGTGGATAGTGTTGTTTTGTAACAATGTAACATGCAATACATGTACAGTGGCAATACAATTTTCATGTACACAACCCGAAAAAATCTAGAATATGGTTATTCAGAAAGCAAGTCATTGAGCCGTGTATGAATTTCCGGGTTTAACCAAGATGCTTCTACATTCACTTTTAAAAATAGCAAAGGATTTGCTGAAGTTGACGCCTATTTCAAAGCGGTTCATCATTTTAGTGGACTGAAAAGTTATCGTTTGCCTACCGTTATTGTTTCGTATTTTTGGCACTCTCCTTTTAAGATCGCGGATCGGGTATGTGCTCATATGCTCTATCGCAGGGACGTGCAGTTAATTTCTGTAGGTCCATTGCAGTAGTTTGAAGTAATAGATCTGGTTTGCTTTTAGCATACAGTATTTAATGAAAAGAGGCCCGGTTCGCTGGTTACATAATTCTCACACAAGCGTAGTATCTTTTTTTGAGTAACAAATAACTTATTATAGTTGTAGATTGTGGTGGTGCCCCAAACTAATATTCCATAACTCAATCAGGAGTAAAAAACGGAATAATACAGGATCTGTTTTAATGGTGTAGATATAAGGTTCCGCATTTTGTAGATGCTGCCAGTTATTTGCGCCAGTTCAGCTGTTAATTTATTAACTTGCGTGGTCCATGAAAGCTTTTTACTGAACAATATGCCCAAAAATGTTTGTTCTTTTACCTGCTCCATCCAATTTCCGTCATATGTTATATTTATTGTTTTGTAGTCTCGCCTATTTATGGGCTTGAAAACTATGTACTTTGTTTTGCTTGAGTTTACCCTCAATTTGTTGTTTTAAAGCCACCGTGATAATTCACATAGGTATTCATTAGCAGCCTTTTCCAAGCTTTCTTTGCTTGCTCCTGTGAAAAAGACATCCGTATCATACGCATATAAAACTATATCAGAAAAGCCATTTACTGAAGTAATATCATATAAGTATGTATACTAAGAATAAAAGCGGACCTAAGATGGATCTCTGGGGCACACCGTACATAATTAGCAGTTTACTAGATGATACGCCATTCATGTCAACATACTGGCAGCGTTCACTTAGATAACTTTTTTAATAAATTCAATGCTACGCCTCGTACGCCGTGCATATGAAGCTTTTTAAACAAAATGTCGTAATGTATAGTATCGAAAGCTTTTCTTATGTCTAAAAATAATCCTGAGGTCAAAAGTTTGTTTTCAATATTTTCCATAATATTTTCTTTAATATGAATCAGGGCCATTTCCGGTATTTTTTTCCTTTGAAACTCTTACCAAGCAAAGGTTATAATCTGATGCTTTTCAATAAAAGACACAAGTCGGTCACTTATAGCATCTTCAAATATTTTTGAAAAAACCGGCAGGACAGAAATCGGGCGAAAATTATTAGTCTAGTACTCCACCACCTTTATCGAGAAACATTTCGAAATCATCTATCTTGTTTTAAGACTTCTCATATTCAGATGCATCGTAGCAAGCAGTTCATCTCTTGTTGCGTCCGTTTTGTTGAATGTAGGGCTGTCATGATAGGAACAGAAATTTCCCTGCCTGCCCATTTTAGGGGTTTCTGTAGCACATAGAAATGCCGGTCATGGTATCTAGCTTGAAATCTTCGCAATATCTGCCATATTTGCTATCCTCACAATGTCTGCCTCCTCGTCCTTCTTAGCAGAATTCGGCTGCGAGCAAAGCACACAAACTTCCATCCGGACCTTTTCTTTTGAGCAATGGCTGCCCCGAGAAGTTTTTTGCTTGTGCCAGTCAGGTGTTCGTTCACGTACACAGGTGTGCATTCGCCGCCATAGTCAAGATCTTTAGTGCCAATTTTCTGCTTCTTACATTTCAACAAGAGTATGTTTCGCTTTGTGCGATGCACAAAACGGACGAAAATGCGTTGCACAAAGCGGACGACGACAATACCAATATGTATAATAAAGTATAGGCCCTGTGGCACGGTACGAGTTTCAGATGAATGAGAGGAAGCAGAACATAACACATTGTAATGCCAAGAGGTAGAAAATTAAAACCATACTCGCATATTAACTGTAGGTTAGAAGAAAATATTATTTCATCCATTTTCCAAAGTAGGTGGCGCGCTACAATGGCATAAAACACAAGATATTATTTTGTAGAGTCGAAGACATGCAAAGAAACCACCGTACATTAAACACACTTTTGACTAAACTGTGTACCAGGTTATAATAAATAAGTGACACTAAGAACCACTTATTTCACTGCTGCAGGTACAGGAATGCACAAGGAATCCACTGCACAAACTGCATTGCACAATAATATAGACACTAATACAATAATACATAATAGGCACTACAACAATAGTACAAAAATAGACAATGCACAAGAAGAGCACATACAGAGAAAATGTATGACCAACAAGTCATTCACCTACCACAGCAGGCACTGTCTGAGGTTCAGCTAATTAAAAAAAACATTGCACTTAATTGCGAAAATAGTTTAAAATTTCAGATTAAAAACAAAGAACTGTCATTTAAACTCTGGGCTAGAAAGCATGCATGACTCAAACAAAAGAAGGCTCATTGCACTACAACAGGCAGAAGTTCACCAAAAAAATCACACGAGGAAATTGCCATAAGATACCTGCAGTGCAATTTAAATTAATTAAATGTGCGGTGTTCAATTTATGGAATATTAATTTTCAAGAAAGATTTGGGATTTCCTGTTCTTTGCCTTCTGTTCTTTTATAATATGAGGTTGATGTTTGCTGGACACTTTATGTTGGATGGATGGATGGATGGATGGATGGATGGATGGATGGATGGATGGATGGATGGATGGATGGATGGATGGATGGATGGATGGATGGATGGATGGATGGATGGATGGATGGATGGATCGATGGATGGATGGATGGATGGATGGATGGACGGACGGACGGACGGACGGACGGACGGACGGACGGATGGATGGATATGTGGAGACGGACGGACGGACGGACTTACGGACGGATGGATGGATGGATGGATGGATGGATGGATGGATGGATGGATGGATGGATGGATGGATGGATGGATGGATGGATGGATAGAGACGGACGGACGGACGGACGGATGGATGGATGGATGGATGGATGGATGGATGGATGGATGGATGGATGGATGGATGGATGGATGGATGGATGGATGGATGGATGGATGGATGGATGGATGGATGGATGGAAGGATGGATGGATGGGTGGAGACGGACGGACGGACGGATGGATGGAGACGGACGGACGGATGGACGGATGGATGGATGGAAGGAGGGAAGGAGGGAAGGAAGGAAGAAAGGAAGGAAGGAAGGAACGGAAGGAAGGAAGGAAGGAGCGTTCCCTTTGAAACGGGGTGATGGCAGTTGCCACGATGCTCAGTTTTTTCCTTTATTTTTGTTTACCTCCGTAAGATATTGAAATTTGCCATTTCCTTTAAAATACGTCTTCCTACACTTTTAAACTAATCTCGCCCCTCTCCTTTTGAGCCCCCAATCTTCCAATCGCTTTTTGCTAATTTCCACCGCAGATTTATTTACATGGCTATTGTTATCTCTAAACCCTAGGGCCTCAGGAAGAGATATATACTGTGCCTGCATCAGCATCCGAATGGATACCATGACATTTTAGTATGAGGTGTTCTATTGTTTGTTCAGATTTACCCTACACGGCACATGTGTCACATTTGTTAAATTTCTTTTTGTAGCTGTGCGTTCTAAGACACTCTGACCTAGCTTCAAAGAGTAGGGCACTGCCTCTTGAGTTATCATAAAACGTTTCCTTCCTGATCGGCCTTTTCCAGCATCGATATAGTTCTACACTATGCTTCTTTTCCATTGAATTTATCCAATTTTTACCTTCCACGTTTTTAACCTGTTGTTTAATGCTCGGTCTTTCTCCGGCCTCGTGTCTGGCATACTTGCTGGTTAGCTTTCTAGTTATTTTCGGCCGCTCTGAGTCAACGCTGTTTCTGTACAGGTATTTAAATACCTTAGCTGTCCACCTGTTATCGTCCAATCTCCTCAGGCGCTCTTCGTATAGTATTTTACTCTGAGCTTCCCGTACTTCGAATGTAGCCGAGCCCATATCCCCCTGTACTGCCTCGTTTGTGGTTTTCCTGTGGGCACCTAGTGCTAATCCTCCAACAGCTCTCTGATTTTCTTATAATCTCGACTGAACTTCTGCCTTTAAGCACAGAACCGCATTCCCGAAAGTAAGCGCTGGCACCATTATTCCTTTCCAAATACCTCTCAGTACTTCATACCTGTTGTACTCCCACAATGCCCTATATTTCAGTATCCCTGCATCTCTTCGCCCTTTTGCTATGAGAGAGTGTTCGTGCTTTTTCGTGGACATCTGCTCTTCATTTACCCATGCCCCGATATATTTGTATTCGGCCACTCGAGGATTTTCATGGCCTTGTATTGTAAGCCCCTGATCAGTTGTATCGTTGAAAATTATCACACCTGACTTAGTTGCGCTAAAACAGAAACCTAGACTGCCTCCTTCGTCTAAAAAGCAATTAACCAAAGTTTGCAAATATTCCTGGCTATCTGCTAACAGTAAAATATAGTCCGCAGATATTAAACCCGGTAGTCGTTGCTCAACAACCCTTTCGCCCAATCTGTACGACTGATTATAACCCAGGTTGCTTCCTTGTAGCCTTCTTTCCATACTTATAATATAAAGCATGAACAGCAGTGGTGATATAGGACAACCTTGCCTTAATCCTTTGTGTATCTTGACAGTTGCTAAACCCTTAAATCCTTCCCATGTTATTTCAACTTTAATTTCTCGATATATTTCCTGTGTAAAATCAATTACGTCATGACCGACACCTCATATTTTCATATGCTCCACAGGAGTTCCCTGTTCACGTTGTCGTGTGCAACGCTTATGGCCAGGAAGGCTAATTACAGAGGTCTGTTTTCCGCCTTAGCTATTCCTATGCACTGGGTAAGCACGAGCAGGCCATCATCTAAGCGCCTACCACTTCTGAACCCGTTTTGAAGTTTTCCGAGTATTCTATTACATTCTACCCATGACTGCATTTTTATTTTCCCCGCCTATTTTCAAGCCAAAACACAGGAAGTGGACTCCCTATTAGGATATTGTGGAATAAGAGCACTCTTTCCCCAGCCCAGGGGCGCAATGGCCCATGTGGCGATACAAGTCAAGAATACAGCTGCAAGTACTCCTCATAGGAGGCCCTCGAGCCAATAGCGTCCCTTACATGAATCCAACACGCTCTGGTTATTGAGTTATCGGGCCGAAAACCGGTACTGGGTTCATGTAAACGAGCGCCGAGTCGTGTCGGATCCAGTCATCTACGGCGCAAGGGATGATTGTGTACTGTATAACGCTATATAACCTGTCCACATGACCAGACTGTCCTTGAAAGAGACATAATCAGAATACTAAGTGGTGCAGTGAATGGGGGTTGCTTCCCAACGCTGAAAAATCCGTATATCTTCATGTCACTCGTCAAAAAATACACTCATTTTTTCTTCTACATTAGGTTCTTCTCCACTACGCGAAGCTATCAACTACAAATATTTGGGTGTTACCTTGACCCCAACATTGTCGTGGAACACACATGTTAATAATATTTGTTCTTCTGTTTTTAGCAAACTGTGTTTTTTGAGACACAACTAAAAACGCCCCTACTAATTTGACATTAGTCTGTTACTTTTCATTTGTTCGACCAAAGCTCGAGTATGCATGTATTTCATGGTATCCTCCCACTATGTCAAATATCAGTCACCTTGAAAGAATACAAAGAAAGGCTGTTAGTATTATTTTTAATCAATTCGCACGGATTCACTTTCCCTCTAAAATTATGGCCGTCAGTTGTACACATACCCTTGAATCACGTCGAAAGCAGTTGAGACTTTAAATCATTTCCCTCCTTCTTAACAGCAAACTTCAAATGAATAAATCACCTTATATAACGCCTGCATTAACGCGCCACACAAGACATCATCATCTTGACTCACTCACACCCTATTATGCTCGAACTGATGCGTCATCCCGCAAGTAACGAAAAAGGAAGTAAAGAAAGCCTAAGGAGCTATGCAAAGGGGAAAAGCAGCTGTGGAGGATCACGTAACAGCAGATCTGTTGAAGGATGTAGGAGAGATCGTGCTAGAAAAACTAGCCACCCTGTATACGCAATGCCTTATGACCTCGACCGTACCAGAAGCCTGGAAAAATGCAAACATTATCTTAATTCATAAAAAGGGAGACGCCAAGGATTTGAAAAATTACAGACCGATCAGATTACTATCCGTTGCCTACAAGGTATTTACTAAGATTATCGCAAATAGAGTGAGGGCAACCTTAGACTTTATTCAACCAAATGATCAGGCAGCCATTCGTACAGGTATTCCACAATATATCATATTCACACTCTCAATCAGGGGATAGAGAAATGCGCAGAACACAACCAACCACTATACATAGCCTTCATTGATAAAGAGAAAGCATTCGACTCAGGGAAAACCTCAGTAGTTACAGGCATTCCGTAATCAGGGGGTAGAAGAACGTTATGTCAAAATACTGGAAGATATATATATAGCAAATGCTAAGCTACTATAGTCCTCAATAAAGTCAGCAATAAAAATAAATAAGGAAGAGCGTCAGGCAGGGAGACACCATCTCGTCAATGCTACTCACCGCCTGTTTACAGGAGGTATTCCGAGGCCTGAATTCGGAACAGTTGGGAATAAGAGTAAATGGAGAATACCTATATATTCTGCGATCCGCTGATGATATTGCCTTGCTGAGTCATTCAGGCGGTGAACTGAAAGTCATGATCAATGAGTTAGACAGGAAGAGCAGAACGCTGGGTTTAAAAATTAACATGCAGAAAACCAAGGTAATGTTAAAAGGTCTAGCAAGGGAACAGCAGTTCACAAGTGGAAGCGAGGTGCTGGAAGTGGTAAAGGAATTCCTTAGGGCAGGTAGTGACAGCTTATCCGGATCATGAGAGGGAAATAACTAGAAGGATAAGAATGGGGTGGAGCACGTATGGCAGGTTCTCACAGGTCATGAATAGCTGGTTACCAGTATCCCTCAAGAGAAAAGTGTACAACAGCTGTATCTTACCGGTACTCACCTAAGGGGCAGAAACGTGGAGGCTAACAAAAAGAGGTCAGCTTAAGAACAACGCAGCTAGCCATGGAATGAAAAATGATACGTGTAACGTTAAGAGACCGGAAGCGGGCAGAGTGGGTGAGGGAACGCGGGTAAATGACATCCTAGTCGAAATTAGGAGGAAGAAATGTACTTGGGCCGGGCATGTAAAGCGAATACAAGATAACCGTTGGTCCTTAAGGGTAACGTAGTGGATTCCAAGAAAAAGTAAGCGTAGCATTGGTCGGCAGAAGGTTAGGTGGGCGGAAGAGATTAACAAGTTTGTGGGCAAAGCGTGGATGCAACTGGCATAGGAGAGGGTTAATTGAAGAGACATGGGCGAGGCCTTTGCCCTGCAGTGCGTGTAGTAAGGCTGATGATTTTTCCTCGGACAATATCGGAGCTATAACAGGGCTCACTGGCTACAGTGTGAGTAATCATTGTATAAATGTGTACTGTTTATTTCTATCTTGTTAATTATTATTTTTATATATTCTAATCCCCTCTGCTTGGGCCCTAGGGCCTGCAGTATGTAATAAATAAATAAAATAAAAACTGGACCCTGACCTGGTGTGCTTGTAAAAGCTGTCGAGTCGAAAAGTAGGGCTAGTGGGAGGGGAGAGGATTAATCCGAACTTGCTTTTCACGTGTTCCGTCGCGCCTCCGATACAGCGATGGCGAGTCTCAACCTTGGAGGCTGCCACTGCTTCCCCGCTCGACGCTTGGTGTCGCTACAGTTGAACCGGTCTCCACTCACTGAAATCAAGTTCATGTAAAGGTCGAGTGGGATTGACGATAATCAGCCTGAGCCCCGAATAGACCCGACGCTATCGCGTTCATGCAAGCAGGGTTAATCGCGCAGACTGACTGCCTTGACGTAGCGGTTAACCCCTTTTGACCGAGGCACTTGCCCATCACCTGCGATTTCACGCTGTTATCACGGACAACTAACTATCTATGGCAGTGCAACAGCCGACATCAAGGGGAGGAAGGACCGTCTCCTTCTTTTTCCTGCCCCCGCTGCACTGCAACTGCTACGTCATAAGAACCGGTCGAAGCCAACGCTCGCCTCTGGCTCCAAACTAGTGAAACAAGAATGTGTCGGATCGGCATCGAAATATCGGTTTTCTATAAAATCTTTGGTCGAATGTCGCTCTTTTCTGGCTAAATCTCCTCCCTACCAGGCATATTTCTGCCAAAATGTTCGCGTTGTCAGTGCAGCTAGGTGCTGTCTAGTGTACGCTGGTAAGCGTGGGCGCACCTTGTCTGCAGAAAGGAGCTCGCGGGTCCGAGCCCTCTACTCCAGAATAGACATCTCTGTGGTGTAAATAACGTAATGTCGAAGGTTCATGGCCTGGCTGGCAAAATCATCCAGCTTTGCTTCTGGACCTGTTTCGCATGTGTCAAGCGTTCCCAAGCCATCTTTCTTTTCCAAAATACAGCCGCCTCGGAGTGCCCCACACCTAGCCTCATCTCCTGCACTACACTGCCAGAAGTCGCATATTTCCAACAGAAAAACGTTCTGAACGGGCGCTGTATAAATACAGAAAGATAACATGGCGAAGCAAAGCGCATAATGAGAATTTCCCGGAAATCGTGCTAGGTATGGAATTTTCGCTTGCAAACCCGTGACGTCATGACAACGCAAGTGGGCGGCCTTTTTTATACACAAAATCAGCACATGCGGTTGGCGTGGTCAGCGACAGCTTTTCTTGTATGAAACTGTAATCTTTATTATTTAAAAAAAAAAACAACTAATAGCACAACAGGTGCAAGTCCACAACAGTAGCAAGTCGCTTGTGCAATGACGAAATTTGCGTTCAAAGCCACCCGCGAATAGTAACAGGACGATCTCAGCGATTTTACAAACCACACACCTCACCCTTTTACCCAACTTTGATTTGTTCCATTGTTAAATTATAAGCAGTGAAGGGGACATGAAATGAAATATTTCAGCAGTAATATAATTGAGTAACGTGAGGAGTTGGTTACAATGCCGTGAAAAAACAAACGAGCACATTGACACGGAACAAAGTCGTTACTGAAGTGACTATCGCCCTTAAAAAAACAAGAATTCGGCGAAGCCGATAGCAAAAAATGTACTCGGTGGTCATCGAAGAGGAAGCTTCGAGATAAGGCGGTAACATCAAACTACAACAACCCAGAATAATGTAGAAATTGTTGCGCCTGGCTGGCTGCAGTCCTTCCAGATAACGCTGATCGCATCTCGCGTAATAGTGATGTTCCCGCGCGACAACGGATTTTAACTTGAAGAATCAAGCGTGCATCAGTTTCGCGGCATTACTTATCTGTCAAAGAAGCATCGGTTTGATGCTACTCAGAAAGGTACGGTCAACAAGAGCAAAGACAAGGCAAAATAAACACTGGGAGCGCAAAAAGTTTTTCACTGAGGCCGCGTCGTCGAATTGCGGCCACACTCATACACAGTCACCATGCTAGTATTTATTTATTTATTTATTCAAGGTACCTACAGCGCCTTGAGAGGCATTATTGTAGGGGGGGGGGGGGGGGGGGGGGTAAGTACATTAACAGTAAAATTCAATACAGCACAAGAGAACAAAACAGAAATAAAAGTTACAGAAAAATGATAAGAACTTCCAAAAAGATAAAAGCATTCTGATTGCACCCGAGACACAGAACCAACACTGACAGCAGCATAATCAGAATATTGCAAGGTCAATTGCTGCCTGGAAATTCTCGCTCTCAAACACTTCATTAGGCAGCAGATTCCAGTCACTTATTGTGTTGGGAAAAAATGAATATTTAAATGTATTGATCCGGCAGTTATACCCTCTAATTTTCATGGTATTGTCCCTTCTACTCGAAACGTAGTGAGGTTGCCTTAAATAGAGGCTTTTATTAACTCCTGTTTTATTATTGTAAATGTCGTACAAAAACTTTATTCTAAAAACTTTTCTTCGGTGGGATAATAACTTCCAACCAAGAGCTTCCCGAAGTTCAGAACCTCTAACCTTAAAGTTGTAATTCCCAGTTACGAACCTTGCTGCCCGCTTCTGAACTCGTTCTAGCTTGTCCTTTAAAATATTTGTGAACGGGTCCCAACATACGCATCCATATTTTTCCGTGTTGAGACGGCGGAATACGGAATAGCCGGCGGAATACGCACCGGCCTCAAGCTAAGAAAACGTGGTCAGCTTCGTCACGGATTAAAGATATGAGGTGTCAAAGTAGAGGTGCGCCCAGGGTGTGTCAAAAGGTGAGTCACTTATCTGCACTGGCTAGGCGCTACCAGCACTGCTCTTAATTATACTCGCGGACAGTTTTTTGGGGCTATCCAGCCAAGGCTAGAGGCAGGGAAAGGAAGGCACGAGTTTTTGTCCACAAACTATGGTGAGCGAGTTGTCCTTTGTTCAGGCTAGGGGTTGCGGCGGGGCGAAGAGGAAGATTGTGCTGCCTCACCAAGGCGGAGATAAGCCACTCCCCATGACAATGGAGCAAAGCCCTGTCCCTAGCTCATTTCCTGTCCAGCCTTGGCTGTATAGCCGCAGAGCTGTCCGCGAATATAGGGTCTGTATACCCCACCCTACCATTGTAAATTAATGTTCCCTGAAAAGATACAAGGGAGCTTAGGCGACCCGAACCGGAAAACATACTTTGCTGACAGCACATAGAATGGTGCGTCACTGGAAAATAGTCCATTCTCTGACTTCCACCCCTTGAGAGGGGTTAATTCTTTGGTGCTTCTGTCTTTTAGAGGGCACAAGTTATGTCTCTGTAGTCGGATGCAACTAAAAAACACTGAGTATCTTCCCCCTCAAAGGACCCCCCTTAAGCCAATGGTGGCGGCCCATTCTAATGACTGCTTGTGTTACAATGCAGGGAGCGGTGACGCAGTGGAGAAAGGAGTCTATCCCTGACATTAGAAGGAATGAATTATCCCTTTTCATCTACCACACCCTGCTCTAGCTCTGCATACGTTCCTTTCTTCTAACTTTGAAACAATTCCAAATTGTTTCCATCGTTGCCCACATGGCCCCTATCTCCTGGGAACTTGGTTAGCCATCTGGCCTTTCATGCCCGTTCCTTTCTGTGGTGTCTTCCTGCTTTAAAAAAAATTTCCAGTAATATACCGACAAGCCTGCAAAAACGTTGTCGCATGATTCATAAGACTAACTTCTTGAAAGTTGAAAAGCACCCGGAGTCTTACCCCTCCCTCCCTATGCTATGAATAGGCCAAGCCTGAGGCATTCTCAACTGACAAGCAGCGGGAGGGATAAAGGGAAAGGGGTTTCACTTCCTGTCCACTGCCGCAGGGAACTTTTTCCTTCTTTCCACGTGGTGGTACCTCGAGCTCCTCTCTCATCACGTGGGCTTCTTGGAGCTTCACTTCTCTACAGCGGCAGTTGCAGTTTCTTCAAGAAGGCAACAGGTCGTCCTGTCCCTGGCTGCTCGCGACCAGGCCAGAGGAAAAGCGAAGACACTCGCGCTAATCGTGAGCGATACGGCATTTCGTCGGACTACTGGGTTCATTTCACGGGTGAGTAAAAGTAAACGCAAAACGTTGTGGTTCTTGCCTTCTATTTTTGAAATCTTGTTATGCGGCCGCCCTTGTGAAACGGTACAGAGCAAACGTCTTGCTTTCTTCGGAGCAATCAAGCGCTAAGCTACAGTGCATTTTATGGTAGTTGTCGGTAATGTGTTTACACCACGACTAGATGGTCCATCGCTGCAGCCCCTCTGTCAACTTGCGTATTGTCACGGACTAGAAGACGACTAAGTGGCGCAGCACAGTATGAGATGCGCTATCAAGATAGTTTTATAGTACCGTCAGCTTAATGTGAGCATTAAGTTAGCACGCCCAATGCGTCTGTATAGAGAAGCACCTGAAACATGTCATGTAAAAACTGCGCAGGTTCCTGATCATGGCCGAAGAGCAGCCACTCGCTCAAACCTGCAGCGACGACTACTTTTCCGACAACGATTCGCAATGCTCCGACGACTGCACGGACTTGCTGAGGCGTTGTAGTTCTCAAGAGGAACTTCCCCTTCCTGACCTCCCTGTCTTGCCTGATGGCCAACCATGGTCCTCACCTGAGTGGGGAAACCTTCTCGCCAGACAACTTGGAGCTTCCACAGAGCAATCGACAGACGTCGAGTCGCCCGGCGGCAAGAAACCGTCCTCCTCTTTCGGGGAACACCCATGCGAGACGCTACCCGGTTACCGGATTTACATGCTCAGAAGTGCACTCGTTTGGCGCGGTCCAAGCACGTACCGGACCCACTGTTTGCAGGCAGACAAGGTACGTAGCTTCCTCTTTCGAAACTACTATTTTACCGCGAACGTCCGGAACCCCTAATGTCGGACTCTTTCAAGCCACTATTCTCATTACGTACTGCATTCCTCAAAAATAATGCCAGTTCTCTGGCACATTCGTTTCATTTTCTGCGCATTCTTTCGAAACTTGATTTATATATGTTGCGGTGGATCTATTACCTCCCCTGAGGCAACTGTCTAGGTTGAGTTTATTGAAATTTAGACAAAATATATTTGTCTTGGTGAAGGTAGCTAAAGGTGACACACGCGTCTAGGACCCAGACATTCTACATTCGTATAACCACAGTTTGGACATAATAGAAATATAATATGACGGAAAATAAATTTTCTGAGGGCCTAGCTCTGTAAGACCGGAATATACGTAGCGAAAGCACGGAGACATCTGCAACGGAAGAGTGCACTCACTAGATGTGCCTTTATTGGTGGGTAAAGCTTGAGCCGTCGTGGCGGATTGGTAACGTCTCCGCCTCAAACGCGAAAGGCCCAGGTTCCCGGGACAGGTTCTTTTTATTATTATTCAGTGAGTGTGCAGGGTGTTTCAGTGGCTTCCATAGATGTCGCCACCGAAGACGTTGGTTAGCGGTTAAGCGCAGGCTCTGTTAAGGCGCGTTTAGGCACCGGCGTTATCTGGCGGGGCGAGATCGGCGGCGGCGGGCGTCAAATGCGCGCCGTTGGGCGAAAATCGTCGACATAAACGCTCCATGTATTCCGGGCTTAAAGCGCGCGCGTGGCACGTCAGCCAAAAGCGGGGCCCTCTATACTCCAACTGCGTTTGACCGCCAGCGCGTTCGGCGAAATCTGGCTGCACTGGAGGAGACTTGGAGCGAACGTGTTTATTTGGCGCCGAATGTGCCAGCCGGCCCGGCTAGACTGGTTTGGCTCCGCAGCGAGACGCGGGTTGTGTAGTGACGTGTCTCCTCGGAGCACCGCCATGGCAACATCGCAAGTTCACGGCCAGTAAAGCTTTCGCTTTAAAATACACAGTATTACGGGAAGACTGCAAGATTTCACAGACTACAATAAACATAGGTATATAGAGGTCGGCGTTGATACAAAACAATTGAATTAAAACTTGAGAAGTGACCACGAATGAGCTCATTTGACAGAGCGACAAGAGAGATATCCCCGGCAGAGTGGATCTCCAAAACAACAATAGCAAATATATGAACACTGCACTGCCTGCAAATATGGCCTTGTTTAAACATGAATCAAGAATAAAATATAATATAAGGTGCAAAATAAGCTGTTCGCTGATGATTGTGTGATATCTAAGAAATTAACGGCCATAACGACCATGTTCTTTCTGTAAATCCTTTAACACGTAAGCCGAGTGGTGCTCCAAGGAGCAAATGTTTATTATCCTAACAAAATCAGTGTTCATAATTAGAAAAAAAATGATCTCTCCTCACTTATACTGTTAATAAGATGCATCTTTCGAAGGTCGATCAAAATTAATACTTAGGCATAACGTTTACATCAAACCTCAGATGGGAAACACAGATCACTAATATTACAACTGCTGCATTGCGAAAGCTATTTCATCTGAAAAGATGCCGAAAGCTCGCTCTAATGTATATTAAGCTTCTGGCCTACAAAACATTTGTGAGAAATATTTTAGAATACGCCAACACTGTTTGGTTTCCGTACACAGCAATGCGTTTAGGGGTTATGAATGGACCGCCGCTCTTCCGCTTTGTCCCATCTCACTGTTAATGAAACATATGAGTGATAAATTTGCACGGTTTCTTTATTTACACTGATTATTCTGCCGCTTTAGGCATAAAAAGGACCGTCCGTTTATTGACAAGTGATTTCCATCCTAAAAACGAGATGGCGCCACGAAACTAAGCTTGGAGGAATACTGGACCTCCTAATGCTAAGGGAAATTGTCGTATCTTTTAGTCGATGTTTGGATTCGTCGAAATGATAGTGCGAACGTGAAAAATGGCATAACCTCCCGTAAAATACCTGCGTTTTGCGTGTGTAAGCATTCATACGCTTATGGTACTTGCACAGCACCGATTTATGCCCTTTTCTAAGCATATCTGTGCACGCCATGAGCGGCGACGTGTTGGCCGCGAGGTGTAAACGAGGCAGCATTTCAGTGATGGTGGATTCCGTGTGCTTTCGCCGCCGAATTCCTAAGTTAGTGTCACTGGAAACTTAACCAGCGACTCTAACCTAAGTGAGACCGAGTCGCACAGGTCCTGGAGAAGCAAAGCACGATGAGCATCTTCAGGAACGGTGGAAGCGGCGCTCCATTCAGGTCCGTGTTGCTTTTCAGCGGCAGCTGTGTTATGAATGTCAACATAGACGCCCTGCTTAAGCGGAAATTAAACGCAAATATTTAACTCTGAGTACACTTCCATACGACTCACCGCGTCACGAAGCGACCTAACTGTATACAAGTACACTCAGTCAAACGCGCATTCACAAGCACGGTTAAAAAATTCAGTATAATCGCCCGCGTAGGGGTCAGTCCACGCTGCCATTTTCCTGACTGCTGAACTGCGCTCACGCTAGACTTAGGACCTTGGGTCGCGTCCTGCCGCCCATGCAAGAGCGAGGAATCACTTGTGGCAGTAGTGAGGTGAAGCGCTCCTCTAGGGCGCGGAGTGGCGAAAGGACGCATGAAGGCAGCTGCTAGCTGCCTTACTCGGAGGATGCACCAATGACGACTGTGCTTAGGTCTGCTCAGTAAGAAAGCTTCCAGATATACATGAGGGAGCCTCACTGCAGCGAAGGCTCCCTTACTGAGGTAAAGAAGCTTTCAGAGTTTGAGGGCTGGTCTCTGCTGCACCCAAAGACAGGGCCTTTGAGATCATGTCAAAACTATTGGTAGCAGTGGATTTCTTTCTGTAATGTATTTTTCTCACTTACAGGACGCTGAAGCTGACGCCCGCGCTCTGCAAATTGCCTGCACACTGCACGAGGAACCAGCAGATATCGTATTCCAGCGCAGACGCGTCTCACGGCAGCCGAGGTCGTCAATGGAGGCAGCTGTAACAAAGGAGGAGGCCGAGCCCCCTATTGCCGCGTCTTCAGAGCCAACGCGTGCAGCGTCGCCGCCAGTCATGCCTCGTTCGACTAAGCTCTGGCCGTACTCGCTCTCATCAAGAGTGGGCCTGGTGGACACGCACTGTCACCTGGACTTCATCTTCCGCAAAGTGGGCCACCGGGGAACCTATGCCAGATTCCGAAACGAGCATCGGGATACCTTCCCCGATTGTTACGAAGGGTGCGTGGCAAATTTTTGCGATCCACAGACATTCAAACAAGTAAGCCTTTTTTTATCAAACATCTCGCTTTATTCTCGCACCTACATATGCATTTATTGCACCCATGGCAGTAATTACATTACTGGAATCCCATTATAGTTCTTTTGCTCATTCTCGTAAATTGCAGTGCAAATGTGCGGACCTTGCAGCAGAAATTTTGCAGAATTTACCTTCGAAATTGCGTCCTTTTTTAATGAATAAAAATTCCCTTGCATAGTCAGGAGTAGAGCGTGATTGCTCCATGTCCCTAACATGTATATCCACAAACCCATATACCATTAATTCCCCCTTCCTTTCCTGCTACCTTGTATCTTAATATACCCTATGTCTGGATTAATTTGGCACTGGTGCTTACGTCTCGCCGCAGCGCCACATGTGGGATGCAATCCTGACCGAGGATGGAGTGTGGGGAGCTTTCGGCTGTCATCCGCACATGGCTCGCGAGTACAGCGAAGAGATCGACGAAGACCTCATCAGGGCCCTGGAACATCCAAAAGTCGTCGCCTTGGGTGAAATAGGATTGGACTATTCGCGCAGGTGAGTGGCACATAAATTCAAGACGGTTTCAAGGTGCTTCTAGGCCGCTGTTCATTCGTAGGCTGTCAAAGATCAATAATGTCGCTGTCGTCGTTCAAAAAAACGCAATATAATTCAGCTTCTGTGTCTAGTGCTACGTAAATAAAGACAACCGCGTTTCACAATTTAATCGAGCTAGTCTGCATGCTTCTCTTTTGGTTTCCTAATAGTTTTTTTTATGCTTTTGGGTTTCACGAGCACCGTATTACCGTAATTGCTGGCAGCCCCCCGTATATAACGCGAGAATCTCTTCGGCCTTATGAAGGTAATAACACCTGTCCTGAGTAGTTCGCGCAGCGTGAAGACGCCTTAAGCGCTATAGTGGTTACGTAAGTGCGTTACCTCGCTTTTGCAGAAATAAATGCGACCACGGCCAGCAGAAACGGGTGTTCCGGCGGCAGGTGCAGATTGCCCTGAATGGACGGCTGCCCCTCATTATCCACTCTCGAGACTCCACGTCCGACACAATCGGCATCCTCAAAGAGGTACGCTCACCACTTGGCTAAGGCGCATGTCCATTACTTTCCAGACCTAGGTTATTCCGACCACGTGTATACCTTTCGTAAGGTATGGAATAATTAGGAGCCACGTAAAGTTCTATTCAGTGTGAGTCTCATGTTTACCCGCGCTGCTTTTGACCATGTTTAACTTTCGCGCATCTCTTCCACTTGCGCACTGCGGACGGATCGAATGTCTTCTTCGTATAGCTTCGCTCAAACAGAACTCCCCCGGTTACTCTTGCGGGTATGTGGGCTGATTCCCCAACCATTTCGCCTCAAAGCAGCCAAGCACCAGGTCAGGGCAAATGTCGTGCACATTTCATAACCGGCGGGTAACAAGCAGCACTGCAAATCGAACTCCGCCCCTCCCGCTTCCGAGGCGAATGCGTTGTGTGGTCTGCCTAAAAGTACGGGCTGTTTCACATAAGGTACTATGCAGTTTTTAAATATGCTATTATTTTTCGACACGGCATTCTTAGCGGTGTAGCGCATCGGAATACGGTTAAGACGCGCTATCGAGTGTGTTGGCTTACTTATATTCAGTAGCTAACATTTTAGCTATTAAGGTTAGTCTCCTTATTTAGAAAGAAGCTTGTAGCGCACCGTAATATCCATATCAGGTTTTAGAATATCGGAAACGGAGCTGCATGCCCTTGGCTCTCCGGTCCGACAAATTTTGGCCATTTCGAAGAGCTGCGTGCGCTGGAGAGGTTGCTTTGCCTGAAAGCTTTTCGAAAGGGCGTGAATTTAGGCGCAATAGAGGATGAATTTGTTGGGCCACAACCACGTTTTCGAAATTCTAAAAACTGATGTGCAAATTTCTTATGGCGTGCTACACGCCTCTCGGTGGATAAGGAAACCAACAGTAACAGCAAGAACCCTCAATAGCTTTTGATTGACTGTGGAAATAGCTCTTAATTTCTCGATGTTATGAAAACGTCGCCACGAACGAGGATGAAAGTACATAGAACACACAGGGCAGGCCGAGCGCATGTGGGTTCTAGTTCTGTGCTCATTCCTCGTGCCGTATTCATTACATCTTCATGCATGAACCAACTAGCCCAGGCACGAGTTTTTCTCGCTGTTAGTTAACCAGCTTAGTTTGGTTTGGTTTATAGGGGTTTAACGTCCCAAAGCAACTGAGGCTATGAGAGACGCCGTAGTGAAGGGCTCCGGAGATTTCGACTACCTGGGGTTCTTTAACGTGCACTGACATCGCAAAATACACGGGCCTCTAGAATTTCGCCTCCATCGAAATTTGACAGCCGCGGCCGGGATCGAACCCGCGTCTTTCGGGCCGGCAGCCGAGCGCCATAACCACTCAGCCACCGCGGCGGCTCCAGCTTAGTTAGCATCTCCTCTGATATATGCACTACTTGTTGGCAATTCCAAGCCTGTAAAAGCGCCGTTCTAACTGAACAACCCTATTTTTAAAAATTGCACAATATCTGAGGTCAAACATCCGGCATGTGTTCAATGCTCGTCCTCTGTAATGATGCGTAACTCTTGGGTTCCCCTTTCCGCAGATGGTACCGTCAGACTACCCCATTCACCGCCACTGCTTCACCGCCGACTGGCCGGAGGCCCAGCGTTGGCTCATGGAGTTTCCTAACCTCTGCCTTGGGCTCACTCCCCTCGTGAGCTTCCCCAATGCCGGTGGGCTCGTCGAGGTTGCCAGGAAGATACCCCTGGACCGACTACTGATAGAGACGGATTCCCCATACTTCCTCCCGAAATCGGTACGCACTGATATTTGCGAAAACTTTTTCATAGCCGCGTAACTATCTTTAAGCCAATTTTATTTTATTGGCTACTTTAACTACCCCCCCCCCCCACCGCCACCACACCCACACTAATGACGTCACTGGATTTTGCGCGGCTATGTATGACACCATTATTTCTATGAACAGCCACCTTTGCAAATAGCGCTGTGCACAGAGGGACGGGAAAAACTAGATGTTCACTTTAGCGCCCTCCTTTGATAGAAGCCTACTACTTGCTTCTGTCGCCGGATTGATCTTTGAGATGTCTTGGAAAGTTTGCTAATGTCATGTACCTTGGGCAGGGCTACGTCTTCGCAGAGTTCAACGGGTGTAGATGTGTAAGCGGTTATTTGCAGATAGTTATTATTAGCCAATAATTATGCCTAATCCTTTCAAGGCCATGCATGGAGTAGCCAACTGAACGCCCTGACTCTGGCGTCATTGAAATAGCCACTTTCATGAGTGTTTGTTTCTTTTTGTTCGCTTCTTTTTAGGAATCAAGCCGTCTGAAAACATCGCACCCAGGAATGGCGATCCATGTGGCGACTTGGCTCGCATCGTTGCGGAATATCGAAGTCGAAGACGTAATGAGAGCCGTCCGCGAGAACACACGGCGAATCTACAACATATAATGTCGGACAGAGAGCAAACATTGTGCCTGAGAAAAAAATATTGACTGTGCAAAAAAATAAAAGAAATGCCTTTGATTGCTTTTGCTTTTTACCACTGGAGCTCAACTTCAAGGGGCCGTTCAGTGGGGTGACCCTCTAGGCTTACCACTGCTGTCAAATTTCTGGGTAAACGAAAATTTGTCAACAGCAGGAGGAGGAGGAGGAAAGGCAGGGAGTTTAACCGGATGAATAACCGGTTTGCTACCCGACATGGAAGGAAAGGGGTGAGGGGATAAATTATGAAGGAGAAAAGAGATTACCAGGAAACTGAAGTCACTATGCAAAGTAACAACGTTCGGTAAAGTCACACCCTATCGCGCAGGCCAGAAGTCCTCAAGAAGCAGAGCTGTGCCTTGGGGGCTTTCACCCCCGACGACCGTCGTGGCCATTAGCCGAGAAGGAAGGAAAACGTTTATTGAGCTCTAGAGAGTTGGTGAGGAATTTGGCGGAGTCGGATGGTGCCTTCCATCTGCTTAGCAATGGTCGTCTGCCCCTTGTCCAGGGCTCCGCTGGATGCCGCTGCCAGCTGTGCACGCCGGATCAGCCCAAGTTGGACGTCCTGACCACGGTGGAAGAATACGGTCGCTGGAGAGCATTCTTTCCCATTGCTCCGTAAGTGGGCGTGGGTCTAGACGCTCCAGTGCACGGCAGAGAGACTCCCTTTCGGCGCTGTAGGCAGGGCATTCACAAAGAATGTGGGCTATAGTCTCGCCAGACCCGCAGATGGCACATGCAAGCTATTAGGCAATGCTTTGTGAAAGCTACACCAAGGCACAGGCGACAGAGAAAAGTTGGTTCACGCCGTGGTAGGCTGACTGGAAGGCGAAGCTTCACATTTGGGCCCTAGGCAATAATAAAACTAAAAAAGAACGCGTGCGTTGCCAGGAAAACGACTCGAAGGCGCTTATGGATTCGCTCCACGGGGTATTTACAGTAGATTCTTCAAACGATACGAAAAGCCAGGAAAAGCTGTACCCGGCCGCAGCATTTGCTATCTAATATAATAAACATCCAAGCTCGAAAGTGGATGTTTGGGCTAATTGGTAAGGTATTATATGGAGGGGGTTTAGTGCGAGACAAAAAAAAAAGAACGTGAGAGGTCCCCAGGACGAACCGTATTTTAAGGTGAGCAGGAGTTCTTTAACAAAGAGGCAGGGTAACGCTTCCGGCCAGTTACTATCCAAACAAGAAAACGCACGGGCAATCACGTATATAGTTGTACCACGGTGCCAAGAAAAAAAAACTTCCCTGCTGAACACGTTTTCCCAAAGCCTTGGAAATAAGTCCATCACGGAATATTGATTCAGGTGTGTTGTTGATGGATTCAAATGGATCATTTAGAAATTCTTGGTGATTGTGCTGGATTAGTGAGTTCATTAAGGTGGATTAATGGGTAGGAACTCCAATCTGATAATGCAATGGAAAGTATACTCGAACATTCTCATGCTCAGATTTTCTAATCGGGCAGTGCTGATGACGTCACAGTCCCCTCAACCAACCAGGGGATTTTCTTAATGAGAAGCTGGACTTATTTTTCGACGCCAGCTTAAGGTGATAGCCCAAAATTTAGACGCGACGCTTTGTTTCTTCTTACACGACCTTGTTTCTTTATCTCCAGTCTGCGACCTTATCGATTTGTTCTCTGTTCGAGAGGCGTTCGTGGCGCTCTGGGACGTTCATGGTAGTGCACAGAACATTCTGCAATATTCGTGATCGCTGTCAATGTTTTAGCAGTCTCGAAGTTCACTCGCATATCTCGGACAGACGAGCATTGTGATTCCCTGGCGTCCGCGGCTGCTATCTCCGCCGCAGACTTTATCTCTGTGATCACGCGACAAAAGATCTGAATTCCTGGCCAGCTGAATTAGCCCACAAAAGAACTACTGCTGCGCCAAAAGCTGCTGGCTTCTCTCACCAGGTTGTGTTACGGCGATGCGATCGGCAAAAAAAACTAGAGCATGTCGATGCGGCCATATGAAAATACATATCGTCTAGACACCACACAGTGTTGGACAAATGATCTCAGGGAGAACTTTCTCTTGAGTTTTCCCTTTTAACACGCAATGCGAACTATCTTTAGCATTATCATGATGATGCATTTCAAAGCTGGCCTGATGTTACGGTCCATCTATTCCCTCCCCTCAGAAAACTTCCTTGTGGACCAATAAGAATTCATTTGTTACTATGAACGGGAACCATTGCGACAGCCTTGACTGGTTTTATCAATGCACCTCAATTACCTCTGCAGAAAGGTTAACAGGTGCTGCGCATATAATAGCGGATGTCTCTCAACATGAGTAATTCAGTCATTTTACTGCTAGCAGTTACCCTGTCTTCATTTTTCAGTCTCTGCATGCGCTATTTTTCCTTCACAGGATGATGATGCAGATGCTAGTGCCCTTCTGGTCGCCTGCTGTCAGCGAGAAGAGCCGGCAAAAGTCGCATTCCAGCGCAGACAAGTCATGCGATCGTCCAGCTTTTCTGCAGAGATGCCATGCGACCTCCTCTGCAGGGAGGCGGCAGCCGTGTCCACAGAGGCTGCCCAGAAAACAACCCCAAAAGTGACGTCAAAGAAAAACCGTGGCCTTACAAGTTGTCGTCACAAGTGGGCCTCGTGGGTCCTACGCGAGTTCCGGACCAAACACTGCGAAACTTTTCCGGACTGCTACGATGGCTGCGTGGCGAACTTTTGCAACCCATCGACATTTAAGCAGGAACAGTTTCAGAATGAATCTCGATCTGAATGCTCGCCTTTCAACAGGGGCGTACTAATTTTTTTTTGGTCCGCCTTCAGAAGCTTACTGACAACTATCTTTGTTAATAACGCTTAATGTTTTCCATGCGCTTCGTGTTTGTTTGATGCGATTCTTTAAGTAAAGCTCTAATGTTTCAACGGTATGAAAGCTGTGGTGTAGTTTTTGACTTTTTCTTGGCACCGTGAAAGCTGAGAAGGCAAGCACCAAGTGGTATGGTGCCCTCCACGTGCGTTGGTTAAATGCAAATGCTGTGGTGCTTATGTGTGGCTTTTTGACGCCCAATTCAAGTGCTTCTCCGCTTTTGGATTTCGCTGAGAATGTAGTCACTGTTTGGCAAGTTTTTGCATTCCCGGGGACAGGTCAGCACCAGCATACACCTAGATTTTCCATTGCTGTGTGCTGATTATGAATTGTGTCTGCAGCGCCACATGTGGCAGAAGATCCTGACCGAAGAAGGCGTCTGGGGTGCATTGGGGTGCCACACACACATGGCCCACCAGTACACACATGGTCTCGAAGAACACCTCATCAAGGCTTCGGAACATCCAAAAGTGATCACCCTGGGCGAAATAGGCCTCGATTATTTTGAGAAGAGAGGACGCTTGTTTACGAATTTTTTGATTCGGTCAAACTCGCAGAGAGCACTGCACGGAGTTTAATACCTCAGATCAATCACGTCATGCCAGGCTGCCACGTTTGAGACAATGTTTATATCTACTGTACTGTGCTCAGTGCTTATTATCTGTGATCGTAAAGGGTTCTTTTAGCAGCCACCATGAGTTGATATAAAAAGCTTTTGTTCTTTCTGGTCATCAGGCACTGCTCGAAATAGCAAAAAAATGGCGGTGGTTTAGCTCTGGATAAACCTGGAGTGACGCGATAGCTACAGCTGGCCGAGTGGAACTTGCTGAGTTGAATTCGCTCCGTTTCTCTGGGCGTCCATTCTTCATCTTCGTCCCACTTGACACGGCGCATGCGCAAAGTCGTTAAAGCTCGATTTCGCCGGCGCACCACGCCGCCGGCAACGGCAGCTGCTCCGCATCACGTGACCAGCCACGGAGCCGCGCCACCGGCAGCTGCTGCGCACCACGTGACCAACCACGTGACAGTGTGGTGGCGCAGCCACAGGATGGTGGCACCACCATCGCCACGATGAAGGCTCGAAATGCTACCGTAATGTAGCTATCGCTACAAAAGAGCTCATATTGGATCGAAGCAGAGTAAATTCAAGATGGTTCTTCCCTTTCTTAAGGAAGGGGGGGGGGGGGGGCTCTCCAAACGTAGTTATTCGGCTGTGTTGAAGGAGGTGATTGATCATGCCAGATGATGAAGACGATCATTATATTTACATGAATACACAATTGCGAACTGTGAGATATAGGAGTTGAGTACACAGACGATCAAACGAACTGGAACCTAATGGGAAATTCTCACGCGGAGAAGACAATCTACACGACCTTACTTGACCTACATGACCTTGCTTCTCGAGGCACGAGGAGTTCTAACTGGCAGGATAACTAATTTGCTTGCTCGTCGTGGAAGTGTCACATGGCGGAGGCAGTAAACGAGTCCCACGACGCTTCTGTGCTGTCGAGAATGCCAGCAAACGAAAGGGCCCTTCCAGAAGCTCAGGTTCCCATGTTTCCGCGAAAGTGGCATGGGAAGCCGCTGGCATTGGAACGTCAGGCAGGGTCGAGCGACGCCTCATGCCCACCACTACCCTTTGAGTGCGCCACGCGTGCTTTCATGGTGCGCATCGTGGATGCGCAATGCTTGGGTTCCTCGGCATGTCGCAGCGATGGTGGTAAACGGACAGTGACTACCGCGTTTTTGAGGATGTTTACGGGGGACGCGAAGGTGCAGAGCTAGGGGCTTTACTCAGAACTCTCCATGCAGACCGGAGGCACGCGGTGGCCTCGCTCTAAAGTAACTAAAATTCGGTCTATCTGTCACACGAACCACTTCGTGTATATTTACGTGCGCTTACACGGCACCGCTGTTACCCGCTGACGAAGGTTTTTGATGAGCGACACGACAGCAGTTTTGCACGCGCACTGCGCTTCCATCGCTCCGAATTGCCATCAGAATATGCCCTGCCGGATCATTCCTTGCAGCCCCCATGGGTAATGGCTCAGCCTTCAGTCTGCCTGCATGTCCCTGGCATAATCAAAAAGTCTGCGATGCCGGTTTAGCGGACTGAAGCAACTCGCACTTGCCTACATCTGGTCAGAATACCACAAATGTGTGCACGTCTACACGGATGGATCTGCGTCTCCAAATGCATCAACAGCAGCTTTCGCAATCCCTGCACAACAGACGACCCGCAGATTCATTTTGGGACACAAGTCTACTTCAACCGCTGCAGAGCTTGTGGGCCTTCGGGAATCGATTCGCCACATCTGCGGAGAACCGCCTCAGGAGTGGTGCATTTTCAATGACTGTAAACCTGCTCTACACATTTTAGGATCCTTCCTACACCACACAGCCTACCAAGCTCTGGCTCTTGATATCATTAGTCTCGTATCATTTGCTCAGGGAAACGGCCACCGTATAGTGTTTCAGTGGATCCCCGGACACTGCGGACTCCATGGAAATGAGACCGCCGACGCTGAAGCAAGGAGCGCCTTCAGCAGTGGCCTGCGTACAGCTGTACCGTTCTCTATAGTGGACACAACTTGTCTCCTTTCGGAATTGATGAGGAAGGCGACGGCTATATGTACTGGGCTTTGCCAGACACCCGCCACATCCGCCTTAAACGGCTAGATCCGACGATGACCTTTTCAGTTCCTCGCGGAATACCTCGACCTATTGCATGCGTTATCCGTAGACTACGTTTAAACGGGGCATTCACGCGCAAATACTTGCACTTAATAGGACAAGCGGACTCCCCGGAATGTACCACATGTAGCGTGCTAGAGACTATAGAACATGTTTTAGTGGCGTGTCCAGCGTATGCACGTGAAAGACTCATACTCGCATCTGCTCTGAAGCCTATGGACACATCGCTCCTCTCTGAGGATTTGATCCTCGGCGCTTGGCCAGATAGTTTTAGAACTGTAAAGGCAACGCGAGCGCTCTCACGCTTTTTGAGCGACACGGACCTTGTCTCGCGTTTGTGATGTCAGAAAGTGTGCCTTGTTTTTTTTAAGTAGTTTTTCATCTGCCTCCTCCCATCATCATCGTCCCCCATCGTGACCTTCTTTTATCTCCTCTTCCCGTCCCCCAGAGCAGAGTAGCAGGCCAGATATTTATTTTTCAGGCCAACCTCTCTTCCTTTCCTATCAATAAACCCTCTCTCTCTCTCTCGGCGTTAATGAAGCGTAGCCGTACAAGCAGTTTTATTTCATAGTGGCCATTTCTGAAGCGCTCTACAATTGCAATCATTACGTTTGTCAGGAAAGTCTCTTTCAGCACTTTTCTTCATGAGCTTGATTACTCGACCAGTGCCCTACCAATCATACAAAGTCAACTTCATAGGTAGCGTCTGTGAGGGCGTTCTTTTTCTTCTAAATTCCTCAGCGTGAGCTGTCACGCCACATGTGGACTTTTTCCCAGTGGTCGTTGGTGCCACCGTCACCGGCGTCATTGGGACGGTAGTTTGAAACCTCGTGCCTGCGGGCGGTGATGCTGGGCACCACACAGGAATTAATGGTGATGATGGCATGCCGTCGTGGCGCCCAGTGCCACAGGCGACAAAGCCCAAATGCAGTTCGATGGAGAAAAGATAGGAATTTTTGGCAAGGTCGCCGTCGACGTGGGGCCGGTGACCGGGGGCACTACCTCGGGCGACGGCATACCACCCTAGAAGAAGAACGCTTCGGAATTCGGTGTCGCCAAGGTCACCGCGCCGGCCACGGTAGTCTTGGAGGTTCTGCGCTTCAGCATGACGGTACCGACCACGTCACGTCCGCATCCTCCTTAGAGGGCCAGGCAGCCGGCGTCCTCAGCCAGGAATGACGGTTTCACAGGAGTCGACGGGGTGGAGGTCGAGGTCGTGGGCGCCAGCATGACGGTAGCGACCACACCTCTGCACCCTTCGTCCAGGGCTAGAGCGCCGACGCCCTCAGCCGGGGATGACGGCTTCACGGGAGTCGACGGGGTGGTAGTCGTCGAGGTCGTGGGCGTCAGCATGACAGTAGCAACCACACTACTGCATCCTTCGCCTAGGGGCAGGGCACCGGCGTCCTCAGCAAAGGATGACGGCTTCACGTGAGTCGCCGAGGCAGTATTCAGCGAGGTCGTGGGTGTGAGCATGAAGGAAGCGACCACAACACCTCCGCATCCTCCACCCAGGATAAGGCTATCAGCGTCCTCAGCCATGGATGACGCCTTTACGGAAGACGGCAGTGTGGTAGTCGCTGAGGTCGTGGGCTTCAGCACGACGGTAGCAACCACACCTCCACATCCTTCGTCAAGGGTTAGGCCGCCGGCGTCCTCAGCCATAGATGGAGGAGTCATGGGAGTAGGCAGGGCGGTAGTCGAGGTCGTGGTCTTCAGCACGGCGGTAGGAACCACGACACCTCCGCATCCTTCCTCCAGGGCCCGGACGCCATCGTCCTCAGTCAGTGATGACGACGTCACGAGAGTAGGCGGTGCGGTAGTCGAGACCGTGGTCTTAAGCACGCCGGTAGCAAACACGACCCCTTCGCATCCTTCCTCCAGGGCCAAACCACCGCCGTCCTCAGCCACTGATGACGACATCACGTTAGTAAGCGGGGCGGTAGTGGACGTCGTGGTCTTCAGCACGACGGTAGCAACCACAACACCTCCGTATCCTTCGGCCAGGGCCTGGTCGCCGCCGTCCTCAGCCAGTGATGACGACGTCACGCGAGTGGCAGAGTGCAACTTGCTCAGTTGAATGGTCAGTCCTTCGCCGTTCCGTTTCGCTGGGCGTTCCCTCTTCGTCTTCGTTCCACTTGACACGGCACGTGCACAGACACCGGCGCCGCAGCGCGCCAACGGCAGCAGCAGCTGCTCCGCACCACGTGGCTGGTCACGTGACCAACAGCGTGACGGACCACGTCATCAGCCACGGCGCCGCGCCACCGGCAGCTGCTCCGGGCCACGTGGCCAACCACGTGAAAGGGTGGCGGCGCCGCCGCCACGCAGAAGGCTCCAAATGCTACCATAACGTAGCTAGCGCTAAAATATAATAATAATAATAATTGGTTTTTGGTGGAATGGAAATGGCGCAGTATCTGTCTCATATATCGTTGGACACCTGAACCGCGCCGTAAGGGAAGGGATAAAGGAGGGAGTGAAAGAAGATAGGAACGAATAGGTCCGTAGTGGAGGGCTCCGGAATAATTTCGACCACCTGGGGATCTTTAACGTGCACTGACATCGCACAGCACACGGGCGCCTTGGCGTTTTTCCTCCATAAAAACGCAGCCGCCGCGGTCGGATTCGAACCCGGGAACTCGGGATCAGTAGTCGAGCGCCCTAACCACTGAGTCACCGCGGCGGGGCCGCTAAAATATGCCGAGTAAAGTTTCGCGCCAAAGTTGATTGGTACTTTAGTGTTTGCTCACCACGTCTGCAAACTTTGCTAGCAGCCTACTGCGGTGGTAATATGCAGTGCGAAGTCGAAGGAGGGCTCTTTTACTGGCGCTAGTTTTTGTAAGTGAAGAGTTTTCTCCTTGTAAGGTGCTTGGCTGTAGTGATGCGAGTAACTCTGATCTCGCTTGCGCGGGAACAACTGTGACCATGAAATGCAGAAACGCGTGTTAAGAAGGCAGGTCCGTCTGGCCCTGAACGGGCGCATACAGATCATCCACGCCAGAAACTGCGGCAGACACCCTAGAGATTAGAAAAAGATACATAATTTTCCTTAAAACAGTTGCAGTCTTTCCGAAGTCCATTATTCTGTAAATTGAAAGTAATTCGGCCGGATATGCTGCCGGAATTTTCAGAAATCATCTACATTGGGTATAGGGATGGCTCTTGTGTCATCAAAACATAGGTTTTTGGGAACATTACAAAACCAGCTGCATCATGTAGCTAGTACGCGGGGCAGTCAATTTTTAAGTTACCTTTTTACGTATTTCATTTAGGCACGTGGCTGCAATTACTCATTTAAAGCTGGGCATTATTAATATTCATATCAGATTTTATGATTTCGAAGGCGCTTTAGGCCATGCCGCTGTGCGATGATCGACTTTAGGCCTTCCTCAGAATTGTAAACACCGCGTCACTGTGTTTCGCGCGCTTCAGCACCAAGCTGTCACCGCTTATTTTTGGCACACGTGCCTCGAGGCCTTCTCTGCCAGACTCGCCTTTAATATATGTAACTAGTTGGCTTGTTAACATGACACACCAATTTCTCGCGCCACTACACGCATCCCAAAGCTCCAAAAATGGTATAGCCCCGAAATCTAGTTTTCTCTTTTTACACCCGGGTAACCTTCGCTCACACTGCCTGTATATTGACCGTATGCTCCTTAACCTTCATAATGAGTTATCTATTCCTGACAGTTAAAAGTCCCGTGGCTGCTCATTCATTTCTTTTAATGCATCAACCCTCGGCCGCTTCGGTGCTACAAAATCCCACAAAATTCACTCACAAGATATGTACACAGGATGAGACTGCAGTCTCTTCTTCGAAGCTCCTCCCAACATAACTCCCTAATTGCCCTCCATTGTGCGGGCAGCCACAACAATGCGCTTAACGGCTTATCATTACTATTGCAGTGCATCTTTTGACTTTGTTTTTTTTTTTGCAGATGGTTCCTTCGGGCTACCCAATCGGTCGTCAGTGATTCATGGGTGGCTGGAAGGACGCCCAGCATTGCCTTGGAGTTGCCCAACTTTTTCATGGGAATCACGCCCTTGGTAAGCTTCTGAGACGTCGGTGGTGTCGTCAAGGTCTCCGAAAAGATACCCATTGACCGCATCTTGATTGAGACGGGTGCGCCATATTTTTTTTTCAAAATCTGTCCGTACGGCTTTTGGTGCTGAATTGCGCACTATATGTCCTCACACCAATTACTTTCATGTTTTTCGCTGTGACGTTATTTTTTGGTGTTTGCTTCGGCAAGGAATTTGATGTTTGTGTATATAGGTTACCAGCCATCAGTATTCGAAGTGTGCACACAAGTTCCGTATAATGCTCTGTTTTCTCCTACCTCTGCGTCAGTTTATGGTATACGTTGTATTGTGCACCACAATGGCGCCTTCTTTATTATAACATGCTGGGTCTTCCGCTCCGGTGAGAAGGGATTCTCGGTGGTTTCAGCGCGCGCTACTAGCTTCCAGTATAATATGGTGGGTCCGTAGACAAAATCTTCCAAGCACCTGATGGTCCACGCAAAGTAAACCTATAGACACATGCAGTAGATTCATTTCTACATAAACACGCATGTGCATGCAGTCATACGTGAATTCACGTGGGTGCTACCATATCCGTCTACTTTCAATTTCGTAAACTCCCCTTCGACGTGTTTTTGCAGAAGTCGGGGAGACTCGGAGCCTCCCGCCCTGGCACGGCATTGGCGGCTTGCCTCGCTGCGGGGTGTCGAAGTGGAAGACGTACCTTCAGCAGCGCGCAAGAACACGCACCGCGTTTACAAAATCTAACGTCGCGCTGTGTGACAGATTGCAGTGCAAATATATGTTGCATGTGGCAACGGCGAAGCTCGGCTGCTTGACACAGCCATTACCCCCTGTACAGCTTTCAGGCCTGCGCATCACGTGACGCGACGTCAAGGACGTCACTGCGCGCCGGCTTCACTCAAGGACGTCACTCCGCGCGAGCGATTGCCGCGCGCTCGCCTCGCGGGAACTGCTGCCACAGACTGGCTCGTCGACCGCCAGGTCCGAGCGACTTATCAGGGCAAAGACAAATAATAAAGATTACGGGCAGATATATACATATTTGTTTATAATAGCAGACTCTGTCTGTATGCATATTTACAGATATTGACGACTACACATCGTTCGCGGCCAAAATACATGACAGACAGAAAACGATATTGCGCTGTAATGTGGACGGATGTTGCCTTTTATACTTCGTGCTATAAAATCATACACAACTGACCGCCGAAAGAAGTTGTTGCACCGATAAAAGATACACACAGTTTTTTTTCCTTTATTTTTTTCTCAGACAGTTCCTGAAAGGAGGCCAAGGCTCAAGGATAAGAGCCTGACGAGGCCTTGGCACCTTGTACATGCGGTTGCATCGATGAACAAATCTCGCAGATACACTTGGGTCAGCACAAGCATTGCGATAAAAATAAAAAAATACAAATTTTCAAAAGGCAGAAAAAAAATTTACCACCCTGTACATGAGACCGAAGCAATTCAATCACGCAGTACAAAAAAGACTTCTGGTTACGCTCGCATGTGGTCACGAAAAGCAAAGGCAACATTATGCATCAAATGCGAAACCCTCAATAAAACCTAAGAACCATATACACCACGAAAGGGAAAAAAACAGAATCTCAAAATAATATGGTTTTGTAACAATGTAACATGCAATACATGTACAGTGGCAATACAATTTTCATGTACACACCCCGAAAAAATCTAGAACATGGTTATTCAGAAAGCAAGTCATTGAGCCGTGTATGAAATTCCGGGGTTAACCAAGATGCTTCTACATTCACTTTTAAAAATAGCAAAGGATTTGCTGAAGTTGACACCTATTTCAAAGCGGTTCAACATTTTAGTGGACTGAAAATTTATCGTTTGCCTACCGTAATTGGTTCGTATTTTTGGCACTCTCCTTTTAAGATCGCGGATCGGGTATGTGCTCATATGCTCTATCGCAAGGACATGCAGTTTATTTCGGTAGATCCATTGCAGTAGTTTGTAGTAATAGATCTGGTTTGCAATTAGCATATAGTATTTAATGAAAACAGGCCCGGTTCGCAGGTTACATCTATCGCATTTGTAATTCTCACACAAGCGTAACCTCTTTTTTTGAGTAACAATTAACTTATTATAGCTATAGATTGTGGTGGTGCCCCAAACTTATATTCCATATCTCAATCAGGAGTAAAAAAGGGAATAATACAGGATCTGTTTTAAGGGTGTAGGTATAAGGTTCCGGATTTTGTAGATGCTGCCAGTTATTTGCGGCAGTTCAGCTGTTAATTTATTTACTTGCGTGGTCCATGAAGGCTCTTTACTGAACAATATGGCCAAAAATTTTTGTTCTTTTACATGCTCTATCCAATTTCCGTCATAGGTTATATTTATTGTTGTGTAGTCTCGCCTATTTATGGGCTTGAGAACTATGTACTTTGTTTTGCTTGTGTTTAACCTCAATTTGTTGTTTGAAAGCCACCGTGATAATTTACCTAGGTATTCATTAGCAGCCTTTTCCAAGCTTTCTTTGCTCGCTCCTGTGAAAAAGACATTCGTATCATCCGCATATAAAACTATACCAGAAAAGCCATTTACTGAAGTAATATCATATAAGTATGTATACTAAGAATAAAAGTGGACCTTAGATGGATCTCTGGGGCACACCGTACATAATTCGCAGTTTACTGTATGATACGCCATTCATGTCAACATACTGGCCGCGTTCACTTAGATAACTTTTTTAATAAATTCAATGCTACGCCTCGTACGCCGTACATATGAAGCTTTTTAAACAAAATGTCGTAATGTACAGTATCGAAAGCTTTTCTTAAGTCTAAAAATAATCCTGAGGTCAAAAGTTTGTTTTCAATATTTTCCATAATCTTTTCTTTAATATGAATCAGGGCCACTTCCGTTATTTTTTTCCTTTGAAACTCATACCAAGCAAAGGTTATAACCTGATGTTTTTCAATAAAAGACACAAGTCGGTCACTTATAGCATCTTCAAATATTTTTGAAAAAACCGGCAGGACAGAAATCGGGCGAAAACTATTAGTCTAGTACTCCACCACCTTTATCGAGAAACATTTCGAAATCATGTATCTTGTTTTTAAGATCTCTCATATTCACATGCATCGTAGCAAGCAGTAAATCCCTAGTTGCGTACGTTTTGTTGAATGTAGGGCTGTCATGATAGGGACAGCAATTTCCCTGCCTGCCCATTTTAGGGGTTTCTGTAGCACATAGAAATGCGGGTCATGGTATCTAGCTTGAAATCTTCGCAATATCTGCCATATTTGCTATCCTCACAATGTCTGCCTCCTCGTCCTTCTTAGCCAGAATTCGGCTGCGAGCAAACCACACAAACTTCCATCCGGACCTTTTTTTTTTGAGCAATGGCTGCACCGAGAAGTTTTTTTGCTTGTGCCAGTCAGGTGTTCATTCACGTACACAGGAGTGCCTTCGCCGCCATAGTCAAGGTCTTTAGTGTCAATTTTCTGCTTCTTACATTTCAAAAAGAGTATGTCTCGCTTTGTGCGATGCACAAAACGGACGACAATGCATTGCACAAAGCGGACGACGACAATACCAATCTGTAAGTAGGCCCTGTGGCGCGGTACGAGTTTCAGAAGAATGAGAGGAAGCAGAACATAGCACATTGCAATGCCAAGAGGTAGAAAACTAAAACCATACTCGCATATTAACTGTAGGTTAGAAGAAAACATTATTTCATCCATTTTCCAGAGTAGGTGGTGCGCTTCAATGGCATAAAACACAACATATTATTTTGTAGAGTCGAAGACATGCAAAGAAACCACAGTACATTAAACACACTTGTGACTAAACTGTGTACCAGGTTATAATAAATAAGTGACACAAAGAACCACTTATTTCACTGCTGCAGGTACAGGAATTCACAAGGAATCCACTGCACAAACTGCATTGCACAATAATATAGACACTAATACAATAATACATAATAGGCACTGCAACAATAGTACAAAAATAGACAATGCACAAGAAGAGCACATACAGACAAAATGTATGACAAATAAGAGATTCACCTACCACAGCAGGCACTGTCTGAGGTTCAGCTAAATAAAAAAAACATTGCACTTAATTGCGGAAATAGTTTAAAATATCAGATTAAAAACAAAGAACTGTCATTTAAACTCTGGGCTAGAAAGCATGCATGACGCAAACAAAAGGAGGCTCATTGAACTACAACAGGCAGAAGTTCAAAGAAATCACACGAGGAAATTGCAATAAGGTACCTGCAGTGCAATTTAAAGTAATTAAATGTGCGGTGTTCAATTTATGGAATATTAATTTTCAAGAAAGATTTGGGATTTCCTGTTCTTTGCCTTCTGTTCTTTTATAATATGAGGTTGATCATTCCTTTGTTTGCATGAGCTGTTAAGCATTATGTTTGCTGCACACTATGCAACAAGTGTGACAAGGAGCTCGTAGGCATGCCCATTTTCGCATGCATCTATGTCCTCAAACCTCGGTAGATAATTGAGCGTCAGTTGCCGAACGACTTTCCTTTGGTTGGGCCCATGGAGAAATTGTGTGCAGGCACTTTGTGTCACAAGCCATGTAACTACAACCTTCGTGTACATGACTATTGTAAATTGTAAGGGCAGAGGGAAACTTGAGTCCACCGCGGTCCAGTTGTGCGATTAAGGAATGGGTGTCTTCATCCAATTCTGTCTCACTTGCGGTAACAACCAAGTGTCCTCGGCAACTTTCACACCTTAAAACTTTCATTGTAGCATGCGCACATTACCCGCCAACAAAACCAATAACTGGCATTCGTTCTCTGAGTGCATCAAGGTCAGCGTCTACAACTTGAACACTAAAGGGGGTTCCTACATCTTTGACACTGTTTTGTCTCTTCGATGTTTCTGAAGTCATCGGTGCTCATCTTAGGCATGGCATTTTGAGGCGAATCCTGCCCTCTGTCGCACAAAGCTGTCGAACAGATATGTGGTTCTGCCCACCAGCCATTTGCCGGTACTGTCCAAAACGACTCTCGAAATGATTCGCTTGAACTTTCCCTAGTTGCGCATACTTAAAATGAAGTTCATTTATGCAGTACTTTGCCAATGCCAGTAAGGATTGAGCAGAAAGGCTTACGGCACTCAATGTGTCCTAGGTAAGGACCCCAGTGTCATGCCCACAAAATTCCCAGACATCAAGCCAGGTAATAAACCATTCAGAGAAGCTACTTTTGGGTCATCTGTACTGCAAGACATGGGTTCTTCGTAAACAGTACGATGATGGAAGCCTTTATTTAGCATTTTTACGTTGACAATACTCCACTAGCGAAGAATGATTTTGATGAAATCTGCTGTTGCTGCCGCATGTTGAAAATAAGCTTCACCACTGCGAGCTGCCAGGGCTGTGGCTACGTGCGGATTAAAAGCCTGCAGTACCAGCTTCACATTTTGCCGTTCCAAGTTGCTCGGATTAAGTGCCTTGTATGTCAAGCCATACCCAGACTTTATCAGTAGAGATGACTCCTCTTTATGTAAATCTCTCAAATTCTTAACTGAGGCAGTCATTTTGCACTTAGGACGAACATCATTGTTTGAAAGCTCAAAGCGTGAGTAGAAAAAGCAAATCCCCGCATTTTTCTGATTTAGCCAATTGTTTCTCATACACTTCAAAAGATGTGCAGCATCTACCACAAAAAATAATGGCCGATCTGGATCTGCCGGATGTGGATAAACATGACGAAGCATTGGCTTTGGCAGAAACATCTTCATTACCTTTCTGTTTAGAGAGTGTTTGTCACAAATAACGGCTGTCAATGACGCCTTCAATCAAGGTTCAAGATCGTTGGTGATGTTCAAAAACATCGTATACTTTTTTTTATGAATCACAGTCCACTGCACTGACACTGAGAACACTTGCAGGCGCGCCTTTAGTTTTTCGAGTTACGAAAATTGGTCTCTTTCCTGCTCCGCTTCATATGACGCAAGTGTTCCTTTGACCTAACGGGCGAGTTGGGAAGCTTCTAGTCGGCTCCTCTTAGCATCAGGTGCTTCTCTCTTGCTGTTGTCTTGTGCTGAAAGGTACGAAGGGCAGTTGGGAAATACGGTAGGCACCAATCCCCGGCGCAACCGCGGTACTGGCAATCGAACTGTAAGAACATTTCCTGTTCTTGGATCCGAGTAGGATGTCGCCTCGATGCATGAAGCGTCGAAATGATCGGCGCAAACGTGCCCAAACGTGCAAACGTTTCGTAAACACCTCAGAACCCACTTATTGAAATAGCCTAATGCTCGCCCCTTTGTCTATAAGCGTGATTTCAGCTAAATGTGGCCACAATCAATCTATGTAGGCTTCGGAAGTATCACAATAAATACTCTCATTAAGTCAAAAGCAAACCGGAGCACAAAACAGTGCCGTAAACATTGCTTAACTTAGTGTACGAAGTGGGCACGATGTCCTTCCTTGCAATGGCGCGTAACTACTTCTTGAAAGTGTCGTCGTCTTCTGGGAAAGAAAACACTTGTATCTTCCTGCCCGTATCGTAATTGCCGGTGCACTCCGGCACACAACTCTTGTTCGGCATTTTAGTATCCACTACACATCGCACACGAAAACAAAATTGCGACAAAACAACGACGAGAGACTACAAATGCGACCACGCCGCTGCGACCAACCGGCCCGCGTGGCGCAGGGAGCGTGAAAGAAAGAACAGAAGGGACTAAAATCATGTCGCTGGCTATGCGGCTTCTGCAAGTGTCAGCCTGCCGGATGTGACGGCAATTTTTGGCCGCAGGCCTGGAAGCTGTTCAGGGGGTAATGACACAGCGCATGCTGCTGCCCCGGAAGTGTCAGGTGGCGGTGTTAATAAACGAGACCCACGACGCTTCGGTGCTGTCGAGAAAGCCAGCAAACGAAAGGGCCCTTCCCGAAACTCAGGTTCGCATGTTTCCGCAAAAGCGGCATGGGAAGCCGCTGGCATGGGAACGTCAGGCAGGGTGGAGCGACGCCTCATGCCCACCACTACCCTTTGTGTGCGCCACGCGTGTTTTCATGGTGCGCATGGTGGATGCGCAATGCTAGGGTACCTCGGTTATCGCAGTGATGGTGATAAACGGACCATGGCTTCCGCGCTGTCGAGGATGTTTGCGGGGGACGCGCCGGTGTCGAGCAAGGGGATGTACTCAGAACTCTCCGTGTAGACCGGAGGCACGCGGTGGCCTCATGCTAAAGTAATTAAAAATCTCGGCGGTAACGAAGCGTGGCCGTACAACCGGTTTTACTTCATAGTGGCTATTTATGAAGCCCTCTACAAATGCAATCATTCCGTTTTCCAGGAAAGTCTCTTTCAGCACTTCTCTTGATGAGCTCTGATTACTTTACCAGTGCCCTACCACTCATACAAAGTCAGCTTGACAGGTAGCGTCTGAGAGCGTTCTTTTCCTTCTAAATTTCTCAGCATGAGCTGTCACGCCACATGTGGACTTTTTTCCAGTGGTCGTTGGTGCCACCGTCACCGACGTCATTGGAACGGTTGTTTGAAACCTCGTGGTTGCGGGCGGTGATGGTAGGCACCACACAGGAATTAATGGTCATGATGGGATGCAGTCGCGGCGCCCAGTGCCACGGGAGACAAGGCCCAACGCAGTTCGATGGAGAAAAATATGAATTTGTGGCGAGGTCACTGTCGTCGTGGGGCCGGTGACCGGGGTCACCACCTCGGGCGGCGACATACCGCCCCGGAAGAAGCACGCGTCAGAATTCGGTGTCGCCGGAGCCACCGTGCCGGCGACGGTAGTCGTCGAGGTTGTGCACTTCAGCATGAAGGTACCGACCACGTCACCTCCGCATCCTCCCTAGAAGGCCAGACCGCCGGCATCTTCAGCCAGGGATGACGGTTTCACAGGAGTTGACGGGGTGGAGGTCGAGGTCGTGGGCGTTAGCATTACAGTAGTGACCAAACTTCTGCGTCCTTCATCTAGGGGCAGGCCACAGGCGTCCTCAGCGAGGGATGACGGCTTCACGGGAGTCACCGCGGCAGTATTCACCGAGGTCGTGGGTGTGAGCATGAAGGCAGCGACCAGAACACCTCCACATCCTCCACCCAGGATTAGGCTATCAGCCTCCTCAGCCATGGATGACGCCTTTACGGAAGTCGGCCGTGTGGTAGTAGCCGAGGTCGTGGGCTTCAGCACGACGGTAGCAATCATACGTCCGCATCTTTCATCCAGGGCCAAGCCGCCGTCGTCCTCAGCCAGTGATGGCGAAGTCACGGAAGTAGGCGGGGCGCTAGTCGAGGCAGTGTTCTTCAGCATGACGGTAGCAACCATGACAGTTCCGCATCCTTCGTCCAGGACCAGGCAGCCTTCGTCCTCAGCCAGGGGTCTTGACGTCACGAGAGTTGGTGGGGCGGTTATCCAGACCGTGGTCTTCAGCACGATGGTAGCAACCACGACACCTTCACATCATTCGTCCAGGGCCAGGCCACCGTCATCCTCAGCCAGGGACTGCGACGTCACGGGAGTGGGCGGCGCGGTAGTCGAGGTCGTGTTCTTCAGCATGACGGTAGCAACCACGACAGTTTCGCATCCTTCGTCCAAGGCCAGGCAGCCGTCGTCCTCAGCCGGGGGTCTTGACGTCACGAGAGTTGGTTTGTGGCGGTTATCCAGACCGTGGTCTTCAGCACGATGGTAGCAACCACGACACCTTCACATCATCCGTCCAGGGCCAGGCCGCCGTCGTGCTTAGCCAGAAATGTTGACGTCACGAGAGTTGGTGGGGCGGTTATCAAGACCGTGGTCTTCAGCACGATGGTAGCAACCACGACACCTTCACATCATTCGTCCAGGGCCAGGCCGCCGTCGTCCTCAGCCATGGACTGCGACGTCACGGGAGAAGGCGGCGTGGTAGTCGAGGTCGTGGTCTTCAACACGACGGTAGCAACCACGGCACCTTCGCATCCTTCGTCCAGGGCCAGGCTGCCGTCGTTCTCAGCCAGGGGTGTTGACCTCACGAAAGTTGGTGGGGCGGTTTTCAAGACCATGGTCTTCAGCACGATGGTAGCAACCACGACACCTTCACATCATTCGTCCAGGGCCAGGCCGCCGTCGTCCTTAGCCAGGGGTCTTGACGTCACGAGAGTTGGTGGGGCGGTTGTCAAGACCGTGGTCTTCAGCACGATGGTAGCAACCACGACACCTTCACATCATTTGTCCTGGGCCAGGCCGCCGTCGTCCTCAGCCAGGGACTGCGACGTCACGGGAGTAGGCGGCGCGGTAGTCGAGGTCGTGGTCTTCAGCATGACGATGGCAACCACGACACCTTCGCATCCTTCGTCCAGGGCCAGGCTGCCGTCGTCCTCAGCCAGGGGTGTTGACGTCCCGAGATTTGGTGGGGCGGTAGTGGAGGTCGTGGTCTTCAGCACGAGGGTAGCAACCTCGACACCTCCGCATCCGTCCTCCAGGGCCAGGCCCCCGACGTCCTCAGCCAGTGATGGCGACGTCACGGGAGTAGGCGGCGCGGTTGTCGAGGTCTTCAGCATGACGGTGCAGGCAACCACGACACCTTCGCATCCTTCCTCCAGGGCTAGGCCACCGTCGTCCACAGCCTCTGATGGCGACATCACGTTAGTAAGCAGGGCGGTAGTGGACGTCGTGGTCTTCAGCACGACGGTAGCAACCACAACACCTCCGTATCCTTCGGCCAGGGCTAGGTCGCCGCCGTCCTCAGCCAGTGATGGCGACGTCACGGGAGTGGCAGAGTGGAACTTGCTCAGTTGAATGGTCAGTCCTTCGCCGTTCCGTTTCGCTGGGCGTTCCCTCTTCATCTTCGTTCCACTTGACACGGCACGTGCACACAGATACCGGCGCCGCAGCGCGCCATCGGCAGCAGCAGCTGCTCCGCACCACGTGGCTGGTCACGTGACCAACAGCGTGACGGAGCACGTGATCAGCCACGGCGCCGCGCCACCGGCAGCTGCTCCGCGCCACGTGGGTAACCACGTGAAAGGGTGGCGGCGCTGCCGCCACGCAGAAGGCTCGAAATGCTACCGTAATGTAGCTATCGGTAAAATATGCCGAGTAAAGTTTCGCGCTAAAGTTTATTGGTACTTTAGTGTTTGCTCACCCCGTCAGCAAACTTTGCTAGCAGCCTACTGCGGTGGTAATTAGCAGTGCGAAGTCGAAGAAGGGCTCTTTTACCGGCGCTAGTTCCTGTAAGTCAAGAGTTTTCTCTTTGTATGGCGCTTGGCTATAGTGATGCGAGTAACTCTGATCTCGCTTGCGCAGGAACAACTGCCACCATGAAATGCAGAAACGCTTGTTCAGAAGGCAGGTCCGTCTGGCCCTGAACGGGCGCATACCGATCATGCACTCAAGAAACTGCGGCAGACATCCTCGAGATTCTAAAAAGATACATAATCTTCTTTACTACACTTAGTCTTTGCCGAAGTCCACTATCATGTCAATTGAAAGTAATTCGGCCGGATATGCTCCGGAATTTTCAGAAATTGGCTACATTGGGTATAGGGATGGCTCTTGTGTCATTAAAACATAGGTGCTTGGTGACATCATAAACCTGCTGCATCATGTAGCTAGTACGCGAAGCAGTCAATTTTTAAGTTATCTTTTTACGTATTTCATTTAGGGACTTGGCTGCAATTACATATTTAAAGCTGGTCGTTATTAATATTCATATCAGATATGATTTCGAAGGCGCTTTAGGCCACGCCGCTGTGCCTCGACTAGCTTTCGAAGTTCGCTCTCACATCTCGGAGCGACGAGCATTGCGATTCACCGGCGTCCGCGGCTGCTATCACCGCCGAAGACTTTATCTCTGCTTGCGGACGCAGGATCACCCGGCCGGCAAACGATTTGAATTCTTGGCCAGCTGAATTAGCGTACAAAAGAACTACGGGTGCGCCAAAAACTGCTGGCTTCTCTCACCAGGTGCTGTTACGGCGCTGCGATCTACACGAAAACCTATTACATGTCGACACAGCCACATGAAAATAATATCGTCTGGACACCACACCGTGTTGGAGAAATGATCTTAGCGAGAGCTTTCCCTTTGGTTTTCCCTCTTAACTCGCAATGCGAACTATTTTTTGCATTATTACGATCATGTATTTCACAGCTTACCTGACCGATCCCATTTTTACGAGTTCATACAAGGCCTTGAAAATTGTAGCGTCAGTGTGCACCATGTGTGCACTAAGCCTTTTTTTAAACGTTACTTGCCGCTCTTGCGTACAGGAAACTAGAAGTGGTCCCTTTCTACTTCGATAAATCGAGCCGCACTGACCTTCTTTGCGCCGCAACACTGTACGCGCAATAATTGTGAAATGAACTCCACCAGCTGAGAATTATCGGCCGAACCTCCTATGAAAAAAGGCCGACAGGTCTGACATCTGAGCAGCCGTAAGCTCGCCCGCCGACTTCGTGAACGCAGTCGCTAAGCGCTATGGAGTGACGTAAGCCGATGCCACACAGCTGGCAATTCTACCTCTGCATGGCTCTTCGTAGCCAACGCACCCCTTCTGATTTGCGCTCTAACATCGTGAAGGCAGTCGCCGCTCTGTCACGGACCGCGCTCCCCTCCTGCACCAGCAGCATCGGGATGCATTCGGACGCGCACACACCCGGGTTTTCGCTCAAAGCGGGAAGCAAGGCTTACGCCTTAATAAACCAGTGGCCACGCCAAACGCAAGCTCATTGCCCTGCTGGACTTGGTTTCGGAGTCTGGCGTCCTAACTCTGACCTAAATCCCCCACTTGGCCTTTAGTATTTAGGCCGCCGTTGCCGATAAACACTGATGAATGAAATCTTGACGTCTGCATGCCAGAGTATATTCAATGCAGATCTCGGAGGCCATGAGTTTGAGAGTTTAGTTGCATTTCTGTACGGCAGGTGGCGACACCAGCCGTTGCGAGCACGGCGCGTGAAGCGCGTAGCGGTTTAAATCAGTCAAGTCACACACACAGTTTTACAATTTGTTGATACTAAAGTGGAAGCTAAAACTCTGACCACTAACTGCAACCCCAGTTCTTAAAGCGCCTTGCACGTGAGCAGAGATTGCGAGTGGCTAGTCTGTCATTACTGGAGTCGTGATAACGCCGCGCATGGATGGCAACTGCGCTGAGCAGTCAGATAGCATATCTCTCAGAATTCAACCTTAATTCATTGGCGCCTGATTGCCGCTTCCACTTGAGACGACGTGTAACGAGTGGCGCAACGAATGTGTGTTCTCGAGTGTGTAGAAACCACGTGACACTGAAGGCGAGTAGTTATACTGCTTTATAACGCTCAGTATGCTAGCATGGAAACAGATGGAACGCTTCTTAAGGGCTGTTTTTTAAAAGGGAAGATACATAGAAACGTCGCGAAAAATGCAGACATAAGACGAGCTCTTATCTCTTGTTATTTCTGGGGCCAGGAACGTAGCCAGAAATGTTTTTCAGGAGGGGCTCCAGGCAGTTGTACAGGGCGAAACCAGGGGGTAAGGGGGGGGGGGGGGGGGGGAGCATCCAGGACATTAGCAAGCCGCATTTTCCTCTCATTTCGTTTTTCCCATTCTTCTGACGCTTCTTCTCGGATTAAATCGGAGGACAGATGCGCAGACGTTGCGATGGTGTCTTGGATTTGACCACTGCGGAACTTCGTTGATGGCGATACAGCCATGTTCCATTCGGAAAATTTGCCCTTTTTCAGGGCATTCCAGGAGTAAAATTTGCCGGAAAGAGAATTTTTATGGAGTTTCGACAAATTTTAAGACCCGAACTTTCTTTTTCCTCAAATTGGCTCAGTTTTTAAGCTGCTGCATGCAGTCAACAACGGCTGGAAACGGGGAATCTCGGGTCTAATGCAGGAAATTTTCGGTCACGGCATTGATCATCGTAGTGCAGAGAGGACTGCTACATAGATAAAAAAAACTCTCACTTTTGCTTACGGTCACTCGCTTTGCACTTTACACCACCTGTCGCCACGGTCTGTTGACCCAGCCCGTTCGAGCTCCTGGCGCGAAAGAAGACTTCGATTTCGGGTGGTGGTGGTCAAGTATTTTTTTCATTTATTCATTGATACCCTCGAATCTAAAGGCATTTCAGAGCGGAGTGGTTATATAGTATAATACGGTAGTTAACAAAGACTAACAAACAAAACACAAGTGCCGTATGCACACAATTCCAAGCGCCAGGCAGAAGAACAAAGGTAATAAATAGACAACAATCAACACATTTGTTGTGAGCCTTAGCATAAAATGTTACGTAAACTGTTACGCAAACTCGGCGTGTCTTGAATGCTGGCTGTCTATCCGGAAAGGTGATTCCAGTCTACTGATGTGCAGGGATGAAAGACTGCGAACAAGCCTTTGTCCTGTACGAATTTATGCTATTCGATTTGCTATTCCTAAAATCTTAAACATCCGCGCAGTCCTATACTTAGCTCTAAACCAATGGCGTGAACAACGTGACAAAAAGCGTTAAATGACATGAGACACGAAAGTTTCTTCGAGATAGACCTCTACGATGGGAACGTCGTACTTCGCGCGTGATTGCTGTACTGGCGTACACATTAAACGAAAAATTGGCGCTAACAATTGGGAATGCATTCTATGCCATCCGAATATAAGCCCAAAGTTCTACTCTCCAACGTGAAATAGAAAAAAAAGTTGTGGAACCCCGGAATTCACACTAATTAATTATTCTCATTAAGTGCAGAGCCCTCCTAATAAAGAGTTTACATTTATTCCATCCTACTTCTATTTTTTTCGCCCCTTGTCACTGGCGTTAAGCAAAGCCATACCACCGCTATCCTTGCTCATGAGCTGAAGAGGGAACGCGAGGCACATCACTTTAGTCAGTCAAGAAGAACGTAATTATAAAAATAAAGGAATAGAATAAGAATAGAACCGTTCTTTTAAGTCGGGTCTGGTGTTGACAATTATTTCAAGACCTTGTTGCCTGATTGGCTGAGTCGTTCACTGAGTGAGTTAGCAGCAATGACACAACCAACGCACGACTCCTACGAACTCCATATACGCGAGGTCAAATAGCATGCGACCCTTTTCACGTGCAGCTGCTCATCGCAAGAATTCAAATCGCGTTGCGCTATGCTGAGGCTCTGGCCACCCGAAAAAGAAAGGACATTTTGAAACCGCATTATCAGTGCATTAGCATTACAAGGTAGCGACTCTTTTATCTTCCCTTCAAGTGTGTGGCTTTCTTATGATAAAAAATTAGCGGTAAAGTACCATGTACAGTCGGGGACAAAAGTCTGGAGACATGTTCCTCAAACGAAGCCAATAGCTCTGCTAGTAGCCGGCGGCTGGTGACCACACTTTTTGAGGTGAATGTCAAAATTTTGTTCTTTCATCTCCACAAGTGCGGTCTCCAGCCGCTGGCTAATAATAGAACTATCGGCTTCGTTTCAGGAACATGTGGTCTTCAGACTTTTGCCCCCGTCTGTACATAAAATTTAAGTGCGTATAAGGAACCAGTTCTAGAATGACGTGTTGCACAGTGACAATTTGCATCGCATATGCAGGCAGCTAACAGAAACCATGCTGGCCTTGCACGATGAACAAAGTGAGACTTTCTAACTCCTCCCCTCGCGTATAGTGCCTGTTTACACTATACGCTGGCAGTGAGCTCAGTGCGCTTTCAGGTAAACGAATAAGGCGTTGCAGTTGTGTATACAGGATGTTTCACACAACTTACAGAGGTCTTAAAAATACGCTTTTTGAGTGAGAAGAGCGCTTTTTCCGGCCATTTTTTCATAGCTGTAGTTAATTATAATAAGCTAACCATGCTAACTAGCAGGCTGGCTAACTAATATTGTATTCTAACTATTACTATTAGGATCGTTAATTACTGAGAGGTATGTAGCCCACAGTTAGTAATATCGATATCACATTATAGAATTTCACGAACGCGGTTACCCTCGGCACTGTGGCCAAACATATTTTGGCTGTTTCTAGGAGTTACGCGCACTGATGAGGTTGCTTTGCCAGCAAGCTTCTCGAAAGAACATGCATTTTCACGCGATGTAGCCAAAGTTTTCTGGGATACAGCGCCGAGGGTAACAGCGTTTTCGAAATTCTAAAAACTGATATGGATATTACTTACAGTGGGCTACACTCCTCTCAATAATTAAGAAGCCTAACAGTAATAGTTAGAAAGTTAAGCATTCAATATTAGTTAAACAGCCTGCTAGTTAGCACGTCATCTGCTGTATGCTGATGTAATGCACCGCTGTGCTTGGAACGCCGAAAAAAGCGCTCTTCTAGCTCAAAAAGCCTATTTTTAAAAATGGTATACAGTCGTAGGTGAAACACCCTGTATATGATTTCCTTCATCTGAAGCTGGAGCTGATACCAATCGCAGGTAGTAAGCCACGTCCCACGCAGGAAACAAAAAATATCGGCAGGTTTCTGCTCATAAAATGTAGTGCTCGGAATGACAAGCGACGCTGTGCATCATGAAATGTCCGCAAGCATTTGTCCACCGTGACATTTCCTCGCCTGAGCGTTGTATATCTTTGAGGCTGACCTTTTCCTTCGAATACAAGCTCTGAGAATTCGATTACTGTGCTTCGTAGAGGCGCTTTTCTCATCTTGCATCCTGCGCTACACATACGATGAATGCGCCATCATCCGACTTTGCTACAAGTGGGAGCCCGTGTGACGCAAGCGTTGGCTGCTTGGAATTTGACAGCAACGACCGGATTCCGTAAGCAGCAGTAATCCTCAGAAGCATTCCGTATATGAGTCGACGAGAGGAATGCACCCGGCACTGAATTGGCGAGCAGGACGCCTCCGAAAAGATGGCGACATCTTCCTTAAATTCCAGCCATTCCCAGGCGGCCCTCAGTACTCCATGAAATGGAATGCGCAGGCAGTTCTGGCAAAAGCAGTTGTCTGAGTAACACTATATCCATCCAGGTCGTGCAGTGTATCCTCTGATAAGGAGGCGGAAACTTCCTTCGGTCTATTTTTTCATGTTTTTAATGCAATACCCCTGAACAGGACTCTTTAGGGAAATAAACTGAACTTAACTGAACATCATTAAGTGTTTCAGATGTTTTTTTATGGAGAGTGTATACGCTATTCCTGACCAAAATGCTCCACATGCCAGCCCTGCAGTATTGCTCAAGTGGCGTTTAGGACGGCTAATACGTATGCTGTGATCCCGCTGTTGTAAGTGAGAGTGTTTGTTATTTTGTGTGAACGCAACTGAGGGCAGCAAGATAAAAAGGCTGGTTTGCTTTGATTAATTGATTGATTGATTGATTGATTGATTGATTGATTGATTGATTGATTGATTGATTGATTGATTGTTGGCGCTGTTAAACTGAAACCTTCCTCCACCACTTGGTTAGACAGGACATGTGTTCCTGCTGACACGTTTTCAAATTCATGAATGGGACATAGATTGTCATGAGCAAGATAGCAGCACCTACACCATCAATGATTTGCTGTTGCTCCCTTTGTGGTTGGCATAGGTTGCTTACGCGCATCTGCGCCCTGCTCTGTTTCCCAATTTTCAACTAGTAAATATTCAGTTGCGTTTGAAGCGTCGTCCTGAACCGTGCACTATCCAGCCATTGGCCCAACAAGCTGCGCTTCTAGTTTTCTAGTGTGCGTGACTACCGGATGCAGACGATATTTTTTCACGATCCCTGCGTGGTGTCTGTTTGCGCAGAGATGTACAGCTAACCCATAGCTCATCCTCGATGGGCGCTATAGAATATTAATAATAGTGGGCCCTCCAATGAGACGTGTCGGCACGAGAAGACCTCTCGCATTTTCGGCCATGTCGTCCACGTCCTCATGCAAGTATCTGTACAGCATGCTGTGTAATACCGGTACAACACGCTGCCGCACAAGACTTCCAAACCCAGGCTTCAAATCGCACTTTCGGGCCACAGCGATGATGTAGAAGGTCTTTGCACTCATTACACCTCGACATTTCGCGACAGGAACGTCACTGTGTGGTCCACGTCAACTTCAACATTGGCCATCGGCCTGCGGATGCCACAGTAACCGCCATCTTGAACCGAGACGCTACTGCATAAGCGGCGGTGTCGGGGCTATCAATTGTCCACTCACGCTCTTCAGCGGCTGTAAGTTTAAGGCGGTCATCGGGCCTCCGACGGCCGTTGCCGCGGCTGGGCATCTGTTCTTGTTTGCCTCATTCGACATTGCACACGCCCACACACACGTCAAGAGACCGGAGGCGGGTTGAGTGGGTTAGGATACAAACGCGGGTTAATGACGTCCTAGTTGAAATTAAGAGGAAGAAGTGGGCTTGGAGAGGGCATGTAATGCGAAGGGAAGATAACCGCTGGTCTTTAAAGGGGCTCTGAAAGGGGCTCTAATAACGTTTCGGTATGCTTGGGATGTTGAAGCACGCCTCTTCACGAATACTGTCCTGCAAGAAATTTTCTAAAGCGCTTTGTAGAAGCTGAGTTATCTGTAGTCAAAATTTGAATTTCAGCGTCTTCGCGCTTTTCCCTCTCCCCTCGTCCCTTTTTGCACGCTGGAAGGTCGGCGCTCCTCCGCCGGCCCCACCTCCGGGGGTGAAGCTTCCTGACCCGCCGGAGCTACGCGGCTAATTGGCCGCGGCCTGCGGTAGCTGCCTGACGCCTGAAAGAATCTAACCAGTAGCCACCTCTCAACATGCATACGTAGATGCGGGCGACGGAGGAGGGCGCGAGCATGAAAAAGTCGCCGGGAAGGGCTCGCCAACTTTCGCGCATGATTGTCGGTTCTCTGCTGCGTGCAGAAGTGTATTATTTGACCCAGGTTTCCATGACACCACAATGCAGTGATTAAGCGAGTTGATGTGCTTCCCTCGGAAGGTATTTCAGAGCCCCTTTAAGGGTAACGGAGTGGATTTCAAGAGAAGGCGAGCGTAGCAGGGGGCAGCAGATAGTTAGGTGGGCGGGTGAGATTAGGAAGTTTGCAGGCATAGGGTGGGCGCAGCTGGCAAAGCCCAGGTAATGGGCCCAATATTGGAAACCTATTGGCAAAGGCTGGCCCTGCAAGGGCCAAAGTGAAAGCATCCATTCACCATATTGTGCTGATTACCTGTGCTGCTTAGGGGGAGAGGCCTTTTCCCTGCAGTGCATGTGGTCAGGCTTATGATTATGATCGATGATAATGACACACAGGTATAAAAAACTCAGGAGGGAGCGTCCGGCGATAAAGTTGAAGCCTACAGTCATAAAAAGATAGAGAGGTCGGTTCCCTAAACGGCCACACCACATGATAGCAAGCGGTGATATGTATCACCACTGCGCGCGCGCATGCGCGTACCAGCGCTGCAAACTGACTCTAGAGCAACTTGCTTGCTGTAGACCATGGAGGGAAAAAAAACTCTATGCTGTAGGCGACCGCGTTATAAGCAGCGCAGACGCGCACACTGTAAAGCACTGCGCATGCGTGTCAGTACAGTGCACCAACTGTCTCGAGTTTTTTAAAGGGTTATTCCGGCTCCAAAACATCTACGCATGTAACCTAAAAGATAACGCACATCGCTATGGATGGTTAATTATTTGCGTGCTGGTAACTGTTGGATTAGAGATATAAAATGACAGGAAAATGAATTTTGAGTTCAGGGTTTAATTAAACGCCGATTTTGGCCTAAAAGGTGCTCAGATTACAAACTAAAAGGCAATACACCGAAAGCGGGAAATCAGAAATTCTTTTCGCGCTGTTAATGCTGTGTTTCAAAACAAAAGCAAGAACTTCTGGCTGTAGAAAAGGGATTCGAGCAGCTGCTTTACGCGTTCTAAAACACAATGCTAACGCATTGCGCCGCAGAAGCTTTTTTTTAACAAGTAATTATTACAGGCGTTTGGGTATCAGATAAGCCAAGACTACAGGCTGTTTACAACGCAACCATCAAGAGGTTACTCTGCACTGACGTAGCAGCAAAGAAACAACACTTAAAGGGGGGGGGGGGGGGGGGGGGGGGCGAGATGAGGAAACCGCTTCAACATTGCATACCGTTTCGATTGGAAGTCACTTTCGTCCAAAAAGGTCTACACCACCAAAGTGAAATGTGTTTGACGGGTAACAACAGGATAACCATTCCGGTTCAACATACGCGTTTTCCACAAGCTGTGCAGTCAAAGCAGAAATATCATACCGTGTGGCCCGTGATCGTAGCAGTAAAATGGCAGTAAAATTTCTTAAACTATGAAGATTTACAACCAAGTCTTTCTTTAGTGTCCTTGAAACAGCACTTTTTGCCTTCGCAAAAACAACTTATATACGTACGTACAAAGGCAACGTAGCCAGCTATGGAAATAACAATTATATGTATAACGTTAAGGTGTCAGGGAGCCAACGCGGGTAAATCAAGAAGTAGAAATTGTCATCGTCACATCATCTAATGCGAAAGCAAGATATCCGAGAGTCCTTTAGGTTTGCGGATCTGATCGGGCTTCAAGAGAAGATAAACGTAGCAGGGGACAGCAGAAAGTCAGGCGGGCGGACCAGATTATATGAAGTGTGTGGGGGATACGGTGGCTGCAGCTCCCACAACATAGGGTTGAGTGAAGAGATATATAAAATGCCTTTTTTCTGCATTGGACGTAGTTAGGCTAATGACTACGGTTGCGCCAATACACACATAAGGTCTTACTAGGATTCATAACTGTGGTCTGTGAAGTGACAAGCGCAGGCTTGAGCAGGTTGGCAACTCTCACCGTTGGCTCCCGCGCTACAAGTCTTTTTGGCGTGCGTCTCTAAAGTGCTCCAATGTACGAGAAAGTAAACAAACGCTGAATATGAGTTTTTGCGACCTTTTTGTGGCGTCCTCCATTTAATCCTATGCGTCATGACTTATTTTCACTTCTTGAGCCTGACGGAGCAGACCATTTTTTCACTTGTTCACTGTTGCTTGTTCACTAATTGTTTCCTGTTCTTCTTTTATTTCTGCAGAGCATGTTGTTATACACAGACCTCTAGCGGCCCATTGGGAAAGAAAGCGCATTAACTAATCCTTACCTAATGTATAGTACAGTACTTGTCCCGCTTTTACGTGCTGCATTGCTGAATGAGTCTAACGGAAAATCTCGTAGCAGCGCCTGTGTGTTAACGTGTAATGTCGACAAGCTGAATCTCACCAGTTTTCTTACCTCTGACTAAAAATTTATTGCGTCTTATACCCCTGTCACACTATAGCAAATTTAATACATTTCGAATGGAATGGCATTAGCGTCTAATCGGCTGCTACACGGAAACAATTAATGTCACTAGGTTAGAATGAGGTTTACCATTGAATGAGTTTTGGGAACTCATTCGCACTCGATCTCGAACCGAATGTATGCTCTGGACGCCATACGCAGCAGAAACAAGCAACGCTAAAAAAGTGGTAGGATTTTAACGCAGTTAAGCTGAGCAGACGCGCGAAAGCATGTGTTAAGACTGGTTGGTTCATGGTTTTGCTTTGCTGGATGGTCGGCACGTCTGGCGACGATATCAGTTCGATAGTAGTATTAGTTTATGCAGACGACGCCGTGCTATCCACAGCGCGAGTGTGTGTTGCAGTTTAACTGCAGGCGTAACCGCCGGCTGTGATGGCATAGTGCTCTCATGCACATGCCAGCCAATCTGCTCTGCTCTGTTCGCACAGCCATAGGTTCGAAACCCAATGGCGGCATTATTTATCGGTTGTTTACTATATTTATGCTCACAAGGTCATTTCAAGATCAGGCTTCAGCGGTGAAACGGCTTCTGCAGCTTCGGTCGTGAAGTAGAGCAGAAAGTTGCGCTAGTTGGTTGATGTGCATGCTGAAGAAGTTGGCGCGGAACAACCGAGGACAAGCGAGACAAACAAAAACCAGCGCTCGTCTTTGTCTCGCGTGTCCTCGTTTTTTCTGCGCCAACTTCTTCAGTGTGAAGTAGAGCGTTCACTCAAAAAGGAATGTGCGCACCTCCAAAGTTTTAAGTTTTATTTGTTAAGTCCTGCTAAAAAAATTATATTAAGCAGTCGTGGATAGCTATTAAGCTCGGTGGCGACCGAGTGTGAAGCATGGCTTTTCCTGTGAGCGGCGATAGTTTTAGGTTCTGTTTTTCTTGTTGGTCCGTGTGCGCTCAGCTCGGAAGTACATAAAACTGTAATTGAACCAGTCACTTCTTGGATGTAAATTCTATGCTCAGCGCACCGCCGTGTTAGCTGTATACATTTTTTGTATACATTTATCAGATTTTTGATTGACTTCACGCTTTGATTGGCTTTTGATGGCTGAAGTGTTGCAGCATGGCCGGGATAATATTCACTCAATTTAATTTTTTTTATCTGATTATCATTGGTTTGGCTCAGGTTGCTTTATGTGGCTTAACGTCCCAAAGCGACTTGGGCTATGAGAGACACTGTAGTGAAGGGCTCCGGAAATTTCCACCACCTGGGGTTCTTTAATGTGCACTGGCATCGCACAGTACACGGGCCTCTAGAATTTCGCCTTCATAGAAATTCGACCGCCGCGACCGGGATCGAACCCGCGTCATTCGGGTCAGCAGCCGAGCGCCATAACCCCTGAGCCCCAGCGGCGGCTGATTGTCTTTGCTATCATTTGCGAATGACATTATGTTTTCGTATGTAGCACCGAAAAATGACATTGGATGCATCGAATGTCATTCGATTCGAATGACACTAAATCTTATAATGTGACAGGGGTATTCTTCAGCCACTGAACCTCGTCGGAGGGAGGTTTCAAGCCTATGAACTCTGCTGTCTTGCAAAATTGAAGCACCTATTTTAGCAGCGGCACTGTCAGCTTTCATTTCACCGTGATGATGCTGCTGTTGCTGATGATGATGACGATGCTATGTCACTGATGCGCCATCTGAAGTCATTAAAGTACGAATGACTGCTTAGCATGGCGCTCAGCGCTATACATTCTGTCCGCAAAACAACACTGACTGCTAAGCCTGCGACGACACGTATAGGCGTGCCGCACCGTTGTGAAGTGTTCATGTTCATGCATGCGATGCGCAACCTGTATCTCGAAACGACAGCTGCAATAAATCAGCAGTGAGACAAGTGCGTATACATTTTTTTTTTGTTTACGATGTCGAAGGGTTGAAGGGATTCACATCAAGTACTGTGTATGCAGGGTAGAAATAAATTACTGATGTGGAAGCAAAACTATTCAGTAATGTTGCTATGCTCTTATTCGAGCATTCCATCCCTTTCCTAAACCAAATCTAATTTGCCGTTTCTCCATGTGAATACGGTTTTTAGCATTCAGTGCGCTGGTGATTTTTGATTTCAGCACAGACTAATATCCTGCACTCATTCGCAATAATCTTACCGTTCCTCCCTTGTCTTCCCGATTGCAGAGAAGAAATTCAGGGATCACAGGGTACATGACAACCTTCCTGCATTTCTGAACAAATAAATCGCCTTTTTGGGTTTTTGGATCCCGCGAGAATTCAGCCTTGCTATTTTTAAACATGTGCCTCCTCATGACCGAAGAGGCGGTAAAAAAAGGGGGCTTTTATTGTACTTGTATTGTACTTTTTATGAGCGGGTACAGCAAATTGTATGAAATGTGTATCATCGTACCTTGTGTAACAGTTTTTTTTTTTTACGAAGATGTGTATTCGTGTAAAAATTGCTCTTTGTTTTGCACCGTTATTTTCTATCAGTGTTCTGCTACTGAATGTTTTCGAATATGCTGTTTGGCTTTCTTTTTCGATTTACCATGCACCTACTTTTGCTTCTGGCAGGCGAAAGCTTGTCAAGCTAGAATCCTAGCTTTTTCTCTCGCCTCCCACATCCTTGTGATGGAAAATAAAGGCGATATTATTATAATTATTAGTCGAGTCATGTCATGTGCACTCATGACATTTAACATATAATATTGCATAGCCGCTTACCGCATAATACCGCAATGACCACTGACGTCATCCAGCTGCATAATAAATACGTAAAGTTGACTGCCAAAAGCAAGTACGACAATCAAAAACTTTTCATATGCAGCGACAACTCTGGTCGGCGTAAAGCTGTCAACTATCGCTCGAGCGAGTATAAATCTGCTACACCCTTGGTCGCACCTGTGCTTTCTGTGCAGCGTAGCTTTTCCCGATAAGTGGACCAGAGTGTACGGTGAGGCGCCCTTGTATATGCTGTACGCAACAATGTAGTGCTGAAAAGTGTTATTGAAACGAATAACTTTTTTCTTTTGCCTATAAGTAAGAGGTACTCGATTCTCCATTGCACTCTTTGCACTTTGAACGTAAAAATCCAGCTACGCGACCCTCAATGTCAGCTGTTCACTTGAAAGCGGGCACCGCAACTGGAAAAACACTTAGACAGCACGGGGAGTTTGAGTGGACGTAATGCGCTCAGTCATTCCTCAGCCCCTCCACCAATAAGCGTCCCGAGGTCCACACCTCTCGACGACTCTCGGCGACCCTCTTCTTTTTTTTTATGCTTGTCATTCACGTCCTGTCCCACATCACGAAAAGCCCGCCGCGGTATTAAAACACACATTACGTCAACACGTGCATGCTCACGAACACAATACAGAAAGGCGCGCGCACTCCTGTTTTGCCTATATCCACGAGGTCCGATAACCGCACAATATATCACCCGAAAAAAAAAGAGCCCTGAGTGTCAGGGATGCAGGGGGAAGACACGCCTGCTGTCAAAATAACCTTGCCTTTCAACACCACGTGTTGCGAGGGGCTGTCCCTTGGAGCCGACGCTGCGAACCGTCCAAGTCATGAATAGGTATGCCGCGACGATGTTTATATCACCGACGGAATTGCACGTACAGCGCAAGAAAGCAATACAGATGAAGCTTCGAAAACCAAACACAAGGAAAAAATTCTCAGCGTGCATTTACGTATTAAACGAAGCTCCGCGTTAGATGATACGACTTCCTGGCCATGGTGCTATATGGGTGTCGACGACGACAAAATCAACATCGCCTGTGGATTACGGTACAGCTGCATACATGCTCGTACCCATTACAAGAACAGTAATGCTTATAAGCAGGCAGCTGTATTGAAAAAAAGGTTTTGCGGGTATGTGGGGTTAAACTGCGCTAAGACGCGCATGTGCCTTGGTAGATGCCCTTGTAGAGGGCTGCGGATTAATTTCTGTAACCATAGGCTCTTCAGCACGGACTACTATCGGACAGCGCATATGCTTTCTCATCTTTACCTTGCAACGAAATGCGGCCTGCGATTCGATTCTACAACCTTTGTGTGTTTGTTTATGGTGCTTATAAAAGTGCACGAATAGTCTCGTGCGGTAACCTTGGGCTCAGCAGCCAAATGCCACAACCATGCGTGTATTCAGCTGCTCCGAAGGGTTTCGCTTCATTTTAAGGAAACTAAGTTATATTCGGGATTGGAATACCACGTAGGGCGTCGTCGTATAGTTATGTGCTTGTCAGCAAGTTGTCTCGGAGAATTCAATAGCATGAAAGTTTCTGCGAGTTGCTACACCTTTCGCTTGTTCCCGTGGCTGCCGAAAATATATAGAGAAAAATGAAGAGTGCCGATTCAATAATAGGCCCACTTAGACCTAGTTAAAAGACCTTATTTAGAAGACTTTATGTTAAGCTTGTGTTTATGTCGTCGCCAGAGAAGAAATGGCGGTAAAATGTTTATTAAAATTACTTGAAGAATTCTTGCTGGGTGTTCATGAACCTAAGAATGAAAACAACTTCTTTTTCATTTTTTTTTAGAAAACCTTCGATGGCTACAAGCTTATAAGCATCCGTACAGAATTTGTCTTCCTCTGTACCTAAATTATGGAGTAGGTATCCCAAGAGCTTAATTGGAGACCAGATATATTCAGGATATTTCTTCGCGCTTACTCAATACGTCGCTATGGCCGTGCTTCAAAATCGTGGTTTTGGTTATTCCTAAAGGCCCTGTTCGAGAAAAAAAAGACAGCACACAATGACATTATCCGCAGATTGTCACGGCTGTACTAGAACGCTCTTGCGGTCTAGCTGGCTCATTTTAATGAAATTTACGACTGCAGCAATCAGACTGAACAGGTGTAGTTTTCGTTTCTATATGTCTCCTGCCCTGTCCAATTCGAGCCGTAATACCTTTTATTGTCGTAGACTCGCTATCGCTTAGAGTTTAACAAATGTGAAAAAATTGCAGCGATCGAGAAGTTTTCACCTTTGGTGTTCCTTATTTTTATCCTGTTCCCATCGATCGTTGCCGCTTATGACGTCAGGGCCGACAGCTAAAAGGCGACGTAGGTCGCTGCCTCCAGCTGTCAAAAGCGATGCAGCAAGGTCAATGGAAAAGCAAGCAATCGGAAAAGAGTAACTATAGCATAATTGATACGCGTAGGAGCTAAAGCTGCGAAGAACTTATAATTCCTTCACACGTGAAGTGACAATGAGACGGTACACTGATAATTATTTCTCTGCCCCTCCTAACGCTGTTATTAGCGATTTTCAGGAACTGTAGGGGGCGTCGTAATTGTTCTAATATGATGGCGATACAGAGGACTGCTCCTGGAGTAAGCCTAAGTAGGTTTTTGCTCGTTCCAGAATTTCATGCTGAGCTCGCGTTTGTTTGTCGGTGCCAGCAACGTCGCATGTGAGCCATGCAGACCCATGTGCCCCTCAAACAATTCAGGGGTTCGTAACGACACGCATGTGTAGAAAGCCAACAGTCCCTGAAACGAAAGAGAGCACAGGGGATTGATTTTTTTTTTTGAACTTCTGATCTTTACCTATGGCAAAGTACCAGATTCAGCACTTTTTGTCAGGCAGACTTGATGCCATAAGAAGAGTAAGGGGGCTCTAGCACACCCGCCTTCTTCTTTGTTTGATCACGTTCTTCGTGGCACTTGTGGTAAGAGGGAACGTTCCTACGCCATATGATCCATAGCGCAGCAACAAAACAGGGGACAAACACAAGCGCTAAACTTCCACTACGGCTTTATTTGGTGCACACAGGATTTATACATGAAGTAAAGAACGATACCAGTCAGATTAGACAAGATACTTTGTGAACAAAGCTTAAAAATCACATGCAATACATTTCACCGGTTGGCATACTGCTCCGAGGCCAAATATGCCATACCTTTCTTTGCCAGCGACAATGACGGACTGCTGACGCAGCTTTCAGCTCCAGCTCTTTCGATTGCGGCAGCCTCGATAATTTCCCTTGCTAATCTATCGGCATTTCTGCCTATCACCTCGCATTCTTTAAAACCAGGCTTGCATTTATGAGCAAAACAGTGCCGTGCCAAATTGCTGGAACCGCCATCCTCTATATATATATATATATATATATATATATATATATATATATATATATATATATATATATATATATATATATATATATATATATATATATATATATATATATATATATATATATATATATATATATATATATATATATATATATATATATGAAAGCGGGATACTGTAGACTATTTCTTCAGTACACTGCACGAAAGGGTTTCTATGCCGAATCGTGCAACTATTCTGAAGCCTGCTGTCGGGACAGGTGGCCTTGCAAATGCGGGACAATTTTTCTGGTGCAGGCATATACACCTTCACTCCCACTTTTTGTGCTACCTTCTTGAGGGAGTGTGACAGCTTGTGGATATATGGCACCACCACTACCTTGTTGCCCCCTTCGCCATCAGTTCCAGTCTTCTTGGCCTTTTCGTGCTGATGCAAGCTCTCAGCAACCGATACTAATAAGTGTCTGGGGAATCCTGCTGCTCGGAGGCGGTCCACCTGCTTATAAAAACTACTTTTCATCAAGCATGCGCAGGACTTGCTAACTGCATTTGAAAAGCACGTCTTCACGACCCCTCGCTTGACCAGCCTCGTATGCGCAGACGAAAAGGGTAATAGGGGCTTCTCAGCTCTGGGCTCATACATCCAACAAACCTGCTGTACAGTAACCAATTTTAGGTCAAGAAACCGAATAGTGCCCTCAACCGGAAGCTCATGGGTGATCTTCAGAGGGTGCAGACACTCAGAGAAGGTAGAAATAGCGTTTGCGGCTGGTACAGAAACATCTCTATGGCTCTTACGAAGGACCACTAGGTAGTCATCAACATACCTAAACGTCCGAATGACAACAGCAACATCCAGTTTATTTTGCAGTCGCCTGTCTAGACTAGCAAGGTAAAGGTCACTGAGCGCTGGAGCAATGCACGAGCCGATGCATACTCCATCCTTTTGCAGAAATATCTCCTGATTCCAGCTAACAAAGGTCGACTTCAGATTCAGAGACAATACACTCAAGAACCCGTCAACAGACACACCTGATTTATTCTGAAAAGCAACAGCACCAAAGCGATGAATGCAGTTTTCGATGCATTCTAAAAGCTGCTGATGTGGGAGAGAGTAATATAGATCTTTCACACCTCTTGAAAAAAATTCCACATCTTGCTCCACATCTTCCACATCTTGATGGCGAAGGGGGCAGCAAGTTAGTGGTGGTGTCATATATCCACAAGCTATCACACTCCCTCAAGAAGGTAGCACAAAAAGTGGGAGTGAAGGTGTATATGCCTGCACCAGAAAAATTGTCCCGCATTTGCAAGGCCACCTGTCCCGACAGCAGGCTTCAGAATAGTTGCACGATTCGGCATAGAAACCCTTTCGTGCAGTGTACTGAAGAAATAGTCTACAGTATCCCGCTTTCATGCGGCAAGGCGTACATTGGGCAGTCAGGCAGATGCCTTAATGAGCGGTTAAGCGAGCACCATAGGGAAGTTAGGGATGGCGGTTCCAGCAATTTGGCACGGCACTGTCGTGCTCATAAATTCAAGCCTGGTTTTAAAGAATGCGAGGTGATAGGCAGAAATGCCGATAGATTAACCAGGAAAATTATCGAGGCTGCCGCAATCGAAAGAGCTGGACCTGAAAGCTTCGTCAGCATCCGTTATTGTCGCTGACAAAGAAAGATATGGCATTTTTAGCCTCGGAGCAGTATGCCAACCGGTGAAATGTATTGCATGTGATTTTTAAGCTTTGTTCACAAAGTATGTTGTCTAATCTGACTGGTATCGTTCTTTACTTCTTGTATAAATCCTGTGTGCACCAAATAAAGCCGTAGTGGAAGTTTAGCGCTTGTGTTTGTCCCCTGTTTTGTTGCTGCGCTATGGATCATAACGCATACCCACTAGCCCGAACCATCACCTTGTTCCTACGCCCGCCGATATGGTCGAGGGTGGCTCTAGTGAACACTTTCAATGTTAGGTTCCATGTAACATAAATACTCCCAAAAGTAAAAGACTGGACAATCACCGTCGTAGCTCAGTTTGTGGAGCATCGCACGCGACATGCAGGAGTAGACGGTTCGAATCACCAGCAGCATGTGGTTGTTTTAATGTGATAGTAGTAGAAGCCTGATCGAAAAGAAAATGTGATGTTGGTGATATAATTCCCACAATTCCTGTAGGAAAGTGACGTCACCAGAGGAGAAAATTCTCACTGGCTAGAGAGAAGTGATGCCATCAGACCGAAAGTGACAGTCATATGTTTCAATGCAACCTCATTGCGTCTGTTTCGCTGCCTCCACCCTTGGCCTTCAGAGAAACTTGTAACCATCAGCTAGATGACTTGAAAGTATGTCTGGTTGTGTGCAGATAGACGTGTGGGGGTCCGTCAATTCAACCATGAATGAATGACACAAAACTCGATGTAAAGGCATCAACAGCTTCTAATGTCGCACTGTCACCAGATAATGTTATTAGGTGTCCTGTGAGTTTGTGATCAATTGTTTTTCAAGTTAAAAATGCTTACGAAGACTAATTCTCCAGTGGCAAACATTCGAAATTAAAAATAAATATATTGAAACATTCCCCTATGCGTTACTCGGTTTTCGCGACTGCTACAGCTTTTCTCATATGCGTGTCGTTACTAGTTCCTCAATTCCCTGTCCTCGTCTCCTTTTATACAAACTCGTTCTCCCGGCCGCGGCAGTAGCATCTTGATGGAGGCGATATGCTTGAGAACCGTCTACTGTGCCATTTCTGCACACGGTAAAGAAGCCCAAGTGGTCGAAATTGACCGGAGCCATCGACTACGGCGTCCCCCGTAGTCTGAGTCGCTCTGGGACGTTAAACCCCCATAATCCATACCAAACTCATTCCCAATTCTTCCCTATTCACTTTACAGTTCGGGTTCGATCCCGGACGCCTCGGTCGAATTTCGATGGAGGCGAAATTCTAGAGGCCCGTGTGCTGTGCGATGTCAGTGCACGTAAAAGAACCCCAGGTGGTCGAAATTTCCGGAGCCCTTCACTACGGCGTCCCTCATAGCCTGAGTCGCTTTGGGACGTTAAACCCCCATAAACCAAACCAAACTTCACAGTTGGCTCAAAGATTTTCTGTACCAAGGGTAACAATAACTGTCTATAAATGGCGTACCGTAATGAACACTTATGTTTCATCGGGGGTGCGAAAAGGATCGGTTCCATGGGCAGTCCTATTTTTCATTTTTATAAACGATTGAACTATAGACATCGTTTCGACTGTTAAACTGAACGCGGGTGACGACGTTGTATATCAGCCTGCGTCATGTTTAGAAAATATGCGCGTGTTTCAGTTTGCTCTTCACAAAATTTGCTCTGGCAGTGGCAACTGAAAGATTTATTTCAACATAGAAGAACGCCGTCATCTACAATTTACGAACAGAAGAAAAAGATATGCACTTCATACTTCAGAAATACTGTTCTAGTACACACTGTGTTGATAAAGTCAAATACCTGGGCGTTACATCAACTGCACATTCGACTCGACATTGAGATCAGAAGTGCTAAAGCATGCGTGTAAATGTTCGCAGGAAGCTTTGTACATTATTAATAATTTTTCGACCTTATTGAAAAACATTTTACTTGTCTGTCCAGAACTTTGGGACTAAATACGTTTGTGTTTGGTTTTGTACATTTATAAACATTTTTTTGTTTTTCAGAATATGTATGCGCTTTACATATTTTCAATGCCATGATTGCAGTATCTAACGTCTTTTTGTACATGTAGTTTGAATGCCTTCGATTTCTTTAGTGGATGTCTTGTATTTGGACATTTCACTAGCCGAGCTGGCCATGGGTCCAATCAAGTTTTGATGCATTGGTTTCACAAAATAAAATGATGATGATGATGATGAAAAAATATTAGGAAGTTGCTAGAATACGAGTAGAGTTGGACCCGTTCACAAAAGGTCCTGAAGATAAGCTAGAACGTTTTCATAAAAGGGCTGCAATTTTAGAGTTACACAATTCACGGAAAACCTATAGGGTGGAAGTTCCTGCCCTCAAGCAGGAAAATATTCAGGTCAAAGTTTTTACACGACATTAGCGGTGGTAACCCAGGAGTGGACAGAAACATATATTTAAAAAACCTCATCATCAGCCGAAGAGACGAAACAATTCTTAAAAACCCCGGCCCGTACCAACAGCCGCATATATGTATTCATGTTCTCATTCTTTCTGCAAATAATTCCGGAATAAAATTTGCTCCCGGATGAGATAGCGTCTGGGTACAATTTTCGATTTTCCAAGAGGGCATCACGTATGATTTTGTTTTACATCATACTTCCACACTGCGGTTTTATGCGTTGTGTCACTAACAAATGCTGTAGCTGGATGCTTTATATTTGTTGTTGAATATGCCTTGTTCGACTTCCCCCTTAGTTACGATAAGAGTCGTTTGTGTTGTTTCGTATTGTAACTGATTTGATGCTTTTGCTCACGCTCTTTATTTCGTTGTGTTTGTAAATAACCTCCCTACGATAATGCCCGATGGGCGTTGTAACTGCGTGAAAAAAATAATATCAAATAAACAATAAATAACGGCAGGCATCACTGACGCACTAAAGCACATGCCGCTCAAGCATTTCAGGTAATGCACAATGGCATGTTTCCGGGACAGTTGGTGCGAGTTCATTTGATTAGGCCAGCTCAAACGATGGTACACGGACAACGCAGGGAAACAGACGAGACACATTGCTGACTTTCAAAGAAGTAAAAGGCTATAAGCAAAAGAAAGCCGCGGCGTGTCCTGTCGTCTGTATACGTATATACGTCATCAGTGTGCCACCGTTAAATCTAGCCTACCAAATGGTTCCTGGGAAGTGCCCATTCAAGGTGCACCACACTTTAACGGGAACACTGCAGCGCAGTGTCAGAGTGTCGAGGCCCTGACACTGTATATATGGTCGCGCTTTCTGTGCAAAACGCTATAGCAGCAGGCGCTGAGCGAGAAGCAAAACCACGCGCTGAAATGTTCCCAGTAAGCGAATCCACCATGTTACATCAGTGCGTACTGCACTCTCTCACTGGCCATTCATGCAGAGTGGAATCTACATCGCTTAATCAGCCCTTGCAGGATACGGACCAGAAAAATTCTGCCGATAAAAACAATCTCGTACCGATGGAAAACGTTTCGGGGTTTCGGGCTGAACACGCCACATTTAGCGGAAACATTTGGTTAAAATTGGTCTGGATGGGAGCATGTGCAGTTAAACTCTTAGGATTTCAATGCCATTTTTTGCGTTCCATGTCGCAGAGGCTTTGGGAGCTGCGGAGCACACAGTTCAGTCGTTCTAGAAATGTGTTTTGCCCTCTGTACGTAGCACCTTTTATTGAAGCATGCATGTAGCGCTGTGTTCTTACCATCAATGTTAACCAGACAAACTAGCTTTACTGCCTGAGTCACTTTACGAGTAAATATTCAATGCATGGGCACAGGCAACGCTTTACGGAATAGTTTTTTTGAAGGGGTTGACGTGGAAGGAGGCGCTGGAGGGTGAGGACAGTACTTTATTCATCAATAGCTCTAGAAACTTCGTTTGCAGAAATATATAAGCCAGTGTGGTTCTTGAATAAAACTTCATGCTCAGGATGAGGTAGGTGAAGAACTATTAATTTTCGGCCTTCCCTCTCCCCGCCATAATTTCCCTCCTCCATGGGCGTGGTCGCCCACGGAGGAGGGAGATGTAGCGTCCACTTTGCTGCCAACAAACCGTGAAAGTGCCCATATTACTCCTATGAGCGTCTAAAACTGCCGGCGGAGACCCGAGGCTTTCGATGCCGTGTATTGACGGTCAACGGAACTTGGCTTTGCACAGCTCGCGTGAGGCGCATTAAATACGCTAGAATAGACGGGAGCTGATCCGGTGGCGCTTCCATTGGCATGACAAGAGGCACAAATATGGATGAGAACACAGAACGAGAAAAACAAAACGATGGAATGGGAGTGAAGGAGAGGGGGGGGGGGGGGGGGCAGTTGGGAAGGTGCCAGCATGGAGTAAACGAAAGATATAGTATAGCAGCACGAAAGAGAAGGGGGGGGGGGGGGGGGGGGGAATCCGATCGAGGCGGGCCTCGACGAATTTGCCGACCGTCGGGGAGCCCCTGCCGCCCTTTTCGATTCCAGAGCTCAGCCCCTCCTCTCCTCTGCAAACCTGCGCCCGTTCGTCCAATGAGGTGGCGGCGTCGTGGTGGGGGGTTCCCGATCGCTGGAGGGGGCGGGGCTCGTAAGCGCCGAACTGCCCTTTCCCACTGCCCTTCTCACGCCTCCTGGGCCCAGCGCAATGCCTCTCGGGTATTAGGAGCCGTTGCCGAAGGGAAAAAAGGAATGTAAATCAAGAAAAACGAACAAGAAAGAAAATTAAAAGCCGAACGGTGTACCGTATACCGGCGCGCCGAATATTTCCTTCTCTCTCTCTCTCTCTCTCTCTCTCTCTCCATCACCGCTTTCCGCATCCCGCTACCTGCACCGCCTCTTCCGTCAGCTGGTGCGGCAGAGCCTGCCCCGAAAAGCGACTGACTTGTCCCCCGCGTGCTGCAGGTTTATCCGTCCTCCTGCAGGTTTCTCGCCTTGAAAAGAGTGACCTTCAATAACGGTGACAAAGCTAACGCAACGGAGAGGCTGCACAGCACCAGCTCGTCCTCGTAGTGAGTCGTCACTCGGCGCTGTATGATCTTCCAGAGCCTTCACATCGTCAAGTGCTGAAGGTAGGGTCTCGACCGAACCCCGAGTGCTATGACGTCCATCACTCCTGAACGGCAGTGTCCATGAGGAATTGCGCGTGCCACCGTCAGTTCCAGTGCACCCGTTTGCTTCTGCAATGAGGCGGCTACACCGTGACTGAGGTAAGTTCATTGTCATTTAGTTTATTTCACGTACTCATCAGGACACGAGGGATGTCTACGTATATCTTCACATGGCCTTAGCTTTGACATTTTACGCTTGTGGCAGAAGAAGGCTCATTTTCACCTGACCTGATGAACTACCTATATTGACACTAGCCTTTCATAATGTCATGGTCTTTGTAAACTTTTGCAGACATCAGCTTCTTTCTTCCCTTGAATTTCTGTGATGAAATCCCTACTGTACATCGCAGAGAGTCTCGAACTCTATTTTCTTTGTTTCTACGGCGTGCAAAGAGCAGGTTCATTAAAAGCTCGTTGATAGCAAACCGTGAGCAAAATCACGATGGTATACCATACCGTGCTTCACTAGCAGCAAACCACAAAGGCGGACGCGCTTCGTCTCGTTAAGTCCCAGTCATTAATTTAAAAATCGCTGACATCAAAACGAAGCCACAAAAAGAAAGATGGAAATAAAATAAATGCAAATAAAAGAAAGGCAACGTAGAAGAGGCAACACAGTATAGACCATCGGTTTTCTTATTAGGGCAGGGTAACTTTTTTTGTTCATTTTTTTTAGTGCGAAAGCACTACTTCGGAGATTCAGAGCCTAGCAAATTCGTTTAGCGTTTTTCTGTCCTAGAGCAAGCTGGATTATAAATTCCACCGGTGGCACCACCTGTCATTACAAGGCAGTGGAAAACGCGTTAAACAGGAACTAAAGGGCAAAATACGCCGTGTTCTCAGACTATAAACGAATGTTGTAAACATTCTCTCTCGTTTTTGCATGAACATGAAAGAAGTGGGTGGTTCATAGCGCCACCGGCTACTTGTTTACGCATGTTGAAAAAGAAATCACTGCAGCGTGATCTACAGTACCGAAATGATAGGTCTATATTATATGGCATGGGGCTGTATACCACTGCATGCCTTGCACCATACATTGACAGATGGCGAAGGGTCACCCCTCGCACACGATGGTGCTCATTTTTCTCTTGAGAGGTGAAACCACAAGATTCTTATGTTCAATACATGATAAGGAGGCAGCGCCTAGAAGGGAAATAGTAGCAGTGGCTTACGCTTAGGATATCAAGATCCAACCGCGACGAGCCGTAAGCACGGACACATGTAATATGGCGCGAACTACATTTTTTTTTTCGTGGGCGATTACGTTCTATGCCCTTGCAAGCTTTCCGTTAATTCATAGACCGGGCGATGACTCTGACGAAACATTCAGGAACTTTCTGCGGTAGTAAGTAAACCGAATAAGCAGCGCTAAATCTGCCCTTACCATCGTTCCTCAGATGATACCCAGCAAGGTAGTAAGTCGTCGGCTTGCCTAGCAATCTTCACCAACTTGCCGCTAACTATGATTTCACGTTAAACTTAGTCAAGCGCAATCCCTTCAACCTATGAAGTCTTGTCGCAGGCCCAATGATTTCGCGTTTCGGACATGCGCGGCAGCTGTTGTTCACACGTTATCTATCGACTTTTTCGCCTTTACATGGCTACCGTGAAAAAGAAAAAAAAACTTGAGTGGGCACTTAAGCTGCACCTGAAGGGTATGACGCGATAAAGTAATGGGTTGGTTTCCATATATGCAGAAGGTCATTCTCTGCTTAACATTCACAGATCGCTCTTAGTCCTCATATCTGTCTTGCCGCAGTGCAGCGGTTAAGCGATGCGCCACTGCCCTGCCATGGCAGGTGCTTCCAGCGGTGGGCCTTGCGCGGCCCAGGTTGCCACGGTGGGCAGTTTGCTCGCTGTACGGTGGACAGGTTGTGGTGACGCCACAAGGTCACGTGACCTATGTGGCCCTCCTGGCTTCTATAGGTGGGCCACCACCCCGCCTGTCTTGAGTATTTCAGTGGTAGTAGTAAAAACATCTTTGTTGACTGGAAATGAAGTCCCTACCTGTTCTCTCCGCCCAGGCAGCCATGCTCGTGATTTCCCGCTCACACACAACGCCGACACCATATTTTCTGGAGAGCGGGGCCTTTAACGCTATGGCGTTAAAAAAAAGACAGCACAGAATGAACACTTGAAGAGTTGTAGAAAAAGAAAGAGTCCATCACTTCGTTGGCATATGTGGGTCGGTCACCATTCTTGATCTTGATCTTGGCCGGGTGCTGGATACCGAGTCGCAGACGCCGAAGCTGGGTACCAGTGGCGGGAGCCCCGGGATCTTCTAGGAATTTGTTGAGCGACTTCCAGAGCTCGTTCACAGCTGCTGCAGTACAGGGTGTCGGCCTATACACGACCCTGGCCTTGGGGGGCTGGTCACAACTCCACCGGAAACAAGGAAAGAGCAGGACGTCTAGGCCCCCCCCCCCCCCCCAAGAGTACAGTAGGCAAGCCCGGGGGGAGGGTGCTCAAGGTCGGCCCGGCGTCGAATGGGTGCCCATCTCAGTGCGAGATTGAACTTTCCCGAACGCTCTGCATGAAGTAAGGGCAAAAAGAGTGCAGGTCTGAACCCGCCGCGGTGTCACTCACTGTCGGCAGGTTGCTGCCTGGGCGGAGAGAACAGGTAGGGACTTCATTTCCAGTCAATAAAGATGTTTTCACTACTATACTACTGAGATTATCAGATGATAGGCGTGGTGATGGCGTTTGGCGAAGGCCTCCGTTTCGCTGGCATTTGTTTTCTCATTGTGTAGTAGTAGTGAGTGAGGAGAAGGATCGCAAAGAAGTCGGTGTCAGGTCTCCACAAATATATTTTGAGCGAACCCGCTCAGCCAGGCGGAAGCCGGATTAGTATATACGCCCCCGACATTCGGTCGTGCAGCTGCAGAATCAAATCTGCTCGCGCTTGGCAGGAGTGCTGCAGGAGAGTTGCCGTCCTCTTCGGAAGGACCACCATGGCACGCTGTACATGTATCTCAGTCAGCTGCGGTAACTCGTTCAGTGTCTTCTCGGGCGGCTCCATCTGCGCGGATATAAAAGGAGGGTGTGCGCAAGCGGTTGTGCCTGATTTACTGAAATGCCCATGTGAAAGTCATCTCCTATAGGGCATGCATTTTATTTAAGGCAAGGTGGGGAGGCGGAAGCATGCTATCAAACTCCGTGTCATGGGCGTCAATGGCCATTTCCATTTCCGCCGGTCCATCGTTGCCAGTCTCGAGTGGATCGTGCATTGCAGAGCAGCTGCCACCTTGGCTCAGCGGTTGTGGTGCTTGGCTGCTGACTTGAAAGACGCGGCTGCGTTACTGGCCGCGACGGTCGCATTTCGATGGAGGTGATATGCCAGATGCCCGTGTACTGTGCGTTGTCAGTGCACGTAGAAGAACCCCAGGTGGGCCCCAGGCGCCCCTCATAGCCTGAGTTGTATTGAGACGTTAAACCCCATAAACCAAACCTAAGCACTGCATCAATTGCAGTCTTTTACGTCAGCCTTTTGCCATTTAAAAAATATGCATCCCTTCATCAATGCCGTTCTCTCGGTGGCAGGTCGCGGAGATAGCACTGCTTGATCGTGAACTGCAATAATCAAAGAAATCGGTAGCGGATAGCTGAATGCGCGTGTGGGAAGCGTGCAACGAAAGTATCAGTGTGGTTGTTACGAGTTTCTGCGGCACCACATTCTCGCCAACCTGGAATTAGATTTCCAATAGACGTTTTGCGTAAACGGGAAAGTATTCGTTCCGATTACGAACCGTCGGATATGTGCAACCCATTTCATGGACGGCAGCCGCTTGGAAGAAAATCTGGTACCCATAATGAACCTGAATACAAGCGCATGACAAATGATTTTTACACATTTATCGTATCGCGCATTGTTTCACTTGTTTTGCACTATTGCATCGCAATAGCACAATGGGCACCTCTCTCTCCCTTTCTTCTTTCACTCCCTCCTTTACCCTTCCCTTACGGCGCGGTTCAGGTGTCCAACGATATATGAGACAAATACTGCGCCATTTCGTTTCCCCCCAAAACCAATTATTATTATTAATAATAATTGTTTTTTTAAGGGAAGGGATAAAGGAGGGAGTGAAAGAAGAAAGAAAAATTGGTGCCGTAGTGGAGGGCTCCGGCATAATTTCGACCACCTGGGTATCTTTAACGTGCACTGACATCGCACAGCACACGGGCGCCTTTGCGTTTTTCCTCCATAAAAACGCAGCCGCCGCGGTCGGGTTCGAACCCGGGAACTCCGGATCAGTAGTCGAGCGCCCTAACCACTGAGCCACCGCGGCGGGTCAATTATTATTATTAAATTCACTTTTTCACTTGATAGACTCTATGAAAAGGTGTACTTGTTTCCTTTGCAGTAGGCTGATACCACTATGTTAATGGTGTATGCACATTGTTTTTAGGCAGTGTCTATGCTGCCCGCATCCGGGAAAATAAAAACATTCGAGGAGCACTTGCGCTCCGTCTTAAGGGTATGACGGGTTAGCGTTAATGGGTACCTTAAGCTGTATGGAGTTAATTTGCGTATCACTTCGCGGACAAGGGCATTGTTCTTTTCTTTTTTATAATAATTTTTAATTTAGTTTTTAACCACCATTGCACAAAAGTCCTCTCTTTAACGCTAGTCGAACGAATGTTCCACAATAGTCGAGACGTAGCGCCCCCGGCTCCTGACCTAAGATGCAACGGTTCGAGCGCGGGCTGTACCATTTTTCATTTCAGCGCAATTCCTTAATTCATTGCGAACTACGCAATTTCAGCGTAGTGGTGGCGTAATGACGTCATGACCCTGTAGACCAATGCGGAGTCGTGCTTAGACGTCATCACTGTTATACTGTGCAATCGTTGCGGGGCGTTTGAATTACCCGCGCTAGGTGATTCAAGCCCCCCGCGCGAGACGCCGTCGAACGACTTCAAATGTATCTCAGGAAAACCTCAATCCTGAAGTTCATCAAGGCAACCCTCGCGGGTTGCAATCGCGCATCACCAATCGTCCCTTTTGCCGAGTTCAGTGCCGACGCCATGAAACACGAGCAATTCGTCACCGACGTCGCTTTCGCCCATGTGCAAGCTGGCCGCAAAGCAGACTTACATTTAATTTGGAAGGCAGAAACGGAAATATCTAAGAACCGATAGAGTCTCAGCTCAATGGTACGCATCTTCTTCAGCCTATCATCCACAACAGCTCGTAATGACTTGCATCATGACTGCGTCGACCATTTCGCAAGCCAGCTAGCGTTGATCTTTCGCCGTACCATTGAGGTAAGCACCCGTCATTTGTTTTTCGTTTTTTTTTCAGAAATGACCAGTCGTCAGCTTTTCTCTCTCCCTTCTTCCCTTCTCCTCTTCATTTCTGAGATTTATTGGCTGACGCAGTGCCAGCAGTCATATACGGCCAACGCTTTTCTGTACCTGCCCATATGCATGGTATCAGGTCGGGTTGGCGATGTATTAGTTGAACTTGGACACTTGACTCCACCCAGGCTTACTTCGCAGAAGCGCAGTGCCGTATGTGCTCCGAACAGATGCCAGAGCCCTCGCTAGAACCAGTTATGTAACTAAAGGAGTGGGGGTATATAGCAAGTAGTCTAACCTTCAAACAAGCTGTTGAGAACAGCGAGTATAGGCTCACTCCTCGTCAATATCGCCGGCAGCGGACATGGGATCAGCTCATAAATGAAACCTCGCGGTTCGAAATAAACGATACATCTGACGCCCGAGCGAAGCGCATGAGAGGAATATCAGTGGACTCGAACAGTAAAATTTTACTTCCATTTTTGATTTCTTTCGGCAGTGGAGAAATAAAAACGATAACTTCCTGCTGTAAGGAAAGTACTTGCTATTTTTCGTTGCGCTAAAAGCTGAACTGCAACTACAATACGTACACTAGAACGAGCATCGCGCAACGCAAGAATAAACTACTCAGAGTGGAAGAAGCAATCCCTTTGCATAGCGAAGCAGAATTGAAGTGTTGTGGGTTCTTTATTTCTGGAAAGGGAGAGGGGGGTCGGGCGTCGACTCTTCTCAAGAAGTTCACGCTGTGCCTAGTCGAGTAACGGTTGTGTTCATGACGAAGTGCTCAACTGCACTGCATTCATCAGGTGAAGAAGCGTCTGCAAGCAGTTACTACATGCAATGCACTTTTCAAATACAACTCTTCCAGGAATTAACGAAACAGCATGTTGGCCTCTTTGGAGCGGCTCCCTTTACTTAAACTCTATGGACACTCAGGGAAGTGGTGCGGAAAGGAAAACATACGGATTCGAAGTTTCACAAAAAAAATAACCAAGCTATGCTAACTGGCGGCACTCCGGCAAACAGTTTACAAAGACGGCCGCTTGGCGGCGCTCTGCAAAATCCTCAAAACTACACCGTCTTGCGCAGGCCTCTTCAGCCAACTGGAGTGGCCGCGGGTAAGGCGATCCCATGGAAGTTTTCAGCTGTGCGCAGCCAGCGGCCGACACTGTCTGTCATCCGGTCGGCACTTTGTTCAACGACTGGGACACACTTCATGCGTTCATCGAGTCTCTCCCGCCCATGGAGACAACCATTCCCTCTTCGCGCAGCCTACGTTCGTTTGTTGTTTCAGGCCTGTGTTGCGTTTCACTCGCCTGAAGCGGAGGGTGCAGAAACGAGATCCGCCCTAAACGACACTCATCTCGGAGCCCATAAGCCGGTTCGAGTGTCTGAACGAAGCGAAGCTCTGGGGCAGCGTTAGCCCTCGCGATGCCAGAGATCGGGGTTCGCGTGTAAATAGTGGCCGTAAAGGCTCCGCGCCCTCTTCGCAGCTGGTTCTCTTCCCCGCGACCTTTATTTATTTATTTTTGTATTTCATGCGATGCTCGGTGGGTCGTCGGTGTGTTGACGAGGGGTGTGTATGCGTGCGAAGAGAGTCAGGAGCGCGTGGACTCCTCCTCCCCCTCCCGTCTACGCTGTCCGGCTTTAAAGACCTAGCGGACGTGCGCGCGGTTATTCGTTTAAAGCCCGAGCTCTCTGCGTCGCGAACTCCTGGCAGTGCTCGTTTAAAGCACGGAGAGGCACCGCGCGGTCGTTTTCAAAAATGTGCGGGACCGGAGCGACTAATGCCGCGGGCGCATAGCCTGATAGATAAGTGTTATTATTCAGGATCTGTGCTCGCGCGTGAACGCCATTGTTTGACAACCACGAGCATCCTTCCTTTTTTATTTTGCCTTGTGGTTGTTGCGTTAAAGCGGAGTAGGCGTTAATGTCGGCGTCGTTGTATGGCATTACTGAAAACTGCCGCCTTCACGTCTTACAACAATTGGAATGCTGTCCAGATGCCACGGAGAATGAGCGTTGCTGAGAATGTTCCGCGGGAGACCACGTGGTCCAGCACACCTCTCCAGCACATGGTCCAGCGTACGTGGTCCATGTGCACCTCTGAGAGTGTGGTCTCATGAGGTGGGAGAAAGGAATGCAGGCATTGCTGTGATGTTTTTGGTCGCGGGGAATGGCAAGCAGTGTGTAATGCAGTTTATTTCGTCCGTTTTGCCTTTGGCTCCTGCATTGTCGCATGTTTTCTCCGCGATCTTTTGGTGCGCCATTTATGCGCTCGATGACGGTTGTCTTCCCATGCCGGAGGAGGGTACCACCACTGTATCTGTTCCTGTCCTCTAGACGTACATACATGGCAGTGGATGTGCTCATGGATAGTGGTGTGCAGTTCGTCTATTGATGACATAACTTAAAACAGCATTACATTTAACTTCGCAATGCGGTACGCGTCATTGCAGTTGCGCACATTACGTCGTTAAACGAATACTTACCGCATATTTTTTCAAACCTGAGGACTTTATACATTGAAACTCATTTTTACATAATATGTATGTATATCTTGTACCTTTTACGGGGTAAGCGGCATAGGAAATAAATGGGCAAAGAAAAGTTCACAGGCACACCTAGTTCCATTATCTGTTGGCATTGTGAAAGAATTAGCGCCTGTGAAGCCACTTCCGGTCCGCTGACGTCGCTCCCATTCAGCTAATGAGAATGCTCTGGTCTGGTGACGTCATTTGTCTCGGCGAATTTTATGGCTGAGGAAGCATCCCCCCCCCCCCCTCACCCCCGAATATCGCCCCAGTAAACAGCAGAGCGTATCTTCGTCCGACTCCATATAAAATTTTTAATGCACATGTGTCTTTTACAGGATTTTAAAAAAGCGCCTCACTTCTGCAGCCTGATTGCTATTGAATGTCAGAGAGTACTCAACGTGCTCGTAGTCAGCGTTTCAACAACTGTGTAACAATGGGGGCTGTCTCGGCATCCTTCCAAATAGGGTTACTTGTCTAAAAATCAAATTTATCCTACCAGAGGCCGAATATCCTCACGTTTCACGTGCTCTACCATCAGTTTATTTGTTATCTTCATTTAAATACGCATTGTATTGTCTATGTATTTACTAAACAGATGTCATTAGACCTGCCGGCATGTTTTCATACCGAACAGTACTGAACAAAAGAATTTTTGAGCGGGAAACTTTTTATCACCGCATTTTTTTTTTCATATAACGTAAGATTTCACTATAAAGGTCAGTATATCCGCAGAGCACCCGACGGCTGCCTTGATTTTTTTTTTTTTTGAGGGGTTGCTTTGCCTGCAAGCTTTAGAAAGCGCATGTATCTTCGCACGTTGCGGCCAAATTTTTTTGCAGCCACAGCGGCGAGGGTAATTGCGTTTTCAAAATTCTAAACATTAATATGGCTATTACTAAATATAAGTATCTAATTGCAACAAGTAGCCTAACTGTTCGAGTTAAAAAGTTAATTATCAGAACTTAGTCAACCTGCTAAGTAGTTAACATTATTTACATGTTTTCTGATGGATGTCTGCCAACGCAGGTATTATTTTTCCGCAGAAGCAACTTTCATAACTGAAAAGCCTATAAAAAAATTGGTTCACTTACATTGAAACACATGATATATATATATATTATATATATATATATATATATATATATATATATATATATATATATATATATATATATATATATATATATATATATATATATAAATAAATAATGCCAAGCATGTGAGTGCAGTTTTTGCATAAGTCGTCAGCAAACTTTATAACCGTGAGCTGGACGCCTTCCACTTCAGTTATTAAAGCCCGATTTCAATAAAAGTTATGGACACACCATCGTTTTTTTCTCCACGCACCACGTAGTTCGTAACTGTGTGTTTTTTTTTATAAGCACGAGAATTAGTTTAATGGCTTCGGAAAAAGGGTATGTACGTATAGGTGCACATCGTGCAAAGCTGAACTGGTGCAAGGAACAACGAAATAGTAACAACAAATGACTGCCGCGTCGTCTCTACCCACACCGTCCCCCTTCCCTCCCCCTAGAAATTTAGACACCTTCGTTCTTAATTTCAATTCCTGGGGAAAACCCTGTGTTAAGCCCTAAACACAATTGCTTCATGCATTTTGGCTAGAGGGGTTTGTATTTTCCAATGCTTTACTGTACGGTAGTGTGTATGGGGGTCCAGAGCGCTTCAAGCTGCGGAAATTAAATTTGTCCGAAGCGTTATATTCAATAAATAAGTGAAATACAGTGCGTTACTGATTGCCGGATGCGTCCCGGTAGCGCAAAAGCTCATCGTTTCTCTTGAGGTTCACGTTGCTCTGCGGAAAAGGAAAGTTCCTAATGAGTGAAGTCCATTAGTTTCATACTTTCCGTTTGTCGAACTCCTGTCCTTCATGGCACGAGCTGACAGCAATGAGGGCGGTACAAGCAAACGCAAAAAAAAACTGCAGTAGCTCTCAAGTTAAGCCAGACAATCTAGGAATCAATTCACATTTTTAAAAAGGAGGCGGGGATCACTTGGCCGCTCTTGACGTTTCTTGTGCACCTTACGCAGAAGGCGGCCCGGCGCCAAGGGCACTATAGGGTCTCCCGAAAGGAGCCAGCTCTGAGGGCTGATTTATCGCCGGAGGCTGTTTTTGCTCTCCTCTCTCGCTCTCTCTCTCTCTCTCTCTCTCTCACCGTGACCCGACCCGTTCTCGTGCGGTGCACACAATAGCGAACCCCACGTCCTCCAAACAAAAGGTGGTAGACATCGGGGGCTGCTTGCGTTCTACCCTGACTGGATCCACGCCGCTTCGTAGGGGCATACACCGTCTTGTTCGCAATGAGGAGGCACCCAGCTGGCCCCGGAATCAGGCAGCCTTTATACGCCACTTGGTTGTGTGCAACGCTCCAGAACCTGTGCTGTTCATAAAGCCGTTTGTGTCTATGAATTCGGTAAAGCGCTCCCTCTGTGGGAATCTGTCGGCAGGCTGTGCAAGGTTTAAGACTACGAGCTTCAGTCCTCAGCCGTTTAAGACAGCGCTCGCAGTGGTATACTTTGATGTGCCCTTTGCAAACTTCAACGTGCATCTGTTGCGCAAAAACTACCCCTGGCAGGCAGTCTTCAAAAGATAAAATATACTGCTGGTTGATACTGCTTGTTGCTGGTGCATCATACTGTATGTGGCTACGTCACACAAGAACTCGCTGCCCAGCCTATAGATGGCCCGCGGCAGCAGCGTTGGGCGCCCTGCACCTAATCTTTTAGGCGCGCCATAGCCGCGATCCTGGGGCACCATGTTCCGTCTATGATTTCTCTGCAGCCTTTTTTTTTTCTAGCCATTTATTCTGCGCATTCGTATACCGTTTCTAGGGCGTTTTTCACATCCCTGTCAGAAGAGGCGGGCAGCGCCGCGTCTCCTGTTTCCGCTGCGCCTTCCATCGTGTGTTGTGCAGCATGGAAGACATTGAGCGCTTCCCTCTTTCCACAACCCCCGCCTTGGCAGCTGAGTATCGGTGAGCGGATGGAAGACGACAGCGGCATCCTATACTCCTGGGCGCTTTATTCTCATGTGCGCGTGTGTTTACCGCAGTAAACAAACGAGTCTTCCAAGAACATGGATAGGTGATGCTGAAAAAGCGGCAAGCGTAGAAACTGGCCGTTGAGGCCTTGTTGCTGGGACTGATCGGACGCACACTTTTCCTCGAAAAGAGCACCAAGAAATAAACAGATTTTAGCAGCCTGTGCAGTAGAAGACCAACTGAGTTATAGTTTAGGTCTACTCAAAAGGAAAATCGTTTTTTTTTTTCAAGCGAAGTCTCTGTTTTACATTCGTTTTTTTTTCTTTCAGTGTTCTCTTTCTCTGTTCACCGATTCCTTCCCTAGGTTCTTGCTTCAAAGGTCTTTGTTAATACTTGTCATGTGATAAGTTTTCTGGAGACATCGTTTGCCAGTAGAGCAAATTTATCCACCTGGAATTTATTTTTCTTGGTAGTTCTCGTCTATTACCATGATGAGCAAAAATCATCTTGGTTTTCCCTGTTGCACCTTGCCGTCCGTATACCTACCAGATCCGCCGTAGCTCTTAATGGATGAATAAATAAATGAATGAATGGATTAATTAATTACAACTAATGGAGTACGTGCCTCCAGGCTGGAGCCCCTCGTACAGGGCCTCATGTGTAGCAGCCACCTCCTATGCATAGGGTCAGAGAGCCTTTCCTCCCAGGAGGTATAATGAGGGATGGGAGATAGGGTGGGAATGGCTTGACAACGTTACGCAATGTGGATGGGGCATGGTGGTCGCAGCAGCGCTGACAGGGCGGGGTGGGTTCGAGGTGGGGTAGAGGTAGGTGCAGAATATAACAGGGCCGGGAAGACGTCACCGTTCCGACCAACTCTGCATTGGCCAACTGGTGAGGAGTACCCTGTTAGGCCAGTGCGCTACAGTCGGCCACATCCGCTATTGCAGTATCCTGGCATTTCAGAGTATTATGCCTGTATGGGAGTAAAAAAGGGAGTTCGCTAAAGGACAGCTTACTCCCTTTTTACTCTTTTCCGTTTTGTAGTGGTACGTGCACAAGGTAAGGCTAGATCTGTTAAATTGGCCCGCAATCAAGAGTAGGTGAAAACAGCTCTTTGCCCTACCGCATTTATAGCTTTTACTTCATTACCAGAGAAACCTGTTCATGAGTAGACTTCGGAATTTATGCTATTGCTGGCCATTTGAGGACAAACTGGCTGAGATTCAGGTATCCCTTGCTAACGCTCAACTACAGGCACTATTACAGAGGGATGTAGAGAAGTAACCATGAAGCACTTAAGGCATATTCAAGCATAATGAAAATTGCTACGTTACGAAGATGCATCACAACAAAAACGGTGATATCTTGAGATATCTGTGCATGAATTGTCACATTAGTGAAAGCCGGAGAGGGTCCCTCTCCGCTCCGCCTCGTAATCTAGTCAATGTTTACAGAAGGGCTGTTCGACGTTTTCTAATTGCGCGTACTGTAGAACTGAAATTGCTTCGAAGCCTGTGCACCTACGCAAACACCAAAAATAAATTACTGCTGCATCCCTAGCTGACCACAACAAGCATCACTCTCTCACTCACTCGAGGAAGTGTTGATGGCGTCTTCATAGCAATTTTCGCAGATTTCATCGCAAGTCCGTTCAGGAAAGTGGAAGTGTACTCGCCTGCTGCCACGTAACGCGGAAGGGGTCAAACGATTTTTTAGTTACAGTTCATATTTTGATGGTAAAATATTGAATGCTTGTGTCATTACCAAAAAAGTAGCAAGGAAAAGCGTTTCTGTCTCTTGCAAGGCGAGACGAACAACATAAACTTAAAACTTCTGGCCTCATTGTGAAAATTTTGAAGCAATTTTCGTACTGAACAAACGAGCATTAAATGTCGTTGTTCTCGACACAAACCATGGCCAAAGTAATCCGGCCGGATTAATTTTCTGTACTGGTGATTAAAGAAAATAAAACGCTATGGGGGCATTTAATTACGTACATTATTCGTGGGGAATGCAATATCATTATAATCGATGCAGGTGGACAGAGGCGGCGGGGGGGAGATGCAATGTGGCACTTCACAACACCGGATGACGGCATAACTGTCTCGACCAATCAACAAATTTTATGACAGACCTCAACACCGAGTTTTGTAGCGGAAGCTACGTTACGGTAGCATTTCGAGCCTTCAGCGAGGGCGACGCGCCACCCTGTGGCTGCGCAGCCACGCTGTCCCGTGGTTGGTAACGTGGTGTGGAGCAGCTGCCGGCGGCGCGGCGCCGTGGCTGATCACGTGGTTCGTCACGTGGTTGGTCACGTGACGTACCAAAGTTCCACTCAGCCAGCTGTAGCTGTCGCGTCACTCCAGGATTAATCTGAGCTAAACCACCGCCAGTTTTTTTTTCTCCTCGATGAGGCTTCTAATCTTATCGCATTATTATACGGCTGACGCGCTTCAGTCGCCATGGCAGGTAAATAACATTTAATAAATTATGGTCCTTTCTGCAGTTATGAAAAGTCACTTCGCATCATTGTTGTAAGGCAATCTCATCCGTTTCTCCTACGGATGTGCGGGGGATAGAAGCGACTCTAACCGTGAAATTGCGATCGACGCCACTGCCTACCTTTAAAGGCTCATAATTTCATATTTCTGATCAAACTGTAGTTCTGTTCATCAAGCCTCACTTACCTAAGAGTCCTGCGCGTCTCTTCTTGCGACGCCCTCCGCTCTCAGCTGATATCAGAACTATGATTCAGCATATAGCTAGCTCAGCTCCTGTCCATTGTTAATAAATGTCTTATAGGTGCGGTCAATGTTGACAAGGTCAAATGTTCGTCCGATGTCCCTTTTCCTGAGCGCCCAATTTTCAAAATGCCAACCGACAGGCCATTGAACCCTGCCTTTGCTGACCAGCCTTAGCTGTGCGTATTCGGCCAATACCTTGGCGTGTCTCGAATCTGTGTGCACGTGTTTCCGACCGCGGGGTCAGCTGGCGCCGGCAGGTGTCCGCGGGGAGTCCAGGGGGGAAAGCGTCTTCCGACAATGGTAGTCGGTTCGAGTCGCATCGCTGGTCGCGGACTGCTTCCAAGCGATAGCCTAGGAGCCGACGGCGGCCGCGGCCCCGCCGCGGCATCAAAGGCCGCAAATATTTGCGCTCTGTCTTAGGGAGCGTCCAAAGGAATGAAGGGAGGTCGGGTGGTTTCCCGCAGTCGGCGTTGTACGTGCATATCCCCGTCCACCCCCCCACCCCCCCTCCTCCCAACCTTCCCTAGGCTTACGGGTTTCGGTGTATACACTGCAAGGCTCCGGGTTCTTGTCGTTTCTATACGTTTTTTTCTTCGTTGTACAAATGTGCGCTTCGTTGAGAATGTGCGTATGCCGACCTGCCGACGCGTCATGATACGGTTCGCGATTTCACGACTTCAGCATACTTGGAAGCAAATATACATACATCGCGGCACCAACATGGAGAGGCGAATGCAGGCTACGAGTTTATCGCCGCCTTGCATTTCTTAAAATATATAAGATAACCTCAGATTTTTCCTTCTTTCTTTATATAAGCACTCACTTGTATGTATACATTTACGGTATATATTTGATACTCTGTGATTTATGGGTGTCGCACCCGTCCTGGATGGCCTTGTCGGTTTAGGTGTGTGACCTCGATCATGTGGACACCTGGGTGGAGCATGTAATGCCAGCACCAACGTGGAAATAAATAAATAGGTGCGGTCCGCACTGCTTTTGTACCTGCGGGGTTTCAGTGAGTTTCTTGGACAGTGTCATAATCATGCGAAAAGCGAGTGCAACCTTATGCGAGATGAAGGGCGCTTGAAGCAGAATGTCACTGCAAAGTGGCGGCCTCCAAATTTCACCCATCTGAAACGTTTTGTGGTGGCACACAAATTTCCAAACAGAGATTACTCGAAGATTAATTAAGACCATATTGTGTCGGACTAGAAAACGTCGAATTTGGCAGTGGCGCGCACCGGAGTGCTTGCGCCAGGCCGTCCGAAATCAAATAATCATGTAACCGACAGTCATCGCATCTCATTCATCTACTTGCCATAACGTAAAATTTGGTGTGAGGTGCTGGGGTCCCTTCATCGCCATCTGGTCCCAGAGCTTCGGCATCCTGCGCCTGCCGTGGTCATCGGCCGTGTGCACCTTGTCCGCCCCGCCCGGTTGTGCCCCAGCCCGCCGGACCTGAACCGACCTCACCGCTCACCCCCCGCTCCGACCAGATGACACGACGACATGACGACGCTGCTGCAACCTGAACCCATGACCTGACCGACCTGAGACGCTGCCCACACGTGAGGACACCGCCTCCCAGCCATGCCGTTCGGTGCCTCCAAGGGCCTCGGCCGTCGGCTCCTGGCGACCTGCGGCCCGGTTGCTTCGTGTACCGGGACTCTTTCTACGATCGTCTCATCCACCGTGGCGGCAAGCCCTTCGCGTCTTTCTGTATTCAACAATTTTTCAAGCTCATCGTCATCTACAGCATTTCATCTTCAATGCCGATCTTCTCGTTCGCGATACGGACGATCCCCCGGTGGCCCCCGGGTAGTGTGACGGACTAGAAGACGACGAACTGTGAAGTGGCGAGGGTAGGAGTGTTTGCGCCAGGCCATCCGTCATTAAAATCATTCTGTAGCCATCTGTCATCTCATCTCACTCATCGGCTTGCCATCACGTAAAAATATTTTACGAATGATTAATTAGCTAAGAAAAAATATACATTTGTGCAAATCTACTTGCGCAACACGCTGCTAAATAATCAGAAAATAGGCACAATCCTTCAAGTTATTGTTACTGTACAGCGGAGGTATTTTAGTACGAATTAAGCTGATGACAAGACTGCCTGTGTCTTTTTCTTTCTGCCTTCATTCGAAAGCTGTGGGTGGCACATAAACAACACCTCAATAACATTTTGTTCAACTTCCTGCCTTGTCAACGTGAATTCACTTGTTTTAAGTCGTCTCGTCTCTGTATCATTACTGTGGAACAGCTTCAGTATAACAGCCGGGTCGGTAATGGGCCGTGTTGGCTGTTGCATGCGAGAGTTTAGATCCACGACTTGGTGACGGAATCGGAAAAACCTAACACTATCTCTTTGAATAAGTAACGTCTGGGGACTGCGATAGAACGAGGGCACAAATTAGAAAGCTGTTGTGGCTTCCGACTGAACTCGGAAGCCCGTGCAAGATGCGCACGATGCTCATCTGCGATGTGCGAGATGCGCTCAATTGGCAAAAGTTCACCCTTTGACACCGTTGAGTCCTGCATGGGAAAGTAAAATAGGGGACAAGCGTGTACTTGCATGGAAAAAGTGTTAACACACAAAGGCGAGGGAACAGCATCTGAAAAGCGCGCAAAAATGGAAAGGACTTTTCGAGCTCTGTGGAGATACAGGTATGCCGCCAATAGTAACAGGAAGACGGGCTTCCGACTAATTTTCTCTCTCTCGCAGCAACGCCACAAAAGGTCCTTAAGATGTCTATAATGCGTGTGCACGCAAGAAGCTCAGCACAACTCCATCTATGTCCTTCTCAGCTGGCCTCAAATAAGAATAGCCGAAAAACTAGCCTCCTAAAACTCGGCCGCCGCGGTAGCAGAGTGGTTACGGCGCTCGGCTGCTCGCCCAAAAGACGCGGGTTCGATCACGGCCGCTGCGGTCGAATTTCGATGGAGGCGAAATTCTAGAGGCCCGTGTACTGTGCGAGGTCAGTGCACGTTAAAGAACCCCAGGTGGTCGAAATCTCTGGAGCCCTTCACTACGGCGTCTCTAATAGCCTGAGTCGCTTTGGGACGTTAAACCCCCATAAACCAAACTAAACCATCCTAAAACTGAAAACTCGGATCTATTCCCTCATGTTCGCTCTTTCGCGTTCACTTTGTCTGCGGCCTTTAGAAATATGGAGTATTTGCGATTTCTCGTGAGTAGTCCGGACTGGAAGAAATACGACAGGGTGTATATGTAATGCGCTATAAACACGAAGGAAAAAAAATTGCGCAGTCGCGAACATAAAGACCGAAGCGTTTGACTCAATGGCCGTTTCTTCCGAGAATAACCGAGACCAAATGGAGAAGATGGCGAGGGAAAGAACAGCGCACTCGAAGCTACTCCGTGCGTCTGAGACGAGGCCATGCGCCCTCGGCGCAAGGCATCTCAGCCCCTGCTCCTCTGAGCTTGAATACCGGGAGAGTGATACCGTATACGCTCCTCCTGTGTCCCGTAAATCGCCGCCCTCGAGGGCGGGTTGCCCCGTGTTGCCCCTGGGCAGTGTGTGGACGATGTGGAGCGGGCTTCGTCCACCCTCACTTTCTCGGCACTTTTCCCGGGTCTTCCCTGCAGACGCCTTAGGAATCCGGGCCGGGCGCGCTGCACGGCTCAATGACTTGCACGGCTGCGCGCGCGCCTGTAGCGGAGAGCTCTGCCGGAACGACGTACTCCCATTCCTGGTAGCGGGACTCGCAAGCAAGACCTACCACGTACCGCCGCTTGGAAAGAGAGTGTGGTTTGCGAGAGAGAGGCGATAAATATTATTTATTATCTTTTTCTTTACAAATAACAGGTCCCCGTGGCCGCGACGTCGTCGACAGCGATTCGTTTTCACGACTCCGCTCACTATATTCTCTGCTGTCGACGCGGACGACTTCGGAAATGTCCGCAAGGAGTCTTGAGAGCAACAGCGGTTTCGGATATAAGTTATGACGCGTGCTCAGTGTTCCTTCGCGACTCTCTCTATTTGTCGAGCGTGAATATCCCCCCTCCCCTTAGAGGAAATACGCGGAAAGCCTCCACCGATATCCTTAAGAGAGGAAGGCGCTTGGGTAGCAGTTTTCGAAGAAAAATGACGTGCGCTGAATGGCGTACACCAGATATAGGCGTTTTGCTTCTAGTTCTTGAGATGCTAGAGGCGCGAGAAACAGAATAAGATCATGAAAGATGCTAGGACGCAATACCGGATAGGTTCCACGTTTTCCGTGTAGGTCTCGCGTTCACCGACGATTGAAAATGGCAGACTGCCTTCTTACATCGCGTATACATATGGGAATCAAACAGCAAGAACTTCAAGACCACAGTGTGCGTGTGCGTGTGTTGTGTGCTAAGCTCCTGAAGAGAGCGCACGCGAAACAATTGGCTCTGGGTGATCTTAGCTCGAGCGAAACCGAAAATTAGTTCCAATTATTTAGAATTTAAATTAAAAGGGGGGGCGCTTTAATACAGTTAGCGTAGCGCTGATCAGATCAAATCGTCAGTTCTAGTTATCTAGGGGTTCGAATTAAGCAAATTAACGAGTATCCACTGCCTTTTTTTTGTCTGGCTAAAACGCAGCAGCGGGCTCAGTTTTCTGCTTGTCGAGACTATGCGAGCCTCAAAAGAGAAAAAAAACGAGGGGTGGAGGGGGGAGGGTTGAGAACATTAAAGCATATTCAAAACCCGCGCGCCGGACGAAAGCTCAGCGCAGAATCTGTAGCGTCCACGGATCGTAGTATTACCGAGCCAGGCTTGTATCTACTATGTGAATTCATGACAGTTTACCTCAAGTATGGCTAGGGTTATGTTATATTTAAGGTAAGATTAGGTTTTAAATGAAGGCCAGAACAATTAACGATGAAGGCGAGGTAGAGGTGAAACATTCATTAAAATACAGAGGCAAGTTACTGACGATTGGTGGGGCCCTTAGTTAATTATTAACATAGCTGCGAGCGCTGGTTGTTTACCGTAGGCATGAACTGTTAGAATTGAACAGCGCGAAAGACGGAGACAAAAATAAGCGAAACACTTTCGCGCCTTTATCCTGTAGGAGTTAACAATCGACAATACCATCGTGAGCCCACGACAGTTCAACGTAGGTTTGGTTAAGGTTAGATTAAGTTTAGCTTAAGTTTTAAATGGATCTGGCGACCAGTAACGATTTTGTAACGAAAACGACAGGCTTCGGTGCTGTGAGTTTTTGTAGGGAGTCGCGAATGAAAGTGCTGAGCTTTTCTCCGGGTCAGTTTTAAATCGGTTAGCTTTCGCCCTGGATTCTCAACCCCTACGTCACCATGAACTTCCGATAAAACTTGAGAAGGGATACAAGCCCTCTCCCCAGTTGCCTCTGTAAGTAAATGCCCTGTTCAGTGTTTTTGTATACCTCTCCTCTCGCTAAGCTCTGTGTCGCGTTTTTCACCTAAAACTTGACCTCCTTCTATCGTGTTCCCTATCTTTCTATTTGTCTTAATAATAATAATTGGTTTTGGGGGAAAGGAAATGGCGCAGTATCTGTCTCATATATCGTTGGACACCTGAACCGCGCCGTAAGGGAAGGGATAAAGGAGGGAGTGAAAGAAGAAAGGAAGAAAGGGTACCGTAGTGGAGGGCTCCGGAATAATTTCGACCACCTCGGGATCTTTAACGTGCACTGACATCGCACAGCACACGGGCGCCTTAGCGTTTTGCCTCCATAAAAACGCAGCCGCCGCGGTCGGGTTCCGTATGCGGATTTTACGCAGCTGCACTAAGATCAGACTATCTCTCCCCCCTTTCTTTCCATCTCCCTCTCCTCTCCCTGTCCTTTTATTCCCGCTAGTCGCAGCTCAGGTGATGGCAGATGCCACGGCTAGCAACAACGTTTCCTTTCATTGTTATTTTATTAATAAATAGCCACTAATAACAACAACTAAGATCACTTTCCGTTTATCGTTAACATTACAGCATTTATAAGAACTGTCCCCGTCGTGATGATGATGATGATAGTGTGGTCTTCCCTTTGAAACGGGCGGGCGACTAAAAAAAGTGCTCTGGTAGGACACAGAGAAAAGCAGAAAAGAAAAAATAAAAAAATATGGAGGACGAAGCGGAAAACACACATACAAACAGCGATGAAACTATCAATAAAAATAGTTGGCTAATGTCTCACTAGCGTCCACCACTCAGTCAAGCAGCGCATCGTCGTTGCGACTGCAATGCAGAACCAGCGCCATCATGCGTTCATTGCTGATCGCTGCTTACGAGCATCGTGGGCTAATTAATAGACTGCATGCTGGGCTACTGATCCGGATCACTCGGATTCAAACCTGACCGCGGCGGCCGCGTTTCGATCGAGGCGAAACAAAAAGGCGCCCGTGTGCTGTGCGATGTCAGTGCACGTTAAAGATACCCAGGTGGTGGAAAATTATTCCGGAGCCCTCCACTACGGCACCTCTTTCTTCCTTTTTTCTCTCAGTCCCTCTTTTATACATTCCCTTACGGCGCGGTTCAGGTGTCCGCCGAGATGTGAGAGAGAGATACTGCGCCATTTCCTTCCCCCAACAACTAATAATAATAATAATAATTGGTTTTGGGGGAAAGGAAATGGCGCAGTATCTGTCTCATATATCTTTGGACACCTGAACCGCGCCGTACGGGAAGGGATAAAGGAGGGAGTGAAAGAAGAAAGGAAGAAGAGGTGCCGTAGTGGAGGGCTCCGGAATAATTTCGACCACCTGGGGATCTTTAACGTGCACTGACATCGCACAGCACACGGGCGCCTTAGCATTTTTCCTCCATAAAAACGCAGCCGCCGCGGTCGGGTTCGAACCAGTTCCCTGGTTCGAACCCGACCGCGGCGGCTGCCTGGTTCGAACCCGACCGCGGCGGCTGCTTTTTTATGGAGGAAAAATGCTAAGGCGCCCGTGTGCTGTGCGATGTCAGTGCACGTTAAAGATCCCCAGGTGGTCGAAATTATTCCGGAGCCCTCCACTACGGCACCTCTTCTTCCTTTCTTCTTTCACTCCCTCCTTTATCCCTTCCCGTACGGCGCGGTTCAGGTGTCCAAAGATACAACTAATTTTTTCAATTTTTCTCCAAACCCCGAGCAGCATCCCGCGACTTGGGGTTTGGGGAAAATTTGAAAAATTGGTTGGGTTTTGTTTTCTTTCAACAAACCACAAGCAGCATCCCGCGGCTCGCTGGACACATTTCCTATTGTGTAAATAGTTTGTGTATATTTCCTCTCTTCCTGTCTCCCCACCTCTTTCATTTCTCCATTCTGCCTGCTCAGGTGTCTAACGATATATGAGACAGATATTGCGCCATTTCCTTTCCTAAAAAAAACAATTATTATTATTATTATTATTGCTATCCTTAATTTCCGCTGCCCCAGCTCAGATGCTTCAGTATCGATGGCAGATGCTGGGGCTAGCAAAAACTCTTTTCCTTCCTTTTTATTATCATTTTAATAAAAACCACTTACTACTCCTACCACTACATCCCGCGGCTCGTGCACTGTCCCGGAAATTATAGTTGAAATGGAAATTAGTTTTTTGGGGAATGCAAATGGCGCAGTATCTGTCTCACATCTCGGCGGACACCTGGAACACACCGTAAGGGAAGGAATAAAGGAGGGACTGAAAGAAGAAAGGGAGGAACAGGTGCCGTAGTGGAGGGCTCTGGAATAATTTCTACAACCTGGGGACCTTTAACGTGCCCTGACATCGCACAGCCCACGGGTGCATTTTGCGTCTCGCCGCCGTCGAAACTCTGTCACCGCGGCCGGGTTCGAACCCGGGTGCTCCGGATCAGTAGCCCTCCCACATTTTGCGCATGAAGTACCGTAGATCTGATGGAAGTTGCTCTGCCTACCGGTAAGCCCGGTATTAGCAACGACGTTCCGCTGGATGCGTCGTTTGTGTCTTGCAGTGAAAGTTGACCCGCGCTGCCTTGCTTTGGCCATCGCAGGAGAGAGGTGCCGCTCAGGAGGCGGCATGAAGGAGAAGTCCAAGAACGCGGCCCGCTCCAGGCGTGAGAAGGAGAACGCCGAGTTCGGCGAACTGGGCCAGCTGCTCCCTCTGCCGGCGGCCATCACCAGCCAGCTGGACAAGGCGTCCGTCATCCGCCTCTCCACCTCATACCTCAAGATGAGGGGACTCTTCCCCGACGGTGAGAGAGATTCCCCGCCCACGCGCCCTCATGCTGAGCGGTGGTCTGGTGAGGGCTGGGAAGGGTGTTAACGACAAGGACTCGAATTCGACCGCCACAGGTAGAGGGGGCTTTCTGGCCATGGAATTGAAGCTGGCACCTTTGGAGCCGTCGGTAACGTGAGCCCAAAATAATGAGTACTTTGGCGGAAACGAAATGTAAAGATCAGGTCAAAGGCGATTAGGAAAATGCTTTAAGGTGGACTAAGATATAGAATAAAGAAATATTTATTCAATAGCATCCACCCATGCGTATGCAAACGTCTCACATTAAAATTGAACTGGCTTTCAGGGAAACCCTGAGTGAAAGAAAACTTAGGTGAATGCTAATGAGTAATTACTCCTTTATTTAAAATCTCAGTCACACTTGGGGGATTTTCCTTAACGTGCTGAAATGCCCGTCCTGGTTTGCTCAGTTCATAGAGTGACCGCACCAGTCTGTAGCTGGTCCCACGTTCGGTCTCCGGAACAGGACGAATTTTTCTTCAAGTACAAAGTCTCTGTTAGAGCGGTATAGCCTCAATATGTAGGCGTTTGACTGCGCTTAAGTCGATGGAATTCATCGTTATTTGAAAAATAGTGATATTCAAGGCGTGTTGACCAAGCTGGAATGAATTTAACGAATAGTGCATGAAATTTAGTCGGAAAAAAAAGTAAGCAGCGCCAAAAAACGTCTTTGGGACAAAGTTTAGGCTTTTCTCTTAGTTGCCAACAGACAGTTTCAAGGTAGCTATGTATATTTTTTTGCGATAATAAACATTATCTGAACAATTCACGCTGGTAGTGAACCGCGGCGAACTGCACGCTGCCCAAAAGGGAATTTGATTTCGACAGGTTTTGCACCTTCGCTGGACCAAGCCATATATGGCAAGAGAAAAGTGTAATAACGAGTTTTGCTTGCTTGTTGTACCGCCTGGTTGCAGCGCTTGGAATAGAGAAGAGTCGGAATAACTTGCCCCCCCCCCACCCCCCCCCCCCACAACGAATATTGTTTATGACTAATTCAAATGTACGCGATTGCCGGTGCCAAGCGTGAGCTGGAGCGCTCGCAGTTAGATGTGCGCGCGCAACACGATTCCGACGTCACTGCGATCAAACCACCGCGAGCGAACTTCGTGTTTCTGCAAAATTTTGGTTCAAGCTGAAAGCCAACGCGGCTGCTTATACGTCGTCAATCAGCCGCGCATTCACTTCACCTTTGCCCACTACACACAGAGACCCGTCCTGTCAACTTAAAAGTCAATTAGAAAGCAAAGGGTCTTGTCGACGCCACGCGCGACCCCTGCTGCGAGGGCGGCCGAGTTGAAGTTAGACAACAGGCCTCCTCCAGCTCAGAGATGTGGCGACTTGTCCACGCCACGTGATCCAACGTCAACCTCACGTCGGCACGTGCGGACGAGATGACGATGACGATAAAAAGAGTCGTGCGCACGTAGCCCACGCAAAAGTCACACACGCACACTCAGTGGGATGGCGGGCAAGCGTGCCGGGATCCCCTTCAGAAAAAGAGAAAGGAAAGCAGCAACCAAATAAACCCCCATAGAAGCAAGAAGCCGGCGGCTACGCGGGGTCCCGCGGAGCGCTTCCGAGTGGGGCGCACAGCGACTGGGCTGGCGTGTGTGTATACGCGAAGGCACAGTGCCTCGATGGCAATCGATGGTGGCGCGTGTCCCCGACCCCGGGCGGCCACTTGTCGCGACAAAGCAGCGCCCGGGTGCGAGAAGACCTGGTCTCCCCTTCCGTCGCGTGCGGCCCATCGACGCATCGTTAGCGGCGCCCCCGGCGAAGACCACGCAGACCTCGCTTGCCTCCGCTCTCTCTCTCTCTCTGCCCCCCGCGCACGGCGGTACTTGTTCCGCAATACGGAGGGCCAGTGAGGTCGGCTGGAGTTGATGCGGGCGCAGGGGGATGCTCCGAGAGTTCTGCGGGTTCTGCTCACAGAGTTCTCCCCAGCTGAGCTGGCTGACTCTGTACGGGGGTTTTGCCCCCTCAACCAGTCAGTGGCGATGCTGTATGGCGATGGGTGCTAGCTTCAATCTGAGGTCTCGAATCCCATCGCCCTTCAAAGCGTATCGCCCTATATCTTATTTCTTTTTTCGGTCAATGCACCCGCATGCCCCTCGGGCTGCGGCGCGCTCACGCACCCCTCGACCTCTGTGGACGACTAGAGAGTCTTCCCCGCCAATGCCGCGTCGCTAATTGGGACTACAGACGCAACTGTACGCTCACGCGCAGTGCACCAGTAACTCGCAGTGAAGCCTAACTCTGCACAGTTGCTGATATATAATTGTAATTGGTTTTTGGGGGAAAGGAAATGGCGCAGTATCTGTCTCATATATCGTTGCTGATGAAATATTTCTCTGGGTACACTCCGGACAGCTCTTCCTTTCTTTCTTTCTTTCTTTCTTTCTTTCTTTATTTCTTTCTTTCTTTCTTTCTTTCTTTCTTTCTTCCTTTCTTCCTTCCTTCCTCTCTTTTCTTTCTTTCTTTCTTTCTTTCTTCCTTTCTCTTCCTCTTTCTTTCTTTCTTTCATTCCTTCGTTCCTTCCTTCCTTTTTCCTTCCTTTCTTCCTTTCCTTCTTCCTTTCTTGCTGTCCGGGTGATGGTGAAGGGAGATTTATCATCATCACCTGCCCCACTTCTTCGTAGCAATGCCTAGCTCACCACTCTGTCAGCTGTCATTTTGAACGGCAGATAGCAGGTTACGCGAATCCTTGTTCGCGCTAGGCCGAGCCTCACATTGAAGGTTCGCCAACAGAAGCAGCCTGTGCCGATGGCCTCCTGATTTCGTTGACAAATTCGTGACATGCTCGAGGGGGGGGGGGGGGGGGGGGGGGGAGTGCGGAACGCAGCTGGCATTTCTCGCGATTGCGCGGGTGATTGTGTCCAAGCCCGTTAAACGTTGCGAAAAGCAGTGACGCACAATCATTGTTCCCGGAGTTTCTTTTTTTTTTACGGATGCAGAGTATAACTTTTCTTTTTGTATTATATTTTTTATGCGTAGGCTGCCCAAACGATATGCTCTTATTCAAGGGTACAAGCAGCGATGGAGGAACGGGCTGTTATGGACTCAGGATGTCACTGATTGACTCACTGAGTGTGCAGCGTGGCAGAAAAAAAATAGTTTGTTGTTTATCAATCAATCAATCAATCAATCAGTCAATCAGTCAGTCAGTCAGTCAGTAAGTCAGTAAGTCAGTCAGTCAGTCAGCCAGTCAATTAAACAATCAGTCAGTCAGTACACCAATCAAGCGATCAACATTTATCGCCCATCTTTCGCCTCTCCACACGTTTCCCGGGGAAGCTAAGCGCAGTTGAGTCTTAACGAGTTCAGAAACCACAGCATGCTTAGTTCAGAGCATTCCTTGTGTAGGCACGAAATCCCCGCAGCAAAGCCCAAAATACTTCCATCTGCCAACATTAGAACTACCTCACCTACATTTCTCACGCATTACGCCATGACGACACTGGACATAACACTGCTTCGCCAAGTTTAGCAAATGAGCTTTCTATCTACACGTCACATGCTAAAACCCATGAAGCGATTAGGTCCGGCTAACGGAACAGCAATACTTGCCATTCAAGACATGCAGGTTTGCAGGGCATATAGCCCAGTGCACTTCGCCCAAGTAAATAGCTTTGTAGCAGTCTTTCATAGAGGTTCAACCCGTCCAAGCAGCCTACGCGAAACGCGATTTCAAATTGTAATCTTCAAAATACAAGCAGAACAGTGTTCCAGATATGCTTATGCAGAACACCGTTCCTTTTATAGCTTCTTCAAATTCATCGAAAACATTGTTTCGTATATTTTATTTATAGGTACACCCCCTTCATAAGTATGCAGCCCAAGGGGTTTGCTTGTGAGGCCTGCTGTATGCCTCGGTATGCATCCTCAGCGACCGTAACCTCCCGCAAAAGGAATGTCTTCGCGTCCTCAATGCTCCCAAGTTTTGGACTGCTTGATGTACTAGGGAGCCACGCTAAACAGCTTAGAAGCAAACCCCTTGTGCTGTATACTTCTGACGGGGACTGTTCATCTGGAACAGCGATCCGCCTAAACAAACGAAACTTTTAATGAAAACGTGCCATTGAGTTTTCATTCACTAGCAGAAGCCTACGTGTAAACCGGTTAAGAGTAGGTTAAACATTTTTCTAATGGTGCCTTGTAACTCACGTTTGACTTGCAGTATCGACTTTGAATTGTCTTTTTTGTAAACACTCCCTCCTGCCTGGACTGCCAAGAGGCAGTTGGCAGTATCGAACAAATAAATAAATAGCTAATAATAAACTAATAACTGCGTAAGTCCCTGACAGTCGCCCAACGTGGATTCAGTTAGGTTAAGTTAGATTAGATTTAAAATTAAGTTGGGTTTTAAACATGTGTTAACAACGAACAGTTCCTACAAGAGACTGCAAAACTTCGGAAAGGTGAGCTTTTGTGCGGGGTCAGGAAAGAAAACCGCGAGCTTTTGTCCGGGTAAATTCGAAACTGGTGAGTTTTTGTCCGATATTCAGACTGCCATTTCTGCTGTCTGCTGTATCTATATGGCACAACGGGCCTCGAGGGTGTACAAGGAGCCCTAGTGCACACACACAGCACTCACGATTCACGAAGGAGCCCTGCCTGCGGAGTAGCCAGGCATCCGAACTGTAGTGCGAGTTTCCTTTAAGAAGAATGTATAAGTGCAGTTTTAGAGGCTGCGCCTGCAGCTGGAAGCTGCTAAAAGCCGCTTTTTGTCGTCTTCCTCAACCCACGTCCCAGATTTCACACCTGATATGTTTCAGTTGTTTAAACAAGCCCAGCGGTGTACCTAGTAGAACAGCTAAAAACGTGTACGTTTTTTTATGTATTCTGCTAAGAATGTCTTTGCATGCTCCGGTTAGATGTGTAGGCGGACATCACGTGATGCCCTATGGGAAATAAAATGAAAGACAAACCAGTCCAACATGCAACTCTCAC
>JARKHS020033328.1:0-73811 GCA_030143305.2 Amblyomma americanum
ACGACTTCGCTTGAAGTCCAGACGCCTATATAGCCATTCGCACCCGTCTGGTGCCTGATCAGCCCTCATCGTGCATGGACCAGGCCATATGTGACGTGAGAAATCACGGACCTAATCATTGCCGATCTTTCCGAATTTGCTTTTATAAGGAGAAGATGATACATCATCGATGACCGTGCGTTTACTATGTAGGCACACCAAACACCAGTGTCCGGCAGTTTTCACCCTCTGCTCAACTCGTTTCGTAGTTTGCGTCCTTTTGATTGTAGCTGAATGAACCATTAATATTTAGCCCTATTTTCCGCTCAGCTCCGAGTCCTACCGGCTGAGCAGGAGTTAACGTGTGCCAACGTTTAGCGCCAAACAAAGCTGGACTTCGTGCATCTCCTCCCAGAACACGCTGGAAACCAACGCAGCAGCGCTGTGTCGCCGGAAAGCCCGACCGCACAGAAGGCGTGGGCGGCTGGCCGCAAACACCTCCACTACCACCAGCCACTGTACCGTAAGCAGCGCCTCCGCGCTGCGCATCCGGTGCTAGCCGGGGTCGCCGCCTTGGCAATCAATCACGCCACCCCGGCGTGCAATTGCCTCCGCGCGCGCTCTCGCAAGGACACACAACACACCTTCCGCAATCATGTGCGTCCCTCCCCTCGCGCCCGTATTAACACGGCGCTCTCGCACTCTGGGAAAGAGGGTGGGTAACGCGATCGGGTGTCTCGCTCAACCGCTGCCTGCCTCCCGCTGTTCCTTGCTTCCCGTACGCGGTGGAAGGAAAATGCCGCGCATGCCAAAGCGAGATAGCCAGCCGGCGCGGCGCCGCCGTTCAACCGCAGAGTCAACAGGCGATCAGAACCTCGCCTGGGAGTCCCTGGATTAAGGGGAGAGTACCGCACAGCTCGCGGCCGCCGCCATTCTTCACGGGCTTAGCGACGACGAGACGAGCTGCGTAGCTAATCGGCTGCCCTCCCCCTCCACCCGCTATACTGTTTTCTTTCGCCACTTCCCTCTTGCGTCCCACCATGCGAGGACCCGTCGAAAAACAGCGGTCAGCGTTGTTGCCCTCCTGTGATCTCAGCGCCGTGTGTATTTCGCCGGTGTCCTCTGCACTAGTCTGTCACATAGGTCCCTGTAACCCACCGCCGCCTCCGACGTCGTATCTACGCGGGTGGCCCGCTCGGACACCGTGGTGTACAGCTCCATAAGCACGAAGCCCGAACTCGGGGCTTCGCCGCCGCGTCAGCCATGCAGCTGCGTCCGGCGAAGATCTGTCTTCTGGGCGGCTGGCCGTCAGCTATAGTCCGCGTCCGTCCGTTGCGTCAAGCAACCGGAACCACGGTCGCACGCAATCACCCCCCCCCCCCCCCCCCCAGCTTCGTACAAGACCACGTCCTAGCGGCCATAGCAGGTAGAGTAGTGTTAGGTTTCGTGTGTTTGCTTTGAAAGCCTCCCTGGAGGGCCGATCCCAGACTCTTCCGTAATCTTCAAGCCGGGCCACCACCGCAAATTCGTCACAGTTCGCGCCTCTGTGGGGTCCGAAGGTGGATATGCGTTTTTTTTTTTTCAGCGGGAGTCAGTTTGTCTCTTATGGAAGAATCCGTTATGTGCTCGGAAGAATAATAGCAATAGATCTTGCGCCAAGGCATGGCCAGGAGTGGCATATAGTTAACAGTGCTGGCCGGCTAACTTAACGCAAAATACGCGCAGAGTTGCGACTGGCCGTGAAAATTGCAGTTAGCGCTCCATAAATGGACGGCTGCCAGCGTCCAGGAAACAACTGCGGTAGTAGAGCTTCTATGCAGAGTGAACAACGCCACACCTTCGTGCTTCCTGTTGTAGATGACCTGTGTTTCTCCGGTGAGTTTTGTTGAGCGATACTTTTGAGTAACGATTCTGCTTCACAGAGCAAACGAAGGCTAGATCCACAAGGCAAATTTATGGTCAAGAGAAAGCGCTGACGACAGAAGTGGGGAAAGTACTGTCGGCAGTAGGAGCACATCATTTTTCATTTCGATAAGGACATGCCATGAATGAGGTTACGCGAACGAAAGGCAGCCTCTTGCTGTCACATTAGAAAGTAAAAACCATAAGTATATTAAAAATCGAGCGCCTACATAATTCTCCTTATTGAATGTAGCCCCTAAGCCCACCACAGTGGCTTTGGCGTTCGACTCTTGATTCTAAGGTCCAGAGATCGAAACTTGCCGCGGAACCCGGCCTCGGCAGCTGCGTTTCGAATTATAAAAACGTGCGTGCACTATACCAAGTCAGCGCCCGTTAAGAACCCCAGGCTGTTTAAATTAATCCGGAGTCCTCCACTACGGAGTCCCTCATATATCTCATGTGTCGTTTCGGGATGCGAATTCACTCATACCGCACTGTTCCACACACAGTTGATAGACACTTCCACAGACTCACGTAATACTTTATTATACATTGGTACAAAATGGTTATTTAAAGTATTGTACAGCATTGTGTTGTGTTACATTATAGCATAAACAACAGTTGGGTTTCTATCAGGAAGACCGCTACACCTCAGTCGCTACCGTTTTTTTTTCCACTTCTTTTCTTTCTCAGTACGTTGACGTGTGCTTTTGCCACACCTTCAGTGTTTCCTTACTGCACGCAGGCAGCATACCTGTGTGCGCACAAAGCGTCTTTTCCGAAAAAACTGAGTCGTTAGCAACGCGGTTACGATTCAGACATTTAATGTAGGCCAGGTCTGTCAATATTTCCTCAGATTCTCGCTTCCTGTAGTATGTTGACTTTTCATATGCAAACCAATAAATGTTTATTCACTCACTCACACACAACTGGTGCAGGAACGTTAGCGCTGGACTGCTGAATTTCAAAATATTAAACTTGAACTACAGCATTAAGATGGCTACGTACCACAGAGAGCATGCACCGATCACTCATTTTGTCGGGCTGCAAACAAGGTCAGCAGTATGAAACTGTTAAATATAAGGGTCGTATGCACAGGCGGCTGGCCTGACAACATTAACGACCAGAACGCACATATACCGTGACATGAAGCAGGAAAGGCTGTCGTCGGCGGTGAACTTTCCCTATCGCGGGCAAGAGCACTATATCATTTCGATTATCAACTCGTCTTAATTATCCCATCAGAATAATCCAAAGTAATTAATGACCTACAAATTTTCTTATAAGACAGTAATAGGACTGAATTTCGACGATGTAGTTCTACGTCTCCCTAGGTGCATTCTTTCATTCCCCATGAGAGTTCAAAGTGTGGACACTTTTGAAAATTTTCTGTTCGAAACAGCGGAGAAGGAACTTAGGCGAGCAGCGCTCAAATGCACTCTGCTTTCAAAATATGGCATTAGAGTCCCCACGCATATGCTTTATGCATCTTCCTACTACTGCCAGTAGCTGCAGTGATCCTATACGCCTGTACTATGCCACCCGTGTCGGTGAACCAAACGGAGAACACCATTCATCTTTTTTTTTTCGCAAATAAACGGTGCAACCTCAAAAGGAATCCATGCAGGACGCGACTAGCTCGATGAGCCTTCGATCCCCGCAGTATCCAACCCAACCAAGTCTACCCCAGGGACGCCTCTGCTGGAGCATGGCGGCGGAAACGTACCTACAGAGGAACGGAAGGAAGGTTTCGCGAAGCAAGGTGCGGCTGTGGGGGGACGAGGTAGGACATAAAGGGAAGCCTACCAACAACGGCAGCAGCCGCCGCAGGAACACCTCTCCGCGGGTGGCGCTTTCAATGAGGGCCGTTCAATTCATAAGCGGCGTGTTCTCTCTGTGCAGAAGCGGCGGTAGGGGGCGCAGCGGCATGCGGCGGAGTGTGCGCACGTCAGACGCGACGTCGACAAGCTGCGGGAAGCCACGTGGGAACTGAAATGCGGCACGCGCCCGCCGCGCCCCCCGGCGGGAGACACCACGCGTACACGCCTCCCCCTCCCGCGCGGCGGGTGGGCCGTTCGCACTACCTGCCTTCTTTTCACGTCTCCAATGCTGCTGGTGATCCGAATGAGAGCTCCGCGTTTAGGAACGTAGTTGTGTACAGCGCGTGGCATGTGAAGTGTGGCCGCAGTTAGTGGCTATTACAGGTGAGATTACGTGTATACGTTCAAGACATCGGCAGCATCCAGCAGCACCTCTTCGTTGCTTATTGAATTTTGAACTCGGTTCGAGCGGTAATCTCCGATTGATCTTTTTTTTTTTACTCAACGCTGTGCCCAGCGCTTCACTCCTCCCTAAATGATAGGCGTGTGGCACGAGTGCTTGCAATGCGCAGATTTTATTTTGAGGCAAGAACTTTGCTTTTCCAAGGGCATTTGCTCGCTGAGCTACGGCGTTCGGTAAGACGTCGAGGTTGAGTATGGGTGAAAATTACTACTGCTACTGTGCTACGAAAACTGAAAGTTCGTTGATAGTCCATAACGGTTCCAAATGAATTCTGTGCTCCCTCGTGCTTAAGCTCACCTCAAGAAGTAGAGTTCCTAGACCCAGGCAGACTGCAAGCATTGCGAAGTCAGGGGTAGCATCAGCCCACCGGCTGCGAAGCCGGTTACCCTGCCCCGTATTTGCCAAATTTCAACAGCGTTAGCTCACACGGCCTCACCCGCTGGCTTCTGGCTCAAAGGAAGTTGGGGGCTACCAAAGATATCCGGAATATGATAAGCTGCTAGTGGTTTACGCGATATTGTCAATGTCAGCATTAATGCAATCTCTGGACGGCACAAAAAAAAATAGCATCAGTCAGACTTTTCGCCTCAAAGGAATGCACCACGCGCTCTAATCCTTCCGCACTACGACAGCGCCCACTGCCGAGGAGCAATTGGTATCTTTCTGTAACCACCATACTACGCCAAGAAAGGACGCTTCCGCTGTAAAGCACTCCTGGGAATAAGCAGCCTCTTCCCGTACGACAAAGCTCGCAACGTTCTCCAGAAGGACTCCGGTTTAGCCTTGGCAGTCCACTGCACACAACTTAACAGCTACTACTACGTGAGCAAGGCCAGTGATCGGGAACTCGTGAAGCACAAAGACGAACGCTTTTTCTGACAGTGGAAATGCGGACATTACACGCGGATCAAGTGCGGACGTGCCGCGAGTGTGTGCATATGCCATAATTGGAACCTGATTGGAGGCGGATCCGCTGTGCACGTGACATACGTGGGCTTCTGTGGGTGCCGCTCTGACTCGCAGACGTCACGCTGCGCGCGCATTGTGCAGCGTGGTGTGCGTGCGCCATGGGAACGCTACTGGATCGGGACTTCCATGGCTTTTGACTTCAGCGTTCTGTAGGGGTTGGGGCTATGCGCTTTCAATACTATAAAGCAAGCCGTTATGCATAAGTCGACGACGAAAAGAGCTCGTGAATTGACTCCTCTTATTACCTTATCTTCACAACAGACACCAGTTTCGGTTATAAACTAACAATTTACCTTGACGGACGAAAGCAGGAAGAAGGAGCGTGCATATTAAGCGTGTTAGGCTGGAGTGGATTGCTGAAATCGTCAGTTAACGCCACGTGTTAGAACTGCATATTTGTTGCTGCGCAAGATTAAACAAGGTTAAAGACCTGGTCTATTTCGCATGCGTTTAAAATGTTTCTTAGTGCACAAAGAAAACTTGTGCAGACTGCTGTGCACTGAATTTCACTTAAACCTTAAATTCTTCTGCGAGAGCAAGTAACCGTCTCAAGCTCCCTTGCGTACCTTGTTTGTCGCTACATTATTGTCACGTAATATAGTGTGGATAATTTCACCACTGTATTATAACCTTTATCCTGGAGCATGTTGCACTTAACTTACCAACTACTAATTGCTGAATTGCACAAGGTTCACGTTCCATTTTGTAGCTACCTCAGCGGTGGTCTATTGGTGTCGGCACCCGCCTACCATGCGGGAGGTGCGGGGTTCGATCCCCAGTGCCGCCGGGTACCCAACGGTGATATACAGTGGGTAAATGATTTCCCCTTGCCTGGTGCTCGACTTCTCTGGGGTGAAGTGCTTGGGATAGATCGGTGATCCCATCATGTGCCAGGAGATCATTGGCCAAAGCTGCCCCTACACCATTAAAGTTCATTACCACCAACTTTGTTGCCCACTGAATACGTCGGCAGCAAGGCTATTCTGAATTCCTTTCATCATGATGCGTTGGATCCCTCCAGCATCTTTTCACACGAGAGGAACACGTCGCCGCTCCTATAAACCTGAAAATGCGGGGAAAAAAAGAGTACAAAAAGCGAGTACATGTCCTGAAGAGAAAAGCTGAGGTGAACTCCCGCAAGCACTGTCAAGGACAAAAAACCAAACGCTTAAGTGCCGACCAAATCGCGTATCTTTATTATCGGCCAGTATTTTCTGACCAAAATTATGCTCGTGAGGTATACTTAGGTTCTCCAAGGTGTGCCAGTAAAATGAGGCGATCGTCGGCACACGTCGGAGCTATACGCCAAGATCGCCATCCGAGGGTCCCAGATACTTCTGTTCCCAATAGTACGAACAGTACAGCCATCCCAACAATGCTCCGCTCCTTTTTGTACCCTGCGAGCTTTTCCTGATGTTTTTTTCTTATACGCTACAGCGTTAAAGGCCCCGTTGTCCAGAAAATCCGGTGTCAGCGTTGTGAGCGAAAAATAACGAGCATGACTGTGGCTGGTGGCCCCAGAGAGCAATCTACTGGAGGCAGGAGGGCCATCTAGGTCACGTGGCCTTGCGGCGTCATCACAACCTGGCCACATGATAGTGAGCAAACAGCCCGCCGTGGCAGGTGGCAGTCAACCTAATGATTGGTCGCCCGGGAAGAACAACCTGGGCCGCACAAGGCCCACCGCTCAATTAACCGCTGCACCACTGCGCCAGGAGGAGTATGAGGGCTCACAGGCATCTATGAATGTGAAGTTAAGAATGGTTTTCTGCATATAAGGGAATCAGCTCAATACTTTACCACGTCATATCCTTAAGACAGAGCTTAAGTTTCCCCTCCAAATTTTTACACAATCGAGAAGCATAGCTTCTGCTGATCACATTTTAGCATCTTCAGAGTCTGTTGCAAACAATCGTAAGAACGAGGTGTTGTATCTGCTGTCCCCGCAGTGTTGCTGTTCTCCTCCTATTGCTGTCCAGCTTTCCAACTATACAAAGATGCGGTTGCATATTCACTCCAAGAACTTCTCTGTTTTTCCCCAATCTTTGTTATTTTTTACTTGAGGTGTGTGTTAGCTGGAAGACTGGAAAACAAAATCGTCAATGTTTCATCCCCTGTACATGAAAGTCCTCAAATGATTGTTTTCCACAGGCCCCTCTACGTACAGGAGTGGTTACAAGTAAACATCAAACTCTGCATGCTGCAGACAACTATGTGCCTTGTCTGTTCTAACTGCATTCACGCCATACAAACCAAGACTTAACGGTGCCTTCATGCGCGACCTTATACTGTCGCATACGCCCACACCGTGCCCGGCACTTTTTTTATTTTTATAGCAACGCTTGCGTTGACCTCGAACACAGAACCGTATTCAGTTTCCTTCCGTCCGCACAAGTACACCCGCCCTCATAAATTTATGAAACAGCTCTATGGTGACAAAATTTACTTCATTTGTATCCAGGCCTCACTGCCACAGATTTAATGGTGCACTCTGTAGTCGAATAGTCACAAGCAGGGTGAATACATCTATTCCAGCCTGCATGCAATGACGGCGATAAAACAAAAGTGTCTTCCATAAACTTCTAATTGCGGGGGCACATACTGTGCAACGCCCTCCAGAGGGGTCGTCCAGATGTCCATGTTGGCCCACGGCGAATACACACCCTCTACAACGCTCGGTCTGCGCACCCAGGTTGAAACCATGCCCTCCGCAACCGGACACCACGAGGGGGCGCCACCTGGCATGCCGCCCCGCGAATGATCTGCCACCTCTCGGCCTGGGGGCGCAAAAGCCACGAGTTGCCCGCACAACGCGGCAGACCAGACAGGGAAGGAACGCATGCATATCCATGACGCACAGGCGGAGGGTGCCGCGCTGCGCGGCAAAAACGGAATGGATGCTCGTTTGCACAGCGTGCCAGGCAAGCGCGTCGATCATTCGCTGCCTCGTACGACAGCGGCCTCTGCAGGCAGACTCTTTCTCCCACTAGCGCTGCGTTTCCTCCGTCGCTAGCTGTGTCCGCGGAGCCGGCTGTTTTCACGGCAAATTTGACGCCGGCCCCCGCTCGTGACTTATGAGGCTCCCAGACGGAGCGGCGTACGATCGCCGCTCCCTCTCGTGGCCACACTTGGCCCCTTCGTCGGGTTTAGTACACATAGGCAGAAATGCACGCCATGCGTTCACCAGGGATAAGAGACCGCGTTGAGGAAGCTTGTCTTCTCGCCTGTTGAACAGTGCGTCGAAAAGCATGGTACACTGCAAAGAAATTTATACCTTTGTGGGTGCGTTTTGGTATCCATAATTCGCGCCATTGCAACCCCCCCCCCCCCCCCCGCCATCCCCGCTCTACAAAGGCGGCAAAGTATGGCTGCCCCACGCATAGTTACAGATGCGCCCTTTTAATGACTGCTTTGCAGTTTCACGGGTGCCATACAAAATCTCACTGCACAAAGGTCCATCGGATACAAGCGGCAAGGTCTACTGGAGCCCTGGACTAAGGACCCCACCCATCCCCTTCTGGTTACCGTAAAAAAATATCAACAGCAGCTCACCAATTTTGAGACGACTCGGACACAATCTAGCCTTACCGAGGCATATATATCTACGACGTGAGTTTATGACAATTTGTAGTAGATTTGTTAAGGGTTATGTTAGGTTTAAAGTTAGGTGGGTTTCATGAGGCTGGGTTTCAAATACAGGCGTTCAAAAGTAACATCCTCAATTCATGGCAGCTTACGGTAGGTTTGCTTAGGATTAGTTTAGCTTTAAGGGTATGTTTGGTTTTAAATACATGCGCTAAGAATTAACGGCCAATAACAACAGCTAAAAAATGACTTCTTAAGTACACGACAGTTAACTGCATATTTGGTCACATTATGCATTGGTTAGGTTTTTAATACAAGCGTTAACAACTGTCTGAAGAGAGACTGCAAGGCTTAGATGCGATGAGCTTTTGTGCAGGGTCCCGAAAGAAAGCGGTAAGCTTTTGTCCGGTGAGCTCATCTCTAGAGAGCTTTTGTCTGAGATTTGAGTTTTACAGGTCTCTATTGAAAGTAGTTCCAGTAGTACCGACTACTTTGAAAGACGCTGGTCTTTTCTGCGATGCGTGCAATCGTATGGAGAGGCGGAACAGTTCGTACAAAAAGCTGCCGACTACCTGTCCCAATATGCGCTATAGAACTGCGGTATCCCCGACTATAATTGTGACACCCAGATGTGTCCTTCTTCTTGTGTCTTGCAGTGAAGTCACATTTTTGATGCCCGCATAATGTTTACGGCATGCAGCATGCAGCAAACATGCAGAAAAACCGCTAGAATATCAATGCGATGATATAGCATGCGCCATATAAGCCAGTAGAACAAGTCCAGATAAAGGGGTCATTGGAATTAGCTGCACAAAGCTACTGAGGCAGAAACAAACCACGCCCGCGTGACCTGTACTTACCTATGACGCTCGAACTTTCTCCGCGTCTATATATACCGCATTTAGGTGAGTCCCCATCGGTAATGAATGAAGCTTCGGGGTTGAGCTAAGGTGATTCAATAAATTCTAAAGTTATGGTGGCGCAAATCGCAGTAGTAGCTTCAGGCATCAAACCAGCAGTTATCCTTCAATGGAAAGATCGAATTGTTCACACCTTACTATATGACCGCTAGAATAATAACTGCAATGTTGTTAAAAGATTCGAAGAGCACCCGTAGACCCTAACGCACCCGGGCTCGTGAAGCTGCAGCATTATTGCACTCTTAAAGGGAACATGGAGTGCTCAGTGCACCCTGTAGAAAAAAATAAGGTGATCACAGGATGTTTTCGACAGTGTCACACTCTAAAGGGCGTAAATTTTGTTGCTTAGTTTCTGTCCCACTGAACAGAACTAGAGCCTAAGGAGGAAACTGGCGTTACAGTGGCGATCCTGTCCCCGAGCTGCTATGCAGGACCAAACATACCATACAAGTGGAGAAGGGGATTTCCCTCTCTCCATCGGCCACCTTCTAACTTGGGAAGGTGACAGGTCGCAGCTGGCTCTCCCGTATCAACCATGATGCAACTTTTCACCTTGCATAGGTGGAAAATTGTGACGCCGCCGGTAGGTGTGGGGACATGAGGGTCTTATACTATGAATAAAATGAAGGTTTCAACGCAATTTCATGAGGAGTTTAGGATTCTTGATTATAAGTTTTAATGGTGAGGCAACTGTGGAATCTTGTAAGCTGTTGTTATGGAAGTATTGGAAATAATAATCCATTCTTTCAATGCGTAGCAAAATCTTTCTTTTAAAATTTCTCCATCGCTCGCAGTTAAGACGAAAGGCTGCCATACCTTCCAACGATATCGTTCTCGTTTATGCTTTGCTTCTTAAAAACTAACGATACATATGTGTACTGCATTCTAGTCGCTTAATTCCTGTCTTTGTAACGGAAAAGGAATTTCGCTCCTCAGGGAGACACCGGAGCTGTTTTCATCTGCTCACGAAATTCACGGTGGAGAAATCGAGGAAGGCAATTTTGTGGCGCAAATCGGAGCCAACCTCGGATGATTTTCCTCGTGCAAGAAAACCATTGTCTTCATGCCGATTGTGCATAGAAGTTCTGAATCCATTCCGGTCGTGCCTAGACATCCATTCAGTCTCATCCCACGTAATATGTGGCAGGACTTGAACCGCCGTTCCGCATCGATCATCTTGTTGGACAGATTATCGAAACGCGCCTTCGGCGCAACTTTAATCCGCAGAGAACTTTCGCCCACACTCAGGACCGCCACACAGAATTAATCCATGACGAAAAGTAGTTCGTTTTTAATTTTTTCTCGTTATCTAAAGAAAACCCTAAGCGGCAGACGAAATCATAAGGTGAAGAATTTTTATGCACGAAGATATTTGACACATTCAAACATTAAACAGCTGATTTCGTTTACTAGTATGATTGGTCATCGGAATAATGCAGGAAGCCATAGACCATGATCTATTGTTGCCGACTCCTGTTTTACTTTCTTTAAGTCGTATCTTGCTCTAATAGTGTATGAACAAGAACGTTGCATGGTTTAGCTTAATTTGCATAATAACTTCCCACTGTAATGTATCTGGCCCTGAGTGCAACTCAAATGAATAAAGCAGCCGTGAAGGCAGCCCAAGCGCAGACAGTTCTAGCGCTGCTACACGCGCCGCGATATATCCGTGGATACTGCTGGGACAAACGGCCATCGTCTGCTCTACAAGATAATCGTTATCGCCGTCACAACGTGTCCGAAATTACACAGCTATTCCCCAGACATTCCATGCATAGAGCTGAAGCACCGGATCGTTGTGCAATCCGGCACACGGTCCTGGTGACCCGGTCGACACCATGGGCGGCATGCGCGCTCCCTTCTTTCGCTCTGCTGCAAGTGGCTGTATCCTTCGTGGGCGGCGCCCATCGATCCCTTTGCGAGACCACGCCCGTGCGAGCCTGTCTGAATTCCGCCGCTCATTCCCTCCAGATGGCACTCCGGCTGCTGGTGCAAGCCGCTCGCAGTGCAGGCGCGGATCAGGAGGATGCAGCAACGTCGATCCGTTCGTATAATCGCCTTTGATCCGAGGAGCATACAGCGACGCCCCGCCCGCGGTCGCATAGCCTCGAAGTTCTCGTGTTGGAGCCTGCGCAGCTAAGAGGCTGCTCAAGGCTGTGCAGGTGGCTAACACGGGCTCGAGAGCAGCCTGAGTAAGTAAAACAATGATGGTTTATGGGGGTTTAACGTCCCAAAGCGACTCGGGCTATGAGGGACGCCGTAGTGAGGGGCTCCGGAAATTTCGACCACCTGCGGTTCTTTAACGTGCACTGACATCGCAGAGTATGTGGGCCTCTAGCATTTCGCCTCCATCGAAATGCGACTGCCGCGGCCGAGATTGAACCCGCGTCTTTCAGGTCAGCAGCCGAGCGCCGTGACCAGGGAGCCACCGCGGCGGCCCAAGTAAAACAATGAAAAGCAGAAACCCGGGATAGAAATGAATGAATGAATGAATGAATGAATGAATGAATGAATGAATGAATGAATGAATGAACTTTTATTGCGGCAGATGAAGGCGTGTGGCCATGGTTGCGGTATTGGGAAGAAGAGGATCCATTAGGTGAAGTAATAGTTCAGTTCCAAGTCATGAGGATACAAGACGGAAAGGATTCGCCGTCGTGCGAATTAAGTGCTTTTTTCCCGCGGGCTGCTTTTTCCCAGGATGCAGCTTTTCCTTTTACAATTTCGTTGTTGGACGTATAAACAAATAATGGCCTAACTTATCCATGCTGAATTCTGTGTCAGTTTAAACAGTTCAAGTTAAAGGCCTCCACCTACGGCACCTTTCTTCCTTTCTTCTTTCACTCCCTCCTTTATCTCTTTCCCTTACGGCGCGGTTCAGGTGTCCGCCGATACGCGAGACAGATGCTGCGCCATTTCCTTTCCCGAAAAACCAATTTTCCATTTCTAATTTTCATATCCTAGCTCAAGGTTGTAGGCGCCCGCTCGCCGGGAGGTATGGAAAAGTAGCTTAATCACGTGGTATTACATCGCATGGACGGTAGATTGCGCTACCAAGCAGCCAACGCTCGTTACTTCGTCTTCCTGATGGTGGCGGCATATTTTTTCACATTATTGGCTCTAATTAATTAACTAATCATCCTATTGACATCAAATATTTCACGCATCATTCCCACATCGTCCTCTATCGATCACAGTCATTCGTTTGATGTTATCTCGTCTGGGAAGGTCACAATCGCTGCGGGCACGTTTTGGTGACACGCTTTGGTGGCACGACCCCGTCGACATAGCCTAGAAATGCTTTCGCATTAATAAATGCACCCCCGTGGAGCTCCGAAAGACAGCCTGTCACAGGCTGCTCTGAAGATGATAGCAACAACCGCGTGCAGACCTCCTCGCCTTTCATCGTTGCCCCATATGCCCATATGCGAGAAGTCTTGCTCATGATGGCGCTTTGTGCAGTTGTGACTAGTTGGTTACAAGTGACCGGTTTATACGATAATCCAGACTTCCTCGTTTGCGTATAATGTCGTATACGAACTGGCAAAGAAAAACAGGTCCCAACCCAAGCCTGCTACCGCTGCGCCTGTTCAGTTTCTGTGTTTCGTTATGAAATCTAGAAACAAAACAATATAAAAGAACTTTTTTTGTGTTTAAGCAGCTTCAGCTTCCCAGTAATGAGGCCGAAAGACAACAAACAAAGGTGAGAAATATTAACAGTGTATTTGTTCACGCGGAACGCGAAAAATGCTGGTTATTTTCGGAAAGCATATTGCTGTCCCAAAACTGTCGCCTGCCATGTCAAATATTCTTGGACAAAAATTTCGAGTATTCGAATATGGTAAGACACTGTTATAGAAATATTGAAAGTAATGGTCCATTCTTGCGATGCGTAGCAAAATATTTATTTTAGATTTTTTCCATCGCTTACGTCGAGTATAGTTAAAACCGCCATAAAAGCCAATGGCGAACGTTTTTGAAGATAGCAAAAAAGTTAATAGCAAAAAATGCAAGCCTACCGAGGGCAGATCTGCGAATATATTAATTGTGACAGTGTACTCATACAATACATGAAAAAATTACGTTATAAGCTCTTTCCCGTTGAAAAATGCTTTTGTGCAGATTTGCTGGGTACGGTAAAGAGAGTACAGCGGCTCTGAATAACCTGAGGTTTAAGCCCACGAAGAGGTTTCTTTCTTAAAGCCAGCCATATGCAGCTGAGTTACCTGAAAAAGCGAATCTCAAAACATGGCACAACAGCGACCCCAACGACAGCATTTTGGCCTTCCCCATGTTTGAACAGCGCAACCGAAGTTGCTCCCCACTCTGAAGCTTCCTTTTAGTAACCATGTTCACGCGCAATAAAAAGAAATCTCCTACTTTTTCCTTGCTTTTTTTTTTCTTCTTTTAAGAAATCGCGCTTTAGGCAGCAACTCGGCCCGCATAAATAACGAACTGATGTCAGTCCGCTCCACAACCATGTGTGCACTACAGCGTCGCACAGTCGCTCCGCGACAGCGTGAAGTTTGCCGTCCGTGGCTTCCGGAGCGTCGCCAAGTTTGGTTCCGCGCCGGTCCTCCCCTCCCCACTGCGCCTTTTGTGACGCAAGGCCGTTGCGCCATGCGCGATCACGCACAGAGTCACCGCCTACGCGTATTTCCATATCGGCTGCGCGCAGGCAGTTCTGCGCACGTGGGCGAGTCGACACCGTTGAGCCAAACGGATGCACATAAGGGTCCTTTTCGAGCTAAAGCCAGGGCGAAATGTCTTGTCCGGAGAGTGTATTCAGTGCCGTCTCGCCAATATCGTCATCAGATCCACATCTAATTTACAGCATTAACCTTTATTATAGTCGGATACAACGCAAAAACGAAGTGGCTTTTCCCCGTCAGAGGAACCCCTTCAAGTCAATGGCGTCGGCCCATTCTCACGACCCTGCCTGCTAGCGTGACAACGCAGGGAGTGACACATGAAACTGCATAGTCTCCTCGCTCCATGGTCGGGGCTAGTTCTCGCTCTGCATTGTCCCGCTAGCAGGGTCATGAAAATTGACCGATGCCATTGGCTGGAAAAGGGTCCTTTGACCGGAAAAGGCCGCTTGGTTCTTGAGTTGTAATCGACTATGACTTGTTCCTCAATTCGCGCTTTCATCGTCGTTGTCGTCGGAGTCCGCAGCGCCACCTGCCTTGGTTGACAGGAGAAAAATTGGAGAGGAAAGCCGCTAAAGACGGCATTTTTAAAGAAACGCTTCAGTTCTGCAGCTTGAGCGCCATTAGAAGTCAGAGTCCTCACTGTACTCCCGCGTCTGTTTCATGGGTTATGGAGCCATTGGAGATCTCCGAGCCATTTTCAGATGGACACACGACAACTAGATGGAGAAATTTTCCATGGGAAAACCACGGTGAACCCAATTTCTGACGAATATAGTCTCGTGAAATGCATGGTTAAAATTGGATCCCCCCCTCCAAGGGTGACTCATAAATCCATCCCTTCTTCGAAGTTGGTTGCTTTGCCAAATCAGCTTTCAACTTCAGACGGCCAAATGACTACCAAGCTTCTTGCTATCTATGATGAGATTATTCGTAATTTTGCTTAAAGCAATGTTACGTACGGGGGCTTCATTAACGAAGGTAGGAAAAATATGGCGTCCAACAGGTGCAAGCTGGATGCCGCTGTGGAAGCCACAACGGTTGCTCAGTTATTTTCCCAGCTTCACCCGGAACCTCTTTAGTTCTGTCCCAGTATGTATTGTGCGGCGTATGCATTTATTAAAGTATGTGTCATAAGATGTTCTTGCATGCTTTCGAATGCACAGAGACCTGTAGAAAGATCTTTCTAACCTACGTACGGCTGCAACGCACACGTTACCAGGGACTTCCAGTCTCGGAAGGGGGGAGGGGTGGGCGGAAGGGCCGAATTCTTATATTTGAATGACTGAAAAATTATGTGCATATAGTTTGTATATATTTGTGAAGGAATTCAACAATGTATATAGGGAGAAAGCAGACAAGGGAAGGAAAATGCGGGGTTTGCTATGACATAGATATCACGGAGGAGTCCAACAGTCAATAAAACCAGTGTGCATAGGGGAATGCTTCTATTTATTTTATTAGTGGTGTTGATAAATTGGAAATAAATAATTATTTTATCGCTGAAAGAAAATATATTAGAAATTTAAGCACAGAATAAATATCTGCGAAACTAGAAGTCTGAGTAGGGCCGGTGTCAGCCAAACGGTGTCTTACACGATAACATATAGAGGGACCACTCTTAAAGAGCGTGGCTATCATAGTAGTAGAATATAGCGCAGCCGAAAGCTCCAACATTAGCGTGCTATCCAAAGACAGTGTTGCTCTCCTGAACTGAGCCATGAGGAACACCTGCACCCCATGACGGGCATTCACAACAGTGTGGCCATTAGCGGTAGTGTATGCAGGTAGAGCCGGTAATTTCCCTTTCTTTTCAGGATGCATTCGTGCCTCATTATATACAAACACTTTGGTTCTCGAGCAAAACTGTCCACAAAGCGAGTCACCCGTTATAACAAATCGCGAAGGAAAAATTTAGAAACAAAAAAACACGATATGATTAGGACCTGCTTCTGTGCACAGTGGCGGCCTGTGAAGTTTTAATCTTCGGTGCTCCAAGGCCATTATTTTGAGCGCCATTATGCTTGAAAAAATGTGGTGTGGCTTCATGCACCTAATCATCTACTTATGATACTCTTCGTGATGTATTATGGCTAGATGACCTAACCCCTAATACGACTATTCTACATCCCATGAGCCCATGACTCAGCCGTCTGAATACTGCTGAATAGGTTTTCTGCATAGAACAAACTGCCGGGAGAGGTTTCTTCACAGCCATTCATGCAATACGGCAAATAGTAAGGGGCGTTGACTCGAAAACGCTGCACTGTAAAGCATAAAAACTGAAAAGGAAAGGGCATTAGTCAGTGAAGTGCAATTTTCCACTGCATTCCTCTCTTGTTCTGCACTCAAAAGGTAGAAAGTGAAACATCCGCTTGAGGCAGTAAAGAGTTTTTTTATCTCTTCGCTGTCCATATTAACACGACGAAAACACGAGGGCCACAATGGGCTCTGTGCATGTTCCCTCTGTACATTGTTCGGGCAGTGAGATTCTATATTAAAGAGGAGTAAATGCATTGGTAAAGTTTGGTCACCAGCAAAATTGTGATTAATATGAATCGTCCAAAATTACGGGGCACATATTGACGAGTCACGACTGCTTTCTCCGCGGGATAAACAATCCGGGCGTCACCGTAGGCTGTCGTAACCAATAATTGCCATCCATCTATCCCAGCCCGCTAAATCGTCTATCCCCTTTCCAGCTGAGACACCCACCTAAATGGCTGGATGGTGCAGGTTTTGTAAAAAAACAGTAGTAAGGGTATAACCTAGTTAAACTTGAAAAAGATTTGCGAAAGCACGTGCTCAGCCTGGTTGGCTCATGGTTTTGATTTGCTGAGTCCTCGGCACGTCGGCGACGATATTATACTCAGATTAAGCTCTGCTCTAGGTTCAGCTGATCTGATTGATTAGCTCCTCAGATGGAGGCTGATGAAGACGACGATGTGCAATGCACATTACTTGAGGAGGAGAAGAAGAAGAAGAAGCGCGAGGGTGTGTTGCAGTTTAACATGAGGGGTGATCGGATGCAGCGATAGCATAGTGCTCTCAATCGTGCAGTGGCCATCGAAGGAGATCTGTTCGCGCAGTCGCTGCTTCGAAGCTAAGTAGTGGCGATATTTATTTCTGCACCCTCAAGATCAAGGAAGCCACAAGATTCTTTGTTGGGTTTGACCCCGTGAAGTATTTCTTTCGCAGTAAAAAATTCACATGTCAGCGAGTTCAGTTACGGGCCGTGCAGTACCGCTTGTTTACACCTCCAGCAGTCAAAAATTCAGGGGGGGGGGGGGGGGCACTTCGTTAACCTAAAGTGCGGTGAGGCGAAAACCTTTAGCGTGGTGTCGCTGATGTGTGGTGAAGATGTTGATTAAAACCTACAAAGACAGTTTAGGCGGCATCCTTCCAGGTCTGCGTTCAGGAGGCGTCTGCCAAGATTGCCTGGGGAGCGCTCCTCTCGAACGATGGTGGCGCCACTCAATTACGTCACACGCTCATCAGCCACACGGATTTTTCATTTTCTTTCCGATGTCAATGCAGACTTATCTCGATTGATCGCGGCTGTGCGCAACTGCTTCCACATTGGAGGACGCTCAAGCTTCGTCTTTAAGATTGGGACGCGACAGCGTGTTGCAGCGTTGCCAAATGGTCCAAGGAACGACATCACCCGTTCTGCGCGGCGCCTTGCCCGTTGGACAATTTAAGGACAGGAAATGACGCCTGTTTCGCATATCTCGGTGGACACCCGAACCGCGCCGTAAGGGAAGAAAGATGAAATGACAATTGGTTTTCAGGAAAGGTAATGAACCTTGTCTCACATATTTCGGTGGCCACCCGAACCGCGTTTGATTGACAGCTATAGTGTGACAAATTTCGCGGACACCGATGAGCCATTAAAGGCTTTCGCCTTAATATTGCCGCGAATATTTGCAGTCTTCATTTTTCAAAGCTGCCCGCACGCCGCTTTATCTCTTTGCTTGCGATGCAAGACGCGGCTAGATTTATCTTGATTGATCACATCCAGGCAAAGCTCATTCTAGGTTGTTCCAGAATGTTCTAGTAATTTTGCACGCTTTATCTCGAAAGTTCGCTATCAGCTTTAAATTGAGCACTGCCAACAGCGGCGGGCATTCTGTTCAACGACCACCGAGCACGCTTGTTGTTTTCGCCGCCGCCGAGTGATTCAGTCCATTGTGGGCGCAAGGCAGCCCAAATAAAGAGTTTTGTTTAGACACCATTTTCGCAGCCTTCTGCTCTCCGGACTGCAGTCACCACTTCGTGACAATATCTTTAGTGTGAGTGGACCACCCACCCTAAGCTTATGTGTGCTATAGGGCGCCACATAGTGTTATAGGGCGCCACATAACGTCACCATAGAGCCCGCGTGTTTTAACGCGACAGCGTTAAAGGCCCATTGCCCCGCCGCGGTGGCTCAGTGGTTAGGGCGCTCGGCTACTGATCCGGAGTTCCCGGGTTCGAACCCGACCGCGGCGGCTGCGTTTTTATGGAGGAAAAACGCTAAGGCGCCCGTGTGCTGTGCGATGTCAGTGCACGTTAAAGATCCCCAGGTGGTCGAAATTATTCCGGAGCCCTCCACTATGGCACCTCTTCTTCCTTTCTTCTTTCACTCCCTCCTTTATCCCTTCCCTTACGGTGCGGTTCAGGTGTCCAACGATATATGAGACAGATACTGCGCCATTTCCTTTCCCCAAAAACCAATTATTATTATTATTATTAAAGGCCCTGTGTCGCAGAAAAGCCGCTTTCGTTGGCGTCAGTGGCGTTGGCCGTGAGCGAAAAATGCCGCTGTATGTGTCACATCTCGGTGGACACCTGAACCGCGCCGTAAGGGAAGAGATTTTCCTTCCCTTACTGCGCGGTACCGGTGTCCAGCGAGAATTGTGAAACAGGCGTCATTTCCTTTCCTTAAAACCAATTTTCATTTCATTTTCCTTTTCTTTCGACCCGGTTCGGGTGTCCACCGAGATATGTGAGACAGGCGTCCTTTCCTTAAGTTGTCCAACGGGCCACGCGTCGCGCCGAACGGGCGATAGCGTTCCGTGGACCCCTTGTCAACGCTGCAGCACGCTATCGCGTTCTACTTTTAAAGAGGAAGCATAAGCGCCCTCCAAATTTTTTGACAAAAGGCTGTGCATCTGGGCCAAGAGCTGACGGCTCTCGAGACTGTGCTGTCCACTTGATCAAGAGGGAGCTTGAGAGTGAGCGCTCTTGGAAGGGAAGAGGAGGGAGGAATGGCTATTGTCTTGCCATCGGCTCTTAGGGTACGGCGATAAACTCGCGAGTTTTTCAACTCTGTCCCATTTTTATTGCATGATATTAACTGAAATTTCGACTTTGTACCTCTCGAGTACCGCCTATCAATCCAGGAGGGTTGCAAATTTTCTCAGATTTGAGATTCCGAAACTATGCAGCAATGATGTGAAACGAACTCTTCCTCTCAAAACTTTTACGAATTGCTGCACCCACAGCATTCTAAATACAGCTAATGCGTCTGCCGCTTTCGATGACGGTGGTGCGTAACGAGTGAGGCTACATGCGACTCGGCTAATCAGCGCTGTGCACGTCGGAACTGTTATTGTGATTTTAAATAGCGATCTGGCGGTTGCTTTTCGACTAAGCCCATGCAAGGAAGCAGCATGAGCCACCGAGATCAGTGCGCGGGGCTGCATCTCCTCTTCTCCGACGGCAGCCGATGAGAGGCGCTACTGGGCTCCAGCAGGCGGCGAACTCGGGCTGCCCAGATGGGAAGGCAGCACTCGCGATTCATTTGCATCGGGAGCCCATCAAATTGACTGCGCAAACAGAGCAGACGGCGATCCTGCTCAGCCGCCCCCTCTCGCATTCCCTCCTCTCCACCTTCATCATCTCTCTACTCTGGACGGCTGGGTATGCTATCTGCATCGACGAAACTCATCCCCTTCTTTCAGCATTTCCCTCTCCGCGTCTGCCTCCTTACCTTCGTCTGGGGTCCAGCGACCATCGCCCGTCGGCACCGCGCGTTTGTGTGTACAGAACAAAACGACCGACATTCGGGGACAAACACGCGAGCTGCCCAGCGCCGTTGTTGACACTGACTGGTGCGTCCGCGTACGCCGCGTAATGTGACACCGCCATGCACAGGGATCTAGATACCACATCAACGAACGTCGCTTGAACAGTTTTAAGTTATAAGAGTTTTGCGCGAAACCCTGTCGCGAAACTCCATTCTATCGAATGCAAATCTGTTTCACCAGAACTAATTTGAGCTCACCGCATCTTTTGAAACAAATTGGTTCTTTTTTTGAGGATATGAAATGGTGCAGTAATTGTCTTACATCTCAGTGGGCACCCGTCAGCGCACTGTTTAGGAAGCATTAGCGGACCGCTTATGACTCAGAAATGTATCATTTTTGTAGACAGGCATTCACACATTTTTTTGTCACCGAGACTTCAGATACTCCAATTCTAAGGCTGTGCAGCTCGCGAAACTTCCCAGCGCCATGCTTTCAATTGCCAAGCTTTGGGATTACCCATATGCTTTAGTCTGATACGACGACGAAGCTGGCTTGAGCGGTAGTCGAATGTATTGGTTAGTGCACTTGTCTCGGTCTTAGTATGAGCAGCAGGCCGATACTAAGCGTGTTTTCGAAGAAATATGCGAGAAAAACTTCAGCGAGGTATGCACTATTATATTCTTACAGAAGATTAAAAGCCCTAGTTGGATATAACTCAAGAATGAAGCGGCGAATGCCCCTCATAGGAAGTACTTAATAGCATCGACCGACTGCGCCCTATCCACCACGGATTAACCACGGAATAACTGCGGCGTCATGAAAACCGGTCGACACCATTGGCTAGAGGCCTTCCTTTAAGGGCCATTTGGCGCTTCTTTCTTGAGTTGTATACCACTGTAGTGTCCAGCTTGCGTTTGCATGAGAAGAGTGTACAAACGCGCTGACGAGAATTCGTAAATGGCGAGTACAAAAAAGTCTGCTGGAAATTACTTGCTTTTACCTCAAGTACAGAATATAGTACTGGAGTTTTCAGTTTTGTTAAATAAATGAAATTAGGAAGCCTTCGCATGCTTGCAATATATTTTGGTTCATCAAAATGAGTTAAGGCGTGCTGATTTAAATTGCCCAAATATTCACTTCAGTGATCATTTTTATAAACTCTCCTGAGAATTGCTCGAGGGGTACATCTCTTTGATTGCAGACTCGTGAAGGCAGGCGCCGTGCATGGCTTGCGTATACCAGTGCTGCTGTGCGCTGAGCGGCAAAGCCGACTTAATCAAGTACCAACATGCTCAACGAAGTACTGAAAACTTACCGTAACTTTAACAGTGATTCGGTTCGAGGGAATTTGATAAAAAGAAAGTTCCTCGTATATAGTGCACGTGGACGGTAGCTCAAAAAGAGGGTAACTGAGCATATAACTTTGAGAGACCTTTCTTATCTAATCATCGCGACAATGATGATGATGATGACGATAACAACGACAACGGAGGCGATGATAATGAAAAATAAAATGTTAAAGTGCTGACTGGAGACGCATTTTGCAACGGTTACTTTCGTGCTCGTGTCGTTCCCTCTTTATCACTGCTAGCTGCCGACTTTGTTGTCAGAGCGGATAAATTACGAAAAGCAGCAACCTATGTGTCTGCTTTCAAAGGCGAAGATGATCAATAGGAAAAAAATAGCTACAAAAAAAGGGCTCTGACCTGTAGTTTCTGCTTCTTATCATTTCCGCGGCCACGTGAAACTGGTAGCCGGCGTTTTGACGCTGTTATAAATTTTTAAGACTAACTTCTTCCGCTCCCTTATCGGAATTGTTCTATGCCGGTAGACGTTTACAAGTAGTTCTAAGTTTTTGGTGCCTTTGGACACTGCTTCCATGTTTTTTTTTTTAATATCCACTAATTTTTTTTTTGTCGCGAATATACATCACGTTTCTATCCTCACTGATAGAGCTTTCATTATCCGAGGTAAAAGCGTTATGGAGCGTAAGAGGGAGAGATAGAAAAAAATAGTTAATCCAAACGTCCAGCGAGCCACCCTTCACTATAACCGTTAAGCTATCATTAAACGGAGCAGCAGTCCACAATCCGCGAAGTCAGCTGTCTGCGCATTACACGGAGCCCCTTTTGTAAACGCAATCCGTTCGGCGCGTCCGCGAGGTGCATACCTTCCCTCCCCCTCCCCCTTTTTTCCTGTTCCCCTTCCCCTTTGAACAAACAGGGGATATTTCAGGCTTTGCGTCAGCGCTGTGCGCGCCTGAGGCAGCCATCGGCTTTCTCCCTTGTCGCTCACGAATGCACAGGAGGCCCATACAGAGCCCGCGCGGGTGGACATAATATATTTGAGTTGACGCTGGTCTCCTTCTCTTTCCATTTTTCGTATTCAGCCTTTGTTCTTGTTTACTTTGAGTGGGGCCATCTTCGCCTCGCCTGGCCCGAACCAGCCGGCCGACCGTCATCACCGGCATTGTCTCGCTCTACGCGACACAGCGTTCTCGGTAATTTGGGCTCGATATGTTTAGCGGCATTCGTTATGTAGTCGCGTAGCCGGAGAGGGTGGCTTCATCGGCTCCGATGCTCGTTTGACTGTTTGCCTTTGGACCCGGCCTAAAAGGCTATTAGGACTGCAATATACGCTGGAATGAAGTGGCTGCGATAAATAACAAAGTGAAAACGATCGCTTTGTTATTTCTCCTGTTTTTTTTTCTCTCTCTCTCTCTCTCTTTTGCGGGAGCGCTTGAATCGATGCGCGAAAATGGATAGAAACGTAGTGAGACAGCAAATAAATTTTAGGGCAAATGAAAGAAATAAATGAAAGAGAGAAATTAAGGGCATCCCCAGTTAGGCACAAAGCGAAAAAGAAAATAGCGAAATATGCCACATCGGTAAGGCGCAGGCTGTCGTCACTGAAGTGACGTCGTCTCTGAAAAATAGACGAGACCCTGTACGGCCTATTGCGCAAAGCACCATGCGTCTGATACATTGCGAAAGTATCTTGCATATTCCTTGAGTTCTACCTGGAAGGTGAATGTCAGTGCCTGTTTTCAAGGCGGCGCTGTTTTTATCATGGACTGTGCTTTTTGACAACCAATTCTTTTTCCTGGACAAAACAAGTTATTTTCGGTTTTTGGTCTGCGTCGAGAGGAAATGTCAGTCACCTAGATATGTCATCGTGTCTCAAGATGTTTGGAAGTGTATGCCTCTTTAGTTGTGCCAAAGTATGGGGCATATGTTCTTAATGCCGAAATAAATTCCAGGGCTTTCACGCTAGATTTTCAGCAATGTTTGTCTTGCATGTCTTTATACGCGTACATTCATGACCAGCAATCTTCGACAAAAATTTTGAGTATTTAAATATTGTAAGGTATACGGTTATGGAAATATTCAAGTTAATGGTCCATTCTTATAATATGTGGATGAATGTTTCTTTCAAAGTATTTCCATCGCTCTCATCGAGTAGTTTAGGCTGCCATAAAAAACCAATGGGGAACGTTTTTGACGATAGCAAAATCATTAATATAAAAACAAATACAAGCCTGCTTCTAGAGATCTGCGGATATTGCTTGTTGCAGTGAAATCTTCCAGCACAAACAATGCGTTCATAAAGTGTTTTGCGTTGAAATATGCTTTTGTCCAGAATTGTGGAGCATGGAATACGTGGTAACGTATAGGTATATGACGATCAAGTGTAGATGACATTCAGGTGAGCTCATGACGGAAGAAGTAACAGGACAAGAAAGCTCCAATAGAAATCGCGAGCTTCTCATTCTCTTTCCCAACCTCTCCAATAAAGATGTTTATGCTCCTGCGCTGTGAGAGCTTTTAGAAGAAGAAAACGAACAGCAAAAAAAAAGACGATGACAACCGCCGCCAGCCGCAGGCGAAAACGATGAGATTGCATGTATACAACATTTGCTGCAAGTTTTTGCTGTTGTGTAAGAGAAGTTATCTGAGGGATGACGACTCTAATGAGCCCTGGTCATCGTTATAGTCAGCGCGCAATGGCCGCCTACAGGAACCATCAAAACAGAAGAATGTCTGCATATATCAATCTGTTTTCAATCATTCATTTTCCTTCCGTCTTTCTTATTCCCTCGCTCCTCTGACATATGTCTAATAATCCTTGCCTCTTCCCAAGTGTGGCAGGTTTTATACCTGGCAGTGTGACTTGGAAAAAAAAACACAAAACAAGGCATGTGTACACTCCGTCCAAGAGTTTAAGACGGATTATGAAATATCCACTTTTGGTTACGTTTAGTAATAGCCGGCTGATGCACAGATGTTTTATACATGAAAATAAAATGAATCTCTGTCTAGTCTATGCATGCGGTATGTCTTTTATAATTCTATAGTATAGCGAATTCAGCAGCTTTGCAACTTTTTGATAAGCGGGGTGGAGCCACAGTATACGATTGGATGCCATTATTCTCATTCCGTGCCTCAAAACAGTAAAAATTAACTGTAATTCCCGGTAATGTGACATCGTAGATTTTGCAGCCATCGTGACACCTCGCAAAGGTATTTACTAAATCAGCCCGTCATGTAATACACGGCGCGTCATACTGCAGAACATCGCAGCCCAGTTTACGTCTAGGTTAGAAATCAAGTGTCAGCAGTGAGCATAAATTCTGCGCATGCCTCTTGTACTAATATTGATATATACGCGTATATTCGAAAGTGATTTGTGCGCATATATCCATCGGTAAACACAAGTTCAAACGCTGAGCCTGTTTGATTTATACTATATGTGGACACTTTTCAGCGAGGTAAGCAGAGATGTTCAACCGAGCTTAGAGTGTTCACGTATCGCTAAAGGTTATAAGCAGGGCACACAATGCTTGCTGGCTTACTTCGATTTCAAGGCCCCAATGTAAGGGAACTCTGCAGGAGTATAATTTGGCAAGAGCGATGATTCAGTCCTTGACTGCCACCTCCTGCCTACAGTTTTATTTTTTTCTCAACAAAATAAAAACTTTTTGTCAATATGAAGACGCTTAACTTAAACATTATCCGCTCAAGAGATGTAAATATCAATCATTCGGTTCAGTTAGGTTCTATGCCCTTCAATACTCTGCGTACGTCAATGGAACAAACATCGGCTTTATTGGATGAGAAAAAGAAATTATAGTCCTAAGTTAATAATAAAACATGCAAAACATAGTGTACACATCTCAACTATCACTCTCTCACAATGCCTCGCATATTTCCAAGTTTTATCAGAGCTTCTTCAGGCGCCTCGTCACTTCATACCACAGACCTGTACGCTGAGAAATTAGATCTTGATTGGGCTGTGAACTGAACAATCTTATATTCGTGATAAGCATACGGCCACGAACCTCGTTTAATAGCTTGCGCATCACTACACTAATTTTTCTTTTCATAATTAAAATGCCACGCTTTTTGAGAAAATCATTACAATCGCATTGGGCATCAGTGGGTCTTTATCTCATTCACAAGATAGTTCGTCTATTCGTTTTTTTAGTAGATTTACTTTTTTTTCAGCGTGCTTTCGAAATTAACTGTCGATGTAGCTCACCACGTTTACACCGGGTGAAGATAACGAGAAATAAGTACCTATTTACCGCAATTCACTGTTCCGATCCAGACGCACTTTCCCGCTTTTTGCTCGCCTTTTGAGTCCAGCCTACGCTCTGTCCCTTGTGTTCCGTGTCCTCAGCTACACCTGTGAGCTCTCTCGCAGTACAGTCGGCGTGATGGTAGGGCCGCTGGCCCACTTATGACTTCATGCACAAATGCATGCTAATCCACCTCTAATCAAAGCGCTGCTGCAGATAAACCTGTATGGCGTCAGTATATTCAAGGTAAGGATTACGAACGAATTCCCAACTCCACTTAGTCCACTTTAACAACCGTTCGTTCCGAAGGACCTGAATAGAGTCGGGCTCACCTCATCACGCCTTCGCTCGAGCACTGGATCTCAATCCGCGCCGAGCGCTAATGGATCATTTAACAGAGAACGGCCTCGTCGAGAGCCGCTTTTAATCCGGCGCAGCTTTTATTCAGCGCCGCCTCCGCCCTCTCCGGTTCGCGCCACCGAACTACGCTGCTAGGTATATACACAAACGCGAGCGTAACTGTGGGAGGCGGGATGAAATGTGCGCGCATTTGTGTTCGTTTCGCGCGTTTTGCTTGCGCCACTCTGGGAATGTTTCGCGCGCTTTTCGATGCGCGGGCACGTTCCGCGTCTTTGGAACGAATCCCGTCTCCCTCTCATTATTCCTCCTTCTCCCCTTCTCACTCCCCTCTCTCCTCCTCAGTTGAGGAGTTCACGTTTGCGCTGGGACTCGGCTTTGGCGCGCGCACATAAAGCATGTTTACAAAGTGTGGGCGCCCGCTGCGAAAGTGGAGGGAGTTTGAATTTTAACAAAATATTGATCTTGGAGCGTTCGACAATGATTTTTATTTATTTTTCCGGAAAGAGAGGAATTGCAGTGAGGTCGTTCCTGGCGTTTGTGGCTGTTACACTGCTGTGAGACGGACTTCAGAAGTTCAAAGACATGGCCATCTTGGGCGTGCAATGCGGGCACTGCTTGTATCGCTGCCTGAAGCAGGATCCCACGGATGCATGGGACGTACACGTTTCCGATGTCCTTTCCGTATAATCTGTTCTTATTGTTTGTTTCAGTCACATCGTTTGTGTAGCTTTGTTTTACACTCTCTGCACTCTAAACACAAAGGAGTTAAATGGGAATAAGCTGTCCTCCCCCTTTAATCAAAGGGAGTGCGCTACAGGAGAGCTTATTCCTTTTTTACTCCCGTATAGGCATATTTTCCTTTAGAAAGTATATATCGCATTTATTAAAATCCAGTTACTGCGTGAGTCACCGCGCGTCCTGTGTAAGTTGTCTTTCTTGTGCCCGCGTCTTTGTTCGGCTCTTAAGCGATGCAGTAGACCCCGCTTCATCCAGTGTGGGTCCGAAGCGTTCGCACCTATAGTTGTCTGCCATTGCTTGAAATGGCAGAGAGCAAATGAGCTTTCAATGGCAAACAAGTTTCCAAGGAAAGCAAATAAGCGCTCAACGGCTGCAATGTAAGGAGAGCAATTTGCACTAGAAGATGCGATAAAAGAGCAAGTTGAAATCAATTCATGCTGAGCATAACCGATGAACTTTATTGCGGGAGTGCGCGCTCTTACTCCGTCATAGAACCTGCTAACACAACGTCAGAGAGGCACTCCGAAGGGGGAGTGGGTAAGCACTCCTTCCAACGTCCCCACGCTACCAACACCATCACTCCACATGGTCTACAAAATGCATTTATTCATCTTACACACCACCGCATGGCCCAACATCTAGCCTCTCCAACTACCCCAGCCTGCTTTAACTGCGTTGAAATGCGCGCAAAACTTCTTAATTACCTATACACATTTCCGCCATGGCACGTAAGCACGGCGTGTATATAGCACGAAGGGACTGCATGGCACGTAGCCATGTAACCCCCCCACTCTCTCTTCACCTACCCACCGCCTGCATCATGGAGCGCCTGGTTGAATTCGGACTAGTTAACGATCAACCGGCCCTAGTGGAATAAGTCCGTCCCTTCCTCGGCGACTAACGCAGGAGCTGTTGAAGAAAGTGCTTTAACTCCACCTTCTCTGTCATTGTAGTCATTCACTCTGTCATGCAGAGCGCCTAGGCTTGATTCGCATATTGCACAGCTTTTGACAGTGGTTTCGTAAATATGAGTATCTTGCATCTGCTTTTCTGGAGGGTTGCCGCGACCAAAGTGGCGCGTTGGTCATGTCAAGCTATGTTCACATATGCTTACCCTGGAGGCCATCATAACTGCTTGAAATATTGAAAATAAACTTTATTTAATTCAATTTGTTCGGGCTCGACAAGCCGGGGAGACTTTCCGCAGGCAGTTCGTTGTCCCCTCGACGAGACAAACACGAAAATACGGAGCTTATTTTTATTATTAGACTCTCTCTTCGACACAAACGCAGTCCCAATGGCTGCATATCAGTGGCGCCGTCAAAGCGTGCGAATTTCATTTACAGGCGCCCGAAAAGCTGACGCAAGAATTCAATGTGCATCGCACGCAGGTCTTGGCGACAGCTGGGGTTCGTGTCCTCCGGTCACCTCGAGTCGGGAAGGCGCCATCAAGGAGCTCGGATCTCATCTGCTTCAGGTCTGCCCCGCCTTCAGCGCGAACTTGTTATCGAATTGTGTGGTGCAGACGCTAGTCCAAAAATGAAATCATTCAGGCCTCCTAAAATTTAATAGGCACAATATGTATTGTTGTTCTGTCAACCATGCTGTATTTCTCTCGGCTTTGTTAATTTAGCAGTAAGACAGCATTTTTCAATCACCAGCCGGAGAAAAATAAGCCAAGCGTTGTTCAACAAGACAAAAAAAATAACGGCTAAACAAGTGCTTTTAAAACCACCAGAAGTGCTCTGTTTGACACCTTTGTTCAGACTCTGTAACGAAATCCCAAGGCCAAGCACGTATGTTCACTAGCACTGTAAAGCAATGGAACAACAGCGTTGGCAAACCCCCAGAACCCACACACAGCTCTCCGCATGCGACCTGCTGTGACCAATATTGGTCTCCTCTGCAGCAAATTCCTCCTAGTGAAGAACATTTAAAAATTGCTCAAGACCGATTAAGCACAACTCATCAGACCACGTTCTAAAAACCTCGCCTTTACCGCCACGTCAATGGTGAAATTTACTGATTGCGTAATCCTTAAAAATACAAACAGCATATATACAGTGCATCTAGGTTTGCAGGGAGGCGAAGTCCTCTTGACCGTCTAAAAGAGAACAAAATAATGTAAGGGTGCATACATGCATAGCGTCTGCCTGAGACCATGAGCTGACGGCCGTGTGTATTGTCCCCAGCAGACGCTGGATGGCTTCATCTTCGTGGTGGCGCCCGACGGCAAGATCATGTACATCTCCGAGACGGCTTCCGTGCACCTGGGACTGTCGCAGGTGAGCACGCATTGACTTGCCAGCGGATCGACGCCCTAACGATAAAGCTGAACTCATGTTCAGCACAATTTCAGTACATCGCTGAAAGTTTCCTCTCCTTCAGGCGCAACGTTGACATGACATAAAGATCGCAGAGGATCAATGCCATTTATGCGGCAAAGTATGCGTTAGCATTAGTGCACTCCCCGACGGAGCGGCCGTTACCGCTGACGGCTTCAGGCCTTGCGAGGGGTGGCGTGACCCAGACCACTGATCACCGTGTGACAAGCCGTATTCCCGCTCCACTCTCCCCACTCCTCGACTCTGATTGGCGACGGCGGGGTGTCCCTCTCGCCACCTGTAGCCTACCGCCCTTTCCCCTCTAACCTGAATTTCCTCCTATCCACTTTGCTTCCTGCCAATCCAGGCTTCACAGGCCAGCGCCAACTCCGGACGCTTTTTGCGATGATGGGCGTTCTAATGCTAACGCGTTTAAAACAAAGTAAAGGGGCGAGCTTTCTTTTCTCCAGCGGCGGAAGCTCTTGGTACTACTGCGGTAGGGTTCCGCGGCACAGGCCCTTCTCTCCTCGTGCTAAGTCAAGCCAGCGAGAAAATACGCACAAGCGTGCACAAAAAGCAGCAAAGAGAGGATGCATCGTGCCATACGTTTAGCGAGTCTACGAGGCAGTTTGTTCTGTCAGCTGCTTTGCGCACCCAGAGGCTTATATCGTTCGGGACACCCTTCTGTCTCATGCAAACTACTGCACGGCTAATTTTGCTGCGATGATTTCTATCCACTAGATATAGGTGTCATTTGCATAGAGGTTACATAATACTGCAAGGACTCTATTTTTTCCCAATCCTTAATTCGCGCTGTCCCTTCGTGGGTACAGTCATAAAGCCACCAAGCAGAATGTTGTAAAAAAATTATTTCTTCTCTCCGCATTTAAGAATGTCACGGCAAAGCAAAAACAAAGCACAAATTATGCGTAAGGGGAGACACATCGAACACAATGATGATGAGGTTGGTTGAGGTTGAGGTGTTGAATGCTACAGGTGGGGTGCTTTGTCTGCCGGCAATTGCTCCACCGCAGCGTCCCTTGGATATTAACAATGCCGCATCTACCCCGCTAAGCGCACAGTCTCTTATAATAGCACACATTCTCTCCCGCAGTCACCATCTATGCACACAATCAATCCACACAGTTCACATCACAGTCCACTTCAATAGTCGCCATCTATGCACATATTCAGTCACACTAGAACATTAGAACAATGATGATCTCTTCGTCTTACCTAAGCCAAGGCTTTATTATTTTGCTTATGAGTCGTTCGGTACTCACGAGCGAAGCTCAGCAATAGGCCAAGTTCGCACTATGGTATTTTTTGCGCCTACAGCGCGTGCACACGTCAACCCTGGCGCAGGTGGAGCTGACGGGCAACAGCATCTACGAGTACATCCACCCGGCCGACCACGACGAGATGACGGCCGTGCTCACCCTGCAGAGCGCCCTGCCCCACCCGCACAGTGCCCAGGGTGCGTTACCATAGACAGATCCGCCGCTGTATCGCGCCGGTGCCATATATGCACGCGTCTGATACGCGCCACTGCCTCTCACGTGCAGAGCTGGAGGTGGACCGTTCCTTCTTCGTGCGCATGAAGTGTGTGCTGGCCAAGCGCAACGCGGGCCTCACGGCGGGCGGCTACAAGGTGATCCACTGCAGCGGCTACGTCAAGGTGCGCCACTACTCCATGGACGCGGCGCCCTACGACGGCTGCTACCAGAACCTGGGCCTGGTGGCCGTCGGACACTCGCTGCCCCCGTCGGCCATCACCGAGATCAAGATGTACTCCAACATGTTCATGTTCCGCGCCTCGCTCGACCTCAAGCTCATCTTCCTCGATGCCAGGTGCGTTACACCCTTCGCCTTTTCCGGCGGCGTATGCGGAAAAGCGGTGGAGCGCATCTGTTTCTCAACTACTGCGGGATATTGCGCCGATGTATTCGCTCAGCCAGAAGCTCAAGACTGGCACAAGACAGAAGGATACGACAGTACTCAGGCATACGACACTGCAGCGCTGTTTCGTGACTTATGGTAGGCACTGCCCAGTTCGGCCGCAAAAAAGCGAGGCTGAATTTGCGCTTCATCGACGCGAGAGCTTTCGTCACAGCTCTAAATATATAGCGGCACTGGGGTGATTTTTTTTATTTTCTTTTAAATTCTATGTCCACAGCAGTCATATTCCACTCAGGAAATTTTCAGCTTTTTAGGGGATTTGAGATTGAAATTTGTCGAAAACAGAATTTTAAGAGCTAAAATTCTTTTTGTTTTTTTTTTTCAAATTGGTGGAGTTTTCAAGCTACTGAAGGGGAAAAGGCCTGAAATAAAGATTTTCGATTCAAACTGAGAGAATTTCCGGTTATGGTATGGAAAAGCACTGGTACACAAGTAGTATCACTTTTCCTCCTCACAAAAGTACGCGGCCAGTGATCAGCAACTATAAAAAGCTGGGTTGGTGAAAAGAATGTCTGAAAGATTCACCACCGTGTTTCAGGAAAAAGTTGCATTACGTTCCCCCCCCCCCCCCCCCCCCCCCCCCCAATGGCGTTAACTGCGCACTGCAACAAACCTTTCCTTTGAAATTGCGTGTTTTTCATATCGAATCTAGAATCTTAACTCGAATCTTGATAACTTTACCTTGGCCGCCAAATCTTGCGTCCTTATCTCATTGTGTCAAAGCACTTCGTGGTACTTCCACCCCAATGTGATTAGCATGTAGATTCGTACATGCGTTGACATACGAACTCAAACTAAGACATAGCGGTATTCTTATCCGTACTGCTCCTGTCCGAAAGAAAAAAAAACTGCGATTCTCGACCGCATAAATGCAAAAACGTTGAAATAAAGCTCGAATTCTGGGGGCAAAATTCCAAATTTGCCCACCCCCTCCAATCGGGCCCGAATTTGGCATTTAATTCGTAGGTAACTCTAGTTTCTTGTAATCAATAACCCGAGCGATGACAGCGAAATCTTTCGTCAGAGGTCTGGCTACGCTATAGCGACGGTCAAGTGTGAATGTATTTGTTCGAATTCCCTGCATGCTTACGCGCTTATTTCCTGGTAATGAGTGAGATATACTCACGCGGCGATGTTTTCAATCAATCGCTGTATACACGCGTATCGCAGGGTTGCGCCACTGACCGGCTACGAACCACAGGACCTGATTGAGAAGACGCTGTACCACTACATTCATGGCTACGATTGCCTGCACATGCGCTACTCCCACCATACACGTGAGCACCTTCCGTTTACTCAGCAACTCACGGATTGTATAAGCATGGCGCTCCGCTCATTTTCTCAGTTGATTTTCAAAGTCCTGCCGAAGTCATATGTAATGGAAAAGAATAGAAAGGTGCGATCACATACCAGGTGTTTCAGGGAAGACTCGAAATTCTACGTAATAATTGGTTTTTGTGGAAAGGAAAATGGCGCAGTATCTGTCTCATATATCGTTGGACACCTGAACCGCGCCGTAAGGGAAGGGATAAGGGAGGGAATGAAAGAAGAAAGGAAGAAGGAGGTGCCGTAGTGGAGGGCTCCAGAATAATTTCGACCACCTGGGGATCTTTAACGTGCACTGACATCGCACAGCACACGAGCGCCTTAGCGTTTTTCCTCCATAAAAACGCAGCCGCCGCGGTCGGGTTCGAACCCGGGAACTCCGGGTTGAGGTAATGCAATTAAGGGATAATAATTTCATTCATGTAAAACCGGGGAACTTGAAAAAGCCATTTCCTGACAATAAGGATAGGCAGATATCAAGTATGTTCTGAGCTTCCTATGCTTTTCTTCTCTGTTTGTTTGTTTGTTTGTTTGTTTGTTTGTGAGTGTGTGGACTATTGTGGCTTGTGGGTTCATCTCTGATTAAGCAGCCGTCGTAAACAAGCACCTAAATCGCGTGCAGTGCTGCTCAAGGGCCAGGTGACCACCAAGTACTACCGGTTTCTCTCCAAGGAAGGCGGCTGGGTTTGGATGCAAAGCTACGCCACCATTGTACACAACAGCCGGTCCTCGAGGCCACACTGTATCGTCAGCGTCAACTACGTCATCAGGCAGGTTGCGCGTCGCGCGTTTGAGCAAGAGTATGTTTTCCTTACAGCGTTCTTAAATTCTTTCGTGCGTGTTCGCATCATGAGTGTATATTCAGGACACGTTTCTATTTTTGTCCATACCATCTGTCATATTCGGTAAAAGAGCGAATCGCGTGCAGTATATCACGCCGTTCCGCATAAAAGTCCTTGAAAGAAAGTATTTTCAATCAATGGCTGTGGCCCGCCACTGCCAAAACAAAGATGAAGAATAACTGACTTTGGCAGGAATCGTCTACAACGAGAAATGCCGAAAGGACGAAGTACTAGTCGTACGCAATTATGACTGAAAAGCATCTGGTTTCAGTTGGTTTTGATACTTCCTGGACGCGCATTAAAGTGAATGAATCTGATTGGCACCGGTCACTCGAGTCGACAGAGACAGTGGTCTCCTGCCTTTCGTTCAAAGGCACTGCCGGATACCGGTCATTCGAGTCGACAGAGACAGTGGTCTCCTGCCTTTCGTTCAAAGGCACTGCCGGATACCTAGCTTCTCTGAGTTGTATTGTCATTTCCACGCCTCTCGTATCCGTTACAATAAGAAGTGTCTTAAACAGTGGAGTGTAACGGAAAATTTCCTACATTCACGACGTCAGTTCATGAGCTATTGTAGTTTCGAGATACCGTTCTCCATGATCCATGTAATAGATGCTCCGCTGTTGTACATATATCGCCAAGCGATTAAGATCTTTTATTTTTTTTCGCGCAGTGAGCCTCAGGCCCAAGATATTCAGCTGCAAGTACATCAGACCAGAACGAAAACATCGCCTTGCACCAGCTACGCCAACACTGACGTCGTCCCTACCTCGGTGCCGTCCTCGAACACCAAACCCGCTACAGGCAAGGTCAAGTCCTCCAAAGGGAAGTGCCGGCGGTCTCCGTACTACTGCAGCGCGAGCACATCCGAGGCCTGCTCCAACGGCGGTGGCGGTGACCCTGCCGGTCAGTCCTGTTACGAGCAGACGGCAGCCGCACCGTACGGCGGCGAGTTCCTGTCCGCTTACGTGCTTCCTTTCGGCGAAGATCGGTGGGGCGGCCCCTACGGTTTGCCTCAAGCCGACTCCGGCAGCTGTTGCACCCAGCAGCCAAGAGCAGCTCCGACGACTTCCAACTACGGCGCCATGCCCGAAGAGCGCTACCTCACTAGGACAGAGTTGGAAAACTTTCCGGGCTACGGAGAGTGCAGCGCCCTGGGCGCAGAAGCGGCCGACGACGGCGCGAACGGGTCGACGCGGTCCGCTTCCCTACTCCAGTGCGCCGACCTTTACTCGGTCAAGGATGCGGCCATGTCTACGTCATCCTGCTCCCGCAGCAGTGGTTCAGCTCACGACCTGGTTGCCAGCCCCGGGAACTCTTCGCTATTCCAGCATAGACCCTACAGCGCGCACTCGGACTCAACACTTTCCGAGTCGGACCTCGAAGGTATCCAAACGATGCATCAAGCTCCTTCGCAAGCGGCGCAGCCTCCTACGAGGAGGTCACCCTGTTCGAGTAGGAGTGCATTCGACGGCTCTCCCGCTCCCGCACACACCAAGTCTGAATCTGCGACGCCCACTCCTACCACGCTCCCTCTGGAAGACGCCGGTCATCCAAGCGGAGTTGCTCTTCAACCCACGACCAGCTACCATAGCCCAGTCGTGAAAGGTTCTTCGTCGTCGCCAGGTGGTCTACTCAAGAACTCCGTCGATGCGTACGACGCCCTTGAACCTCCCGTGGACGTCTTCGCGCTGTACGGTCAAAGACTAGTGACCGGAGAGTACGACAGCGCCGCTCGGTTTTTGCTGCCGTCGTGCGAGCGTGGGCCGGTGACGCATATGGCCTACAGGCACGAGGCACCCACGCCTTCCAATACGCCGTTCACTGCTGCTGCAAACAGACAGGCGCCGGGATACACCAGTGTTATTGTGGACGCGCAGCAGTACCATGTGTCCAACGGTTTTGTGCACTGAAACGGAACCAACCAGGAGTGGGGGAGGGATAGAGATTGAAGTTGAAAGACGGTGTCAGCGGATTTTGTGTGTACATATGTACAGGACAAGAGGTTCACAGGCGTCATGTTTGGCAAAACCAAGTTTTGCAGTGGTGCAGTACCATACAAAAGAGTGGTTCCAACACATGGGAGGTTTAATTTGCAAACTATAATGATATAGGAGTTATTAAAAGGCGACTGTGCCAGCTTTAATCTCCCCAAGCGCGACCTGCGTTCTCTTATTCAATGACTGTTAACTCTGACAAGAGATATGTGCACATGTTTATTTTCGTCATGCTGAAGAGATCACTTGCGAAGCTGAAAGCGCACGTTACATAAATAAAGCTTTTTCTTCTGGACGTCTAAGGGTCTTCAGAGAAGGCGGCTTATTGATCGGAATCACATCCACTGTTACCGGTGCTTTAGCAATGCTGAAAAGTTGCGGCCTTTCCCACTAGCGGCGTCGCAATACTTAGCGCTTGATGCAGGGATACGATGCGCTTAAGGAACCACAATCAAGGCTCTCACCTGGATGAATTTTTATCATAGGGTTAAATGAGAGGCTCAGCACAATCTGAGAGTCACAGAGCGACATCTAACAGCCACTTGCAATTTGTCCAGTGCTTTGCAACTTTCAGCATTCAGCTTCTCCTGTGCCTGCTTTTGCAAAATGTGCAAAGCTCACAGGGATGAAGGTAAATTGTGTACATTCAGCCGCATATTTCATGAACCTATGCAGCCATAACCATTTTATCCCTCTTTTTGAAGTGTTCCACTCTATTTCTCAGCAGTGATGTTCCATGTCGTAATCGAAAAATCCCTAGACCAAAAAATCCTATTTCAAGCCTTTTTTTCCCAGCCGGTGCAGCTTAAAAACTCCGCCAATTCAGAAAAAAGTGGCATGATGATGGTTCTAAAAAATTTTTCCAAGTTCCGAAAAATTCTCTTTTCGCCAAATTTTCTTACATTAAAGAAGTCCTGTTTTCTCGGGCAACAGTTTTGAAAACTAGAAAATTGTATGACACTCTTATGGAAATATGAAAGGTAACGGTCCATTATTCTAATATATAGCAAAATCTTTCTTTTAGAGCGTTTCCATCGATCGCATCGAACAGTTAAGACTCGCATAGAAAATCACTAGAGAACGCTTTTGAGGACAGCAAAAACGTGAATAGAAAAAAAAATTCAAGAGTGCGTCGGGTGATCTGCAGATATATTGATTGTTGGAGTGAGACCTTACATTATATGAAAAAATTCCGTTCATAAACGGTCTCGCGCCCAAAAAACGCTTTTGTCCGGAATTGCTGGGTATGAGACGAGCTGGTAAATGTCCCTCAAAGGAGCACCTCCAGCCAATGGCGTGGACCGATTCTTCCCCTCTCCTCCTTGACTGATCCCCTTTGACCTGATTGAGTGAAATCACAAGGGGTGGCAGATGGAAGGTAGGTAATCATGGCTTAATCGGATTAACAGCGGAGTCGTGAAAATTGGTCGATGACATTGGCTGGAGAGCCCCCTTCGAGAGGCATCTGCCGCTTCGTTCTCGAGTTGTATCCGACTATAGTACGGTAGACTAGCATCAAAACCTGTGGACCAGTGTCAAACTGGACACGTGAAAGATGTCAAGCGCTGCAGATTAGCGCTGGTAAATCGACTCATAAGCTTTCGATTATGTTTAAAAACAAAAGAATCTTCATCGGTTCGAAAGGAATTTAATTGCGAGAAGGAGCAACCGCACAGCGTTTCTTTCATAACGCACTCTTCTGTTGCTCAACACCTTCCCATCTTATTAAATCTTACTGGTTGTAAAGCTTCTTTAATCCAAGAAGCTCCTTGGAGTATCAGCGATGACTGCTTCCGCACTGGTCGTCAGCCAAAGCCATTCAGTGGCGGTGGAATAAAAAAGCACGCGAAAAACAGAGCAGAATATAGTTTCAGGACAGACTAAGAAAAATGGATGCAAAGAGGTGGGCGCTGGGCAAGCAAAGTCTTCGGGTGCTTTTGCAGTAAACATGAGGACACCATGAGGACACGCGAGAGAGGAAAGCGATTAGAAAGCTTACGATAGGCTACGCAGGCAACAACAGAGAAAATGAAGTTATGAGCATCAAAAAGAAGTGTTTTCTGGCGGGCTAGTTGATTCGTTACTTTCATCGTAAAAAATGCGCGAAAAACAGGACAGAGCAAGGGACACATACACAAGCGCGGAAACCGAAGAAAGCTCGCAAAACCGAGACTTCTAATTGGAGACAAAAAAGGGAACAAAAGAATCTGCATGAATACAGAGCTGGAAAGAGCGAAATCCGTAAGGAAACGCTCTATGCCACAAACGCTGGTAGTAATTAAATCTGAAGAGACAGAGAGAGGAAGCAAGGACGAGGAGGAGGTTAGCCTGGAGAACAAAGTGCCGGTTAGCTATAGCCTGATCTGGGGAAAGAGAAGAGGGGATATAAAGGGGCAGAAGAAGAGAGAGAGAGGGCTTGATGAAAAATGAAGTGTCAAGTAAGGAAGCAAGGATTTACGCATGGCGTAGCTTCTCAAGCAGGCACGACGCCATCAAGAAACGCAACAGTGACTGGCAGGCATTCACACCCGACGATCGGGGCAGCCTTCAACAACAAGAGCAGAATACAGAAAAAAAATTAGAAACGTAAGGGCAGGGAAACGTAGGACCTGAAGAGGACTTCGCTGACGAAATGAAGCATTTATAGCACAAGTGTTCGTGCAATTCCAATAATTTATGCTCCAACTCCCCGCTGTGGTTCAGTGGCTATGGCTTTCGGCTGCTAGGCCCAAGGTCAGGGTAGAGTCCCGGCCGCGACAGCTGCATTTCGATTGATGCGAAGTGCAGATATACCACTGTGCTCAGTGCTGCCAGTGTATGTAAAGGAACTCCAGAGGACAGAAAATTTCCCTGTATAATAAACCACACAAACCATGCGTACAATTCTCTTTGGTGCAAAAGTAACACAGACAACCTGAACGGTGAACCCTTGCTATAAAAACCCAATTTCTGCACAATTTGCAACTAAAATAACAGAAGCAAATTAGAATCCCCCCGCCCCTTCCTTTCTTTCGAATTTATAGAAGCATAAAACCCAAGCACAGAGGGCCCTGACTGTAACCAAGAGCTGCATCAGCATCAACAACAATAAAGCAGAAGCAGCATGACGCGAGCACTGCGGCCTTCGGGTCTAGCCGCAGTCCTTTGAGACATACCACGGGGTTCACGAAGCCATATCCAGGTGAGTGGCCGGCTTCCGTGAGGTGCTTCGCCGCGATACGCAGAAGCCCTGCGTGGAGGCAGCCCTCGCACGCAGGAACCGGTGAAGCTCGCACCGCATAACGGTCAGGGGCGGTAGTTTTTGGCCTTTCAGGGGGGTCGCAAGCGGAAAGAACAAAAATAAAGGTAATAATCGAAATAAATTATAGCTCTAGTACGAATTCACTTCGTCTTGCCGCTATTCAAAGCGACCTCCCGCTTTCTGGCAACACACACACACAAAAAATTCCTAATCGCTGCCCCCAACATAACGTAGAAATGCCGTACTATAGGAAAGAACCAAAGAAACCATCGCTTCCAAGTATTTCAGATCCGCATCGTCTACACTGCTGGTGAAGTGCGGGGTGCTCTTCACTCGTCAACACGCGCGAAGGGGGGGGGGGGGGGGGGGGGGGGTTCACTATTGCTTTCCCTGGCACCATTTCGCGACTCTCGCGGGCTGTTCCATTGTTGTTGCGATCGAAGGAAGAATGAAAATGAAATTGCACGGGTCCGTCCACTGGATTGAGCTACGCAACAATCACTGAAGCGTGTAGACAGAGGAGAGTTATGAGAGAAGAGATTAAAAAGAAGAGACGCGCGTCGCAACAGCCGTCGCAGCAGCAGTAAATTGGTTAATATAGTTAAGACCAGTTTAAAACATGCCTTGACACGTGTAGATAGGCGCGGTATGGCCCTATGAGGCGCCAAGTGCGCCTGCGAAGTGGCAGGTGTGTGATTGCACCGACCCTTTGCTCCTGCCTCCAGCACGAGCTGCGCATGCTCAGTACAAGCTGGCGATTTGTTTATTTTTAACCCACAGAACCAAGAAGACGGCAGCGGAGGAAAGGCGCACATGCGCAGGGCAACCGTGAGAGAGAGAGGCGAAGACATGCTTTAATTTTAAGTCAGTTCTTCGAACACTCTGTATATGGGTTTGCATACGTGTGAATGATTTCTGAAGCCCCAGCAGTATATTTATTAGTAGCATGCACTATCCACGCTGGGTTTTCTTTTGCATCACTGATTTAATCGGTCGCGAAACAATCGTCATTATCCCCACTTATGAGACCAACCGTTACTTCTCTTCATTTTGTACCTTTCACTGCTTGTATGCTAATCTGGCAGGTTACCTTATTTACTGAGTTAATAGCCTGGTTTGGGTTGGTTTCCGAAATTCTTCTAAAACACTAAAATAGATTATCTTGTTCAAAAAAGGTTTATGATTTATGGTGGTTTATTGTCCCGAAGCGACTCAGGCTATGAGGGACGCCGTAGTGAAGGGCTCCGCAAATTTCGGCCACCTGAGGTTATTTAACGTGCACTGACATCGTATACAGTACAAGGGCCTCTACAATTTCGCCTCCATTGAAATTCGACCGCCAAGGCTGGGATCGAACCCGCGTCTTTCGGGCCAGCTAGCAGCCGAGCGCTATAACCACCCAGCCACCGTGGCGGCTCTCTTAATCAAATAAGTTCTTGTGAAACAGCCCTTGCTCCAGGGTGAAACGGAGACGGCCATTAAAAAGTACCGTTATATATATATATATATATATATATATATATATATATATATATATATATATATATATATATATATATATATATATATATATATATATATATATATATATATCTCACAGCTAAAATGTAACCAAGCTTTTTAAAATACGTAGCGTCCTAGCCGCCTGGAACCAACTGAGAGTTGTTTATAGTCACGTGACCTAGTCTGTAATATATTTTAGTTATTCAAGGTTAATTATTCAGTTAATATAATTAGCTAACTTAATAATTATTGACTTGAGGAATAAAGTGCCAATCAGCAGTTGTAGATCACTTTGAAAAAGAGCAGTCTGAAACGTTTGCACCAAGGCACGGTTTACGTAAAGCAGTTTTCTTTATAGGCCATAAATCATAACTCGCACATTAAAAAAAATTACACCTGACAACGCCGCTTCTTCAACGTCCCAAGACACGTCTTCGAGAACAAAATTCGTTTTTTTTTTTATTTGCTCTCCCCGATGAGCCTTTGAGTGCACATGGGGGAGAGATGTGAACCAGCAGCTGGTGACTTGACAGCTTTCTTTTAAGGCCAATAAATAAAGCTGCGCAAATCCTACCTTCCTGAAAACAGCGCTGCTAGCGGTCTTTCGAGACGATCTACAACATTTCTATTGACACTTTATTCCTCAAGTCAATCATTAAAGAGTTGGCTAATTAGTATAAGCTAATAATTAACATTGAAGAAAGAAAAATGCTGCAGACTAGGCCACGCCACTCTGAACAATTCCCATTGGTTTCACTGGGGCTGGGACACTTTTGAATGCCTGGTTACATTTAGCCGGGACACTTGGTATATACTCGATTAACGTTAAAACTAAACATTGTTCTAATATTGTATTCTAGATTATTACTTATTATATCGTTTGAATCATAACCATAAAACATTGGAAATATATTTCAAGCAGTGTCTCGCAAATTTTTTCCCGCTGTTCTGACAGTAGAGATGTTCTTCAAAGTACTTCGCTACACCCGCCTTAGATCGCTTGCCCAGCACCATTATTTTGTAAGAAAACGTTGCTTATTACCCATTCACCACTATTAATCACGGGGCACTCTTCAACAATGGTTCTACAAGCTTGTCTCCATGGTATCGTTCAGAGGTGAGTGAGCGGCACGTATTGGTTGTGGTGTAGTATTGTCGAACTCAAGTGTCGCCTTCGTTGTTGGTCCACGTAAACTGTTTAGTTCAGTGCCTTCACAACTGGTGGGCCTGCATGCTCTTGCAAAGTTTCTGTACTATTTTAGAAAAAGTTGATGAATTTCTTGTTTAACTGTTCAATTAAGGTTAGGGTAAGGTTATCCCACGTTTATTTGTAACGCTTGAAACGTTAGAAAAAAAAGACAGCAAAAACAATATAGGAACGTGTGACCAAAGAAGAAAATTGGCGGTGATATAGCTCTGGGTAAACCTGGAGGGACGCGATAGCTACAGCTGGCGGAGTGGAACTTGGTCTCGTGACCGACCACGTGACGAACCACGTGATCAGCGCAGCCACAGGGTGTCGGCGCGCCACGCTGAAGGCTCGAAATGCTAGTGTAATGTAGATCAAATGAAACGAAAACAAAATTAATCGTCATGCCCCTTGCTCCGCTTTTTGAATTTCCCGCTAATGGCGGTACGTACACGCCGCGTCCTACAGCGGAATTGATGCGAAACATGACACCCTATTTTCGGTTTCGTTTCTACGTGAGCCTACTGTACATAAACGTGTTCCAAGTCTTAAAAATAATTTACGTCATACATAAAACCAAGTAAATATTATTATATGTTAGAAGAAATTATTTGAAAGACAAATTTAGCAAAAAGTTTAAATAGTGCTACGCTATCGACTACAGCGCTACTTTTGTACGTGCGGAATCTTTTATGACTTTGACCTCCAGTGTGCGGCCGGCACCAATACTAAGGTGTTCTACAGTTCTCTTCGTAGCATCTAATGTGTGCGGGGAAGCGGTAGTCGCAGGGTAAAGCAGCAGTTATTTGCCCGTGAAAAAGCGACTTCATCATGAGGTCCATCGTGCTGACCACTCTCTCAGTATTCCTGGGACTTTTCTTCATTTTCGTGGGCTCGATGAAAGTCACACCGAATATCAACCGGGAGATGCACCGGGAGATCGTACGTGACGAATCCTCCATTCGTGTATCGGTGCGGCCGCTTTGCGGAAGCCTGATCGGCATGTTTCGGCCTTTTCTGTGAGCGCGATTCATTTCTTATCGCATAACGAACGTGGCCACATCGTTCCAGCTCTAGCAAAAGTGTGCGGTTGCGCTCGCGCGCGTTGGCGGCCGAGCGGCCGAGAGTGCATGAGGCTTCCGCAAAGCGGACTACTGTGGTTTGTACTACCTTTTCCTTCTATTTTCAGCGCAAAAACCCGCGCGATGCCACGCTGCAAGTGCGGCTGAACATGAGTGTGCGCTGCATCACTGTAGGATAGATCTATGGATGGAATGTTTTGCACATGCATTAACTTGCGGCGTCGTGGAAAGCGCGAGAGGCGATTCTTGGAACATGTCCAGCTATCTGCTGTTTCTCTTTGGCGATCCAGCTGAAGCTGTACTTTTATTTTTGATACTGGACGTAATACAGAGTGCTCTGTGCTGTTGAGGCCAGAAAGCTACGAAGTAATGCATCCTGTTGCATTTCGTTAAAAAAAAAACAGAAAAAGAAGAAAATTGTAACTTTTCAAAGAATGGAATTAAATTTGACGGTTTTGTAACTGCGATCTGGAGGCATTAGCTAGGTACGTACTTTGGTTTGTTCGTACGGGCAAAATTTAGTGGAATATCAGTCTGGCAAGTATATATGTATTCAAATATTATAGGTATGTTATACATTGTCATATGCAGAAATAGTCTGTTCCTCTCCTTCCCTGTTTTGTTTGTTTTTTCGGTCATACCAAAGTAGTCGTCTTTCTTATGTTTGCTTTTTATCATGTCACATGCCACAAAATATATGCCAACGGTCATTGAGGTGAACAGCAGTGTATGTAATGTGACACGAGCTATATGCTCTTGTCAAGTAGTCAGAATGGTCAAGTAGTCAGCAATTGCTGCCAGTGTTTACTGCATTGCTGGGTTGTGAAAGCTGTTGAGCAACTACGACATTGTGCCAGCTTTTCTTTTCTGCATTCTTTGTGGCTTTTTATTTTGCCCCTTCTGTATTTGACAGCGTTTACCAATCAACTACATGACACTGTAGCCCACACCTTAAAAAGGAGCGGAAACTGCAAGATTATCATTTGCTTTTTTGTGATTAAAATAATCTGAAAGCAACAAGCAGTTCTTGGTCACAGTGTGTAATCATTAACACCAATTAGTTAATATATGAGGTTTATTTTACTTTGGAGTTTGGTAGTCTTTCATATATTCAAGCCTTGTGCAACCAACAGCAGTGTGATGCTGAAAAGTAAATTGACAAACAAAAACCGTTTTTTCTTTACTTATGTATTGTCCCAGTGAGATAAGACTGTCACAGTGAGCTGCCGTGAGAAGAGGTGATTATGCAAATAGCCATATCACGGTCACTGCCTTCATAGCATGACTTTGACTGACCTGTGACTGATGTTGCTGTGCACTTATAACCTTTGGGTTCTCTGGAACCTTCATAACTATCATTTCACAGTGAACAAAATTTAGTGCACTGTAGTTTGGAGAGCGAGAGACAAGGCAGGCAGAGAGGTTGTTCTTTTTTTCAGGCATGCAATTGACAGTCTGTGTGCCGCCATCTTCGGATACATGCTGCTAAAGGTGCAATGTTGCGTCAGAGCCCCTAGCTTTCAGCTACGGAAGTTTAAATTGCTTACCGAAAAAAACTTCACCAAAAATGTGACTTGTGTTCTTCGGGAAACCTACTCCTACTTTGTACTTCATGATTAGCCACAACTAATTTGTTCCTGAAAGGGGAAAAAAATAGCAATAATGGAAGTTTATTAAGATTTGTTGTTTCTGTATGCATGCCTTTCATGGCGCAAAATTTTTCTTGGCGTACAAACTGTCACTTTTCTTCGTGGACTTCTTCCAGAGACGCAACTTTGTGCAGTACTCCAAGGTGTTTCCTCTCAGCAAGCTACTCAACTTCAAGATGAACCCCAAGTTCTACCGGCTCTTCATTGGCTGGTCTGAGGTGGTGTGTGGCACCATCTTGGTCCTGGTACCAGGTGCGTACGGCGCTGCTGCGTGTGACAGAGTGGAGCTAATGAAAAGTGGTCTAAACCAAATCGAGTACGTATTGGGTAACCCTGCTACCTAACTGAATCAAACAACGATAGGGTCATATCAAATAACAATGGAACATTCGGTGCCTAATGTTGTGATGCTTGCACACTTTTACTGACAATGCCATTTTATGAATTGCTTCCTAAAACAATGTAAAATATAAGTTTTTTTACATAAAACAATGTTTTTTATGAAAATAAACCAGCTGGGGACTTGAAGGTTGAGAAAAATCTGCAGACATGTTACCATGTTGGCGTAACTAGAAAAATGCAGAACTGAAGAAGCTTAAATAAATGTGAGAAAAAAAATGTGACTTTTGGCACTACTTGAATATGGGTGCCAGTAGAAAAACAAGGCACGGCATGTTGACATCAGGTGAGAAACAAAGCATCATTTGAAACACGTACTAGTTACTCATAGTGCCTATCAAACTTGACCAAGTGTGCAGCTGGGTCAAGGTGTTGGCACCAGATGGAGAAAACGGTGAAAAGATGGAGTCAAGACTATACTTGATAACATGATACAGTCATGTGAATGACAAAAATTAACTGAGGCTTTATTGGAATTGAAAGCTGGTGTTACAGACATATAAAAATAAGCAAGCAGATGAAACTAAATTTTTGGTCGAGAAATGATGTAGGTGCAGAAGGTCGGAAGCAGCAAGCACACAAACAATAATGCGAAGGAAAATCACTTCAGATAGTACAAAAAGAGTATGTGCAAACCGTAGTTCATTATGAACAGAACCGTAGTATGCAAACGAAGTTTCAGATACATAAAAACAATGTGAGACATTCATTTACGTCATAAAGAAAGCAAGCTGGGATTTTGCATTAACCCATGGTTGTATTCAATTAAACTGAGGTACAGTCGGTGTACTAACTGTAGCCAAAAAGCAGTTGTAGTAGATCAGCACCTACTATTGTAGGTAAGGTGATAGAAGAACAAAATGACAAAACAACTTCGTGTCGGCTTAGAAATGAATGCTGTATTGTGAATGATGATTGGTTACGTACACCTAATCCCCCTCATTTTCAGGCAGAGCCTGATTCTTTTAGACTTCTGCTCCCTGAGAGAGTTTTAGAAAAGTCGGCTTAAATCCAATTTCTACCCAAAACTGGCTTTTTGAAAGACACTTTGCCTCTGAAAATCGTTGAACTAGGCTACCGTACAGAAACTAGCAGCAATCACAAATCCATTTCAGAAAGGCATGCACTGTTATTGTTAATCGTGTAACCCTTGTTGCTCTAATTGTTCCCCTTTGATCACGTGTGGGTAAGGCATACCTTCACTTCCAAATAAGGTTGATAAATACCTGGTGAGAAATACCTGATAAAACCTAGGCAATAGATGACAGGTTGGCATTACTGCACCTAATGCTATCTGTCGCTTTCTTGTGCTCCTGTAATGGTGTTTTGCTTGTGACAGTTGGTGACAGTGAAGCTAAAAAATGATTTCGCCATTACGATGTAGGCAGAGAACCCGGATGTCTGGAATGAGCTCACAAAGGCAACAAATATAGGCGGTCAAGCAAGCGAAAGACAGTTCTCAGTGAAAGACAAGAAAGCAGTGCGTAGGGTCATAAAAATGCTCTTGCTGAAGCCTGACTGTTTTGTGAAATGAAACAGTTGTGTGGCCTGCAATAAAGGAGTGCTCGTGAATTATGCTGTGAATTGTAAAAATAACATAAAAAAACCCAGATTATAGAAGAGTTTAAAGAAAAACCTAATTTTTACCCTATTTTTGAACAAGAGAATAATGCCCAGTTTTCCTACCTTGACTTCTGAAGAATATAAAACCTGGAAATGAAGGGACGTACATGGACTACAGCCCCACAAGAGGTGTTGCAGGATTGAGGATGTGAAATGGTACAAAATTGTAGACTTGCAACTGCATTCAAGAATAGCTGTTATTGTAGCAAGCACAGTTGGATGGACAGGGGGTTTCAGTCATTCAGTAACACAATGGAAGAAGCTGAATTTTAACATATCAGTATGGGCCAACTAACGTGATGGGCTTTGCCAAAGTCAGAGAAAACCACAAGACAGTGTTGCTTGTGTATGAATGCTCCCAATACTATATTTGAAGGATGAACAAAATTATCAGCATTTACATGACAGTGTTTTCGAGAAAAGATTATTTCCCGACTTTCTCAAGAGCTGCTGTGGTGTCTTTCGGGCATGTGGCTGTCTTCATATGTAATGGATAGGGTGATCCTATGGCCAAGGCCCTTGGTTCTCAAATACGAGTCTGCAGTCAGCTTGAGGTAGATGAAAACATTCCTGTGGTTCATGATCCCATCAGTCCTCAGTGAAGCTTCTACTTTTTAACAACTGAATGACAAGGCCATATAAAGCAAATGTTATCTAGCCATATTCAACATATGCTTTTGGCAGGTTGAATTTTATGTGTGTATTTGTTTAAAAATCTAGACTTAAAAAGTGTGGTAGCACTATGTGTTACTGTACACAAAAAAAGTAACATTGTGCAGAGTTCATTTGGTTCAATATGGTTCATAATAAGGCAAAGGCAAATATGTGGCATCAGTACAGTCCGTCACATTGTCGCAGCTTTTTAATTCATCACCACTCATAATAGTGCCCCAAATTCCACGGCCCACTATGTAGGTGGTGGTGTCGCTTGCACCGTCACACGATTCTTCCACAGCACTTCTCAGTGACTTGCGTTGTGACCCTCAGCCTTAGCTGATTATATCACTGTCAACTGAGTTCATTTCACTGCAGGCCAAAGGCTTCCCTTTGAGATTGACACTAACCTAAACCTTGTGCCAGTCATGGCTGCTCTATCGCTTCAAATTTCTCAACCTCATTCCCCCAGTTTGCCACTTTTGACTGAGTTTTCCTTACCTTGGTAGCTAGTCGGTCTCTCTAATGCAATACCGGATGCGTGTTCTACGCATAACAAAATTTGCCCAAGTCTGTTTCTCCTTTTTAGTTTTTCTTTAATTGCTTTCAGCTTTAATGCCAATTCCTGCATTCTCCAGTGTTGTTGGTTAGTGTTTTTCAGGCAAAAAAAGATGTTTTATGGCTAAGCAAATTCAACTTGAAAATTTTCCTGCCTCTCTTTTCAACCTCATGACACCTACACTGAGGAGGACTGGTTGCCAACGTTTTGAAGTGAATGACAGTCTATCATGGCCTCTGAGATCCACAGCCGAAGTTCATTGTTGATGTACGCAGTTTACTTACAAAATTGCTGTGTGACGGCAACATCCGTGTTTTTGGATCTTTTCTAGCTTTTAAAAGTGTGGTTTTCTATGAGAGTGGTCTCTTTGTCGTTAAAATGCCGCAGTTTATCGATTTAAGCCAACTTCAATTTATCCCCAGTGTAATAAGAAATGTCTTACAAAGCACTGCGTCACGAACAACCAGCGGTCAGTCCAGGTACAGACAAGAGGCAGCGTTCAGTCCAGAGCGCGCACATGGGACCGAGCGTTCGGCGCTCGAGGTTCAAAGTGTTCGGCGCTTCTCATCGCCTTCTTCATTAAGCGCCAGCCTCTGAAGATTCCAAAGCCGAAGGCCAGTCTTACAATTCTCCCCGGGCGAAAGGGCGCCACCCTCGCGGCCTAGGGCGATGTGATGACGGCAGGGTCGTAGTATGGTTTGAGGCGGGTCATATGGACAATGGCGCGGCCTCGGGGACGATGGTTAGGGGATGACGTAGGGGGTTCGATGAGGTAATTGACGGGGGATGTCTGCTGAAGAATACGGTAGGGTCCCTGGTACTTGCTAACAAGTTTGGAGGAAAGGCCGGGACCTGAGGAGTGGACCCAGAGCCAGACCAAAGAGTCAGGAAAGTAAGCGGGAGGAAGTGCAGGGGGATCACGGACGCTTTTCTGCTGCTGCTGGGCGTGAGAGGTCGACGACATCTTCTATATAACTAGTGAAGTTTTCACCGGTTTGCTGGGCCTGATTTCGCAAGCGTTGCTCGGCGCGAAGCTTACGCACTGCGGGACGGCCAAATACTTCTGTAACACTGGTTTTGAGAGCTGCCCAGCTTGCGATGTCAGCCTCGTGGTTTCGAAACCAGAGATTGGCTACGTTGGTGAGCTTGACGCTATCGTCCCACTTATTGTATGCGCTTAAGCATTCATAGGAGGCCGACCAATCCTTCACATCCGTGTCATCTGTGCCGCTGAAGATGGCCGGGTCACGCTGCCGCGCGGCGCCGGAACAGAAGACAGCCGACAGAAGCGGTCAAGCAGTTTGGGTGACGATCTCAGGCATTGCAGAGGCGATAGGCAATGCGTGGGTGCGAAGCTCCAGGGCGAGGGGATCGCTGGCACCTCCGTCACTTGTAATAAGGAACGTCTTACAATGCACTGCGTCGCGGACAACCAGCGGTCAGTCCAGGTACAGACAAGAGGCAGTGTTCAGTCCAGAGTACGCACGAAGGACCGAGCGTTCGGCGCTCGAGCTTCGGAGCGTTCGGCGCTTCTCGTCGTCTTCTCCGTTAAGTGCCAGCCTCTGAAGATTCCAAACCGAAGGCCAGTCTTACGCCAGTGTTTCTTTAACAGCCCTCAATCCATGGATATGAAGCAAGTCAAAAGTTACCGAAAGCGAGGAAAGCATAGGGGAATGTTTCTATGTTCTTTTTTTAAACTTGTGGCATTTATTAGTGGGAAATTAGTGGTGCAATTACTTCATGGCTGAAACATAACTGACTAGAAAGCAGAATAAAAAAAATTGGCGGTGGTTTAGCTCTGGTTAAGCCTGGAGTGACGCGATAGCTAGAGCTGGCCGAGTGGAACTTGCTCATTTAAATTGCAAAGTCAGTCTTTCGCTGCTCCATTTTGCTGAGCGTTCCTTCTTCATCTTCGTCCCACTTGACGCGGCGCATGCGCACAGATATGGCAGCTCGGTTTTGCTGGTGCGCCGTGCCACCGGCAGCAGCAGTTGCTCCGTACCACGTGATCAGTCATGGCGCCGCGCTGCCACCAGCTGCTCTGCACCACGTGAACAACCACCTGACAGCGTAGCGGCGCAGCCACAGGGTGGCAGCACAGCCACGGGGCAGCGGTGCAGCCACAGGGTGGCGGCGCCGCCACGCTGAAGGCTCGAAATGCTACCGTAATGTAGCTATGGCTACAAAACAACCATATGCCACTGGTGGGATCAAAACTGATGACCTCCAAATTTTGCGTACAGTGCTCTACCAACTAAGCTATGGTGGTGGCTGTTCAGTTGTCTACTTTCAGGAGTATTTATTTTGCATGTGACTTTGCCGTGAGAGTGTTCGCTTGCGCCACTCTCGTTCATAGCAGTGGAAGCAGTATGCCCTGTAATACTGCTAGTGCCACATATAACGTCATTAAACTCAGAGTGCGGAAGCTTTGAAGGTTAGTTGAAGTGGTACCTAGGCTGGTATACCTCACTGGTTACCTTTCTCAGCTGCACAATGTCATAAGCATTAATCTCTCTCTTAATGGCCGACTCCACCTACATTTTTTTGGTCGTGCTGAATGATTTTAATTTTGCAAAAAGCCTTTTTTGTGTTTTTCCTTTGTCCTCCTGGTATGTTGCATTGTTTCTGAATCACATACTTATCTTCTGACATTCCTTTGCAAATTCTCAAATTTCTGGCCAAAAGAAATATGTAGTTTTCACACTGCTTTGCACCTTTTAAAGGTATGCTGAGGGATACTTTTTTTTTCTTTTGAAAATTTGATTGCTGGGCTTTTGTGGCTCTGTTAACCTTTTGTCGGCAGCAGTCGACGATGTATTTATTTCTGAGAAATTTAGATTTGAGAGTTGTAATACTTCATCCCACCACTGAGTTACAACTTGTCACGTTGATGACATCGAGGCTGTTACGGACTCCGTGATTGTTGATAACAATTGCATTGCAATGGCATCTAGCCTCAAAGATCTATATTAAAAAAAAAAGCATTGATATCATCGTATTTTGCTTGTAAATTGACCAGTGCCATTGATTTCATGGTATTTCATCTTTAGAGCATTAGGTCTTAATTAGCTTGTTCCTCAGTTTCATGCTGTCATAAGCGACCACAGCACCACGTGCCTCAGTTGGCAAGTGGAAAGAGTGAAATCCCCTGCTCCACATTTAGGGGACATTTAGGGGAGAAGAGGGATATGGAGAGAGGACAGCAGGGTGGAAGGTGGCCTAATGGCATGGGCGTCCACCTTGGTGGGGGGAAGCCGTTGGTTCGAAACTGCCAGACAAGATCGGGTACATGCGTCTCTAACTGTCACTGCTGTGAGCGATCTTTTGAAAAAAGTTCACTTCAGAGTATCAGTGCAGTCCTGGGCAAGTTTGGATTCACCTCTGGCTGCCTGACTTTGTGTGAAAAAACAACAACAAAACATCTGCAAAAATTTACTTGCTGTTGCACACCACAGCTAATGCTCAAACATTTGCATTGCACACTCATTGCCATCCTGTAATTTTTTTTCTTTTCTAGCTTACGAAAGCTCTAATTTGAGTCAGAGTACTCCTTTTGACTAGAAATCAATAATTAATTGATATAGATCTACTTGAATTTAAACTCACTGACCATTTAAGACAGAAGGGAGTACTTCTCCCCATCTTCTGAGTGCATTTCTCAGTGCTTGATTTTGAATGCTACTGTTCTCTGATTACCCAGTACTTCGTGGTGTGTCTTTTTAGCTGTTTTGATCCTCCTTTAATGTGGTGGTGGTTAGAAGCTACATTGACTGGAGATGCAAGCTTGATGTAATAGAAAACACTGCCTGAGTGGACCAGTTTTGAAATGCAGCATCGGGATTCAGGTAGCTGAAAATTCTTTCATTGGTTTGGATTAACTAGAAGTACTAACTATCCCAGTTTAAACTATAGTTTAAAGATTGACTGTTGGAACTTCATCGACAGATAAAGAAGAAGACACCATCATCGTTGCGTCTCATTCACGAGCTGCTGTTCGCTCGCAGTCGGTCGCTCAAGGTCTCGTTAAAGGAATCTATCGTCCTGATGCTCGTCTCCGATCTCCAACTTCTGTATACTACAGGCTTTTACAGTGCTGTATCGTGGAGGCTACCATCTTTGATCACGTGATCACACCGCCATTACACGCTTCCTGACTACTCGGCGCGCGCCTCTTCGCAATGGCTGCTGCGCCTGATGGTTCAGTTCTGACAGGCAGTGTTTCGGCTCATACGGTTGTAAATGAGTGGGCAGATGACACTATGGTTTGGTCAAAGCTTCGAATGACGTGTGAGAGCCCTAATTTGATCCCTTGAGGTGTGAAAACGTGATCGGGCTTCATGTCGCGAAGAGCCGCTCAGCTCTCCTTCTTCGAGCCAAGGGATGGATCGCCTGAATGCTCGTCTTTGCATCAGCTGAAATCTTTGCTGAATGTTTTTATTTATTTAAAACGGCAAGGTTTAATGCTCGCAGATCGTTGTCGTGTTATGTACATGCATGCAGACACCGCTCTAAAACGCTCACATGCACATCGTACGCATTTGTTTACAACCTGTTAGCGGTGCTTAGGAAACCTAGAATATTTTCTACTGTTAAGCACAGAAGCTGGCGTGCAATTGTTTCGAAGGATTCCGCGATATTATTGTTAGATTGTGCACATGAAAATGCGTTAATACTACACGAAGTTCACAATTATGTCAGCCTCACATATAAATTGTGGTACGCTCCACGCTCGATATGCGGATATGAAAATGCTCGAGGTCTCGTTGGTGTTAAGTAATCAGCTTTGATCTGAGCGCTAGCCTGCGGAGTCACTTTTAGTGACTGTCTCGCATGAACCGCGAGGAAGTGACAACCACCCAGCACACCAGCCGCAACGTAAATGCTTTATTACGAGTATGGTCCACGAAAACCGCACTACTTGAAGCGAAATTCAACAGTAGCACGATCGACGTCATGTAATACACGGACTGGCGGTAAGTGTTGTCCGCTTGCGCACCTGTGCACTCCATAATCTGCAGTAGCGGTATGTAGGAGCGTAAGTCATCTGTCTTTGCTGTTCCTAATTTGCCCTCTGGCGCTCCTGTTACTAATGACCGCACACCTTAACTTACGAACAATGGGGTCTCGCTGCACACGCGGGCACAACTGCACAGCATCTGAAAGCACAAGTGACGGTTTCGGTGGCGGAACAGCTTGTTCATGCGACTTTGTTGGGCACTTGCCCTTGCAGATTTTCCTAGATTGAAACCTTTCTTCCTATATTGGCTATGTAGCGCTAGCAAACGTGTTTGTTGCGTTCGCCCGTTCGGAAGCGTGCACGCCGAACGGGCACGACAGAGGCAGTACGTCCTTGTACACTTCGGTTCCATGATGATTGCAAACGATGTCATCCCACACCTTTTAATTCTCCGTTGCAATTCTTGCAATCCACAACACAGCACGTATTTCCTCTGCCTTTCCACATATTCATAGAAATAACACATTTGACACCACCCGCAATATTTCCACTACTGCGTCGAGGCGTACACGCTGGCGACTTACAAGGCCCGTAATGGCGCCGTGTTCCCTAGCACGCCTATGGCGCCATCTGGTCTCAAGCAGAAGAGCCGCGTGCTGTAAACAGTCTACGAAGGCAGGGGGACCCATAGGTTCACTATATGGTGCCGAAACCCGGGAAAGACCTGAACAAGGTCAACCTAAGTGATGCAAACAAGCTGCTCCCGTTTTCTGAAGATCCGTGGCTCTTGCAACTTATCTGTAGAGGCTCCCTGCTTCAGCGGACAGAATCGACAGACTCCTTCGAAGACATCAGGGTCTCTGCTCAAAGCTTAATGCCATCTTGGACGAAGCATAAGCAGCGCTACGATGGGCACCAGATCTTCCTGCTTCAGAGGTCAACGTTCTACTTGAAAAGCTTGAAGCATTATACCGTCAGATTCAGAAGCTCAACGAAATGACCATCGACGAGACGCCAGATGACCTGGTCAAATGTGAGACGGAAGAGGGTGGGGCACTTAACGACAAGGTGGTTAGAATGACAGCGATGCTGTGTTCAAGTTACAGTCTGACTGGCTACCCCAGCGCCTCAGTATACTAGCGACTGCACCACTCCTTACAGTAAGTGTAGGCTGCCGTAGCTAGACTTCATGAAGTTTGACGGGAACCGTAAGTCTTGGCAGTGCTTCTGGGTGCAGTTCAAATCAGCCATCCATGAGACCAATGTGCTCAGTGCCGCTGATAAGTTGAATTACCTGACCGGCCTTGTGACTGGAGAAGCGGCATCGGCCATTTCAGGTCTGCAGCCCACCGAAGCTTGCTATAAGGACACCATCGGTGATCAACAGCTCATCATACAGGACCATCTTAATAGCCTACTGGATCTGAAATTGGTATCCTCGTCTTCTGTCATTTGACAACTGCAGTACCTCTATGATGAGGTCCAGGTACACATAAGAAACATAAAAGCCCTCGGCATGAGCTTAGGCACATAATGTTCCATGCTGCGTGAGATCTCGCTGAGAACTGTTTCGACGGATCTGGTCCTCCGATATCACGAGAGTCGCATATCATCGAGACTGCATAGCTTTGACCGCGCTGATTCACTGGAATAAGGTAAATGTATCGACCATTCGACACATTCGGAACAGGAGTGTCACAAGCTTTGGAGTTCTTTGACCAACAAGTACTGTTCAAAGAGACCGTGGTGGCAAACCCACAACCAGGATGGCCGCTGGACATCGTCATGGCATCAGACATCCGAAGGCCTCCGTATCAGCATAGCCCTTCGATCACAGCCACGCTTCAGAGTACCAAAAGCAGTGCTTATTTCATAAGTTGGACAGACACTACGCAGAAGATTGGGACTCTCAAAGAATAAGCTTATCCCACAAGAAGGAGCTTCTCACTAGACGGACTGCTGTTTTCGTTGCCTAAAGCATGGACACGTGGCAAAGGATTGCAGAGGTCGCATCAAATGCAAAAAGCATTCAAGGAGGCATGTGACGTCTATGTGCAGGTCTGACACCGCCAACAGTGACAGCAGTAAGGTCACACCTGCACCTGTCACCCTCATCTCAAAGCAAACTGGATCAGTTGTGCCCTTGCAGGCCTTGACAGCCAAAATAACAGGGACCGCAGCATTTGGTCACTATCGGATCCTCTTCTATGGTGGAAGCAAATGCAGCTTCATTACAGCTGATGTTTCGCAGAAACTAGGATCCGAATTTATAGGAAAAGAATCAGTGACAGCCAGTGTTTTTCGGGGTCAACAAGAGAAGAAGATGCTCAGAAAGATATGTGGGCTCCACTTTGAACACCATAGCAGACGGCCCTTGCACATTGAGACCTCAGAAGCGAGTACTATATGCGCCGAGCGTCTCCCCATACCAGATAACCTTGTCATTCAAGAAATGACTAAGACGGGCTTACACCCAAGTGCTATCCAGCCAATATAGTGATGATGGCCAAGTATCGATCCTAGTTGACGCAGACTTTTATTTCGACATTTTGAATCGACTAAAAAGCCATCGAAACAAAGAGGTTAGGATGGACTGTTCAAGGCTCATTGCCTTTACAAGCGACAGTGGTTCGCTGTGCCAGTTTGGTTGTTCAAAAAGTTTCGGTCGAGCCGCAACAAATTTCAAAGGCTTTGGCTTGCTCCTGGAAGCTTGAAAGCATTGGCGTCAGGGGCGAAGACATGCAGCAGTTTGATCTCGGTCCAGTTTTGACAGACTTCAAAAGAAACTTTCGGAAAATAGATCGGCGGTACAAAATCTCGCTTCTGTGAAAGGAGCACGTCGACATGGCTGACAACCACGCCGTTTCTGCGAAGCAGCTGCTTACTGTGATGAGCACACTCAATGACACGCCACTTTTGGAGCGTATGCCAGTTCTTTTGCTGGTAAAGAAATTGACGGAGCGCTTATGCATGTATTTTCCTGTCTTGAATTATAAAAAGTCTCCGTGATTTCCCCCTGAAGTCGTTCTTTATGAATTGATAAAATTTCAGCTTGCGCATAAAGGGGATTACATTTTTTCTTACACCCTGGCTTACATTCCGGCACACAATCCAGCTTACAACCGTTACATCCACGACAATGGTCAACCAAATGTGATGACTTCGACCCTGGGAGCGATTTTTCATCTTCTTTTAGCCACACATCTACACAGCGTCGTGCCTGGCCTATGCATAGGTCTTGCCACAGGAAACAGGCAGCTGATAAAGCACACCCGTTTTGCAAGGGATGAACCCCGAATTATGGCATGCCTTACACATTTTCTTATTTTTATTTTGTCCTCTCCAGGTTCTCTATTATTCTGCTTACTAGGCTGCACACTTTCTTGAGCTTGTTTGGAGCCGGGAAGATTACCTGTACACCATAGTGCCTGGCCACATTGCTAAGATTGTGTGAAAGTCGATGCTTGTATGGTATCACCACCTTTTTCTTCTTTACCTTGTCGTCCATTGCCTTCTTTGGTGCAATATCTTTTACCCAGCGGATATGTTTTTCACATGCAAAACTGGTTGCGCTGTCCAGATAGCCTGATGTCTTTATTCTGTTTACCTGTTCATGAAAGCTTTTAGTCATGCCATGCATGCAGGACTTTACCAGGACTGAACGTACGCATGAGAGTACAATGCCATTTTTTACAACTTTCGAGTGGCCTGAGGCGCTATGTAGTAAGGGTTTGACTGATCGCAGATGATAGCGCCAACAAACATGCCTCTGGTCGAAAGACAGTAGCGCATCTAGACACTGTAATTTATCTCCGGCTGGTAATTCGAATGTGAACATGAGACCAAGCCCAAATTCTCGGAAGACCTTTAAAATATTCACAACTTTGCCTGTGAAGCATGGGCCATCCACAAACACCAGGTAGTTGTCCATGTAATAATGTATAATCGCTCATATATTAACTAAATTTGGGCATTTGCGGGGGGGGGGGGGGGGGGGCACATGTGCATCTGCATGGTTTTTTTTTGCATGCATTTAAGGTGGTTTCAGATGAGTAGACTGCTGCAGACCATCCGTGCCTGATTGTTGGTACAAACTTAGCAGTCATACATACACACACACACACGACCCAAACAGTGAAGAAAACTTGAAACACATACACACGAACACACAGAAAAAAAAATAATAAAACGCACAATGCTGCACAGGCACCGCAGTTCCATAGTAGACTAAAAGTGCACCGAAATGAAAATCGCATGTAGAGCAAAGGCAGCTTTGTTCCGGATAGCTAGCCAGATAAGCGAGCCTATGTTAACAGACGGATTAGTTATTGGGCTAAACCGTGCCTTGTCTGCCTTCAAACAAGCACACTGAAATGGAACCGAGGTTTTCAAGGGGGCTGTGGACGGCCCAGGCCCGGTCACTTTCAGGAGTGATGCTTGCATTGCATAGTACGTGGTCCACCCAAACCATCCACCATCCAGTCTGTTCATCTGGACCCACCTTTAGGCTACTGGGGTTCCCCAGAGCTCGTAAGGTTGAGAACCCTTGGTCCTGTCCATTGCCTTTTGCAGTTTCTGTGTTCGGTATTATGCAGCACCCGCCTACCCTCTTCACAAACTGTATGGTTCATGTGCAGGCCGGATCAAGCAGCTGGCCAACGTGATGCTCCTGGTGCTGGTGCTGGGTGCTGTGTACACGCATGCTGCCCTGCGAGACAAGTTTGAGCGTATGGCCCCCTCCATCGTGTTCAGCCTCATGCTGGGATGCCGCCTCGTCGTCTTCTACCAGGTGCAGAGCCGTGAGCGCAAGCACGCACTGCTCGGGCGCCAGGCAGCCATGGCAACGACCTCCTCAGCGGCGACAGCAGCACCGTCTGCGCAGCAGCAGGCACAGGAAGCAGCTGCAGCATCGGCGAGACCCAAGCTCGACTGAGCCACGCTGCTTCTGATCTCGGCAACCATCACTCGGTGGCAAATTTTGTTTTCTCTCGGTTTGTACTGCCATATGTCACTACCACTGTGCGAGTGCTGTGTGTGTGCACAGATGCCAACTTGAGGCATGTGATTTCATTTTCTCACAGGCACAGCACCACAACTTCTGGCTAAGCACTGTGACCGAGCAGTAGAACGAACGCATCTCACAACAACAGATATTTACACCGTTACAAGTGGTCCTGTGCACGAGTGGTGCAGCACAGTGTTTTGAACGCAGCAGGTGGCAGTTCAAATGCCCTTGTTGCACTTATCTAATTTTTCTCCTTTTTGCTCCTTTGTACTAAGAATTAACTTGCCGGTTACTTATGATTACTAAGGGTGTGTGTCTAGATATGAAGGCGACTATGAGTCCGAATCACTGTTCAAAAAGTTGCAAAGCAAGCTGTCTGTGCTTATTTAGTTTGATAAATATATAACCAAAGCTAGTGGGTCTGTGCCCTTGAGAGAACACAGTTATGCTAACCTGAGGCCATATTCTGGAAGAATAGTTTTTGGTAGTGTCACATTAAGTCTGCTATCGTTGGCAGGATGAAGCAAGAGAAATGGATGCTGCGAAACAAATTTGTAGCAGGCAGGCTTTCTGCTTGTGTCGACCTGACAGGATAGGAGTTGTTCAGGTCATCACAGCAGCTCCAGTGGCTGCGGTAGAATGCATTGTATCGCTGAGTACAATTGCGCAGGTTCAGATTCCTGGTACGGTGGCTGCGGCCAGTAGAAATCAAGTACAAAAACACTCATATAATGGGAATTTGTTGCACGGTAAAGCCCCTCAGTTGGTTGAAATTAACTTAAAAGCCCTTCACTGTGGCATGCCTCCTTGGCTGGGTGAAGGACTGGCATGAAGGAATGCAATAATTGCTTTTCTTTTCTTTTGCATTATTGAATGTGCTGAAGGAGGAGGCAACAGAACAGCCTGTTAGAAATTTCTTTTGCTACAGTTGGAAGGCCACCCTTCCGCAAATCATAATTGTTTCAGTTGGATGTGCAGAAAGGCCCTCCTGAAGCCAATGTCTAGGCTGTGTGCTTATTCCAGCATGCTGTGTTTGACAAAACACAGCAGCAGAAACATGATAATGTCAGCATGCATGTGCCTTTTGCAGTAGCTGAACCAAAAACTGTAATCATGTGAAAGTATGAAAAGTGCAAACGAAGTGAATTATTTCGGACTGTGGCCTCAGATATATAGGTCACTACTTGCAGAAGCTGTGGAATGTTTTTGTTTCTTCATCTTTCTTTCTTGTTACAAAGGCGTTAATTTCTTTTTCTGCATTTCTTTTCTGCCTTGTGCTGAAGAGTTGTAGTCAGTGCATGTGCCAGCAGCTTTCTCATCATGGATATTGGTCATGAAATGTAGGCAGCCAAGTTCGAAGCTAATTTCGAAGCATTCATTTCAAGCAGTTCTTTTTTGGAGAAGTAAGGCTGTATGAGACGAGTCAGGTTGTCACGTGCTCTTTCTGCCTCCAACAAGAGGCACATATTGGATAGAGTGTGGCTCTTAGCTGCAGCAGCCAACAGTCCATCAGCTTTCATCTGATTTGGGTGCAGAGGATTAGTGTATGTAACCTGCAAATGGCAGGGTCCTTTTTTTGGTGGGGGGAATTGAAATTTCCAAACAAATGACGCAGGTAATGATAAATGGTCAGAATAAATAGCCTCTGTTTGATGTTTGTGCTATCCATAAATTTCCTTTTTGTTTCTGCTCTCAGAGGAGGGCAGAAAAGGAACTTGCTGCACAGAGGTGTAGCTGGGGCATACCAGTGGTTGTTGTGTGCATTGAGTGCATTGAAAGTTCCGTTTCACTCAAAGCTGATTCCCTGATGGCAGCTGAAGCCTGATGGTGTCTGCATTGCTTTGTTGGCTAAAATCAGCAGCTCAGCTACGGCTTGTTTACTGGCTAACGTATTACCCTGGGTATTAAAGACTTGCATATTGTAGTTCCTTTTTAAACCATTACAAACCTGTGGCACGTTTTGTGCCCCCCTCCTAAGGATGAGCTGTGCCAGTCACTGGCGACTGGAACTTTTAGCCAGCCTTATTTCATGCCGTGAGTGGCTGAGAAATGGAGACAAGAGACAGCTCATCCAAGATGAAGCCAAATCTTCAAGATTGGTGTGCCGGGTGAAAACTGTCTACATAAAGGTTAGAAAGTAAAATGGCAATCAAAATTATTTTGTTTGTTCATGCATGGGATTCCACTAAATTTTGCTAAGTAAGGTATACAAAACAGCGGTTTTTTATCAAAATGAACATTGGTTTGAAGCCAGTTTGTGTAGTACAGGATTACAGTGAGAAGAAGGCACAGACTACACAATATTACAAGAAAAACTATGCAGTACGGAGGAAATATTGTAGGGTAACAGTCGCAAATATACAAGGGAGCATCACAAGGTTAAGGCACTTGGAACTAATGTAATATAACTGAAATGTGCACAAAAAAATTAGAATCCACTAATCTGAAGCAAAATAAAGCAGCTTTTGAATTCTGCAGTATTAGTCGTTAGGAAAGCTGCCGGTAGGTGGTTACATTTTTATGACATTTTCTGACCGTTCAAACGCCTGGTAAACAAGTAGGGTTAGAGGCATCTTGTTATAATTTTATGAGTTTCATGTGCCTTGCTTCGAATGCCAGTGGTCGTCGTACTGGTGAAATAACGAGGAGTACAGGTGCTGTTGGAAGCGCAGTGCAGAGTCCGAGGCAGAGCCAGGACTGTGTAGCAACAGCCCACAATACGTTACCGCCTTCTGCGTCTGCTTAGGGCCACAGTTGGCTAGAGTTCTGAGAGTGTGTTGGATGTAATAAACAATGTGTGGTTGTAAAAGACGCTTGGTAGCATGCTGTTGGCGCACAGTTGTTTTGAAAGGTAACGCATTGATTTTGTCAGAAGTTTGAAGCCCAAGAGGCTTCCTTCTGGGTTATGCTGCGCGTCTTGTTATCCATTGCGAGGATTCCAAATCTCTTGGAAGGTTTCAAGGTGCAAGGCACTCTTGCCCTGGACGCACCAAAACCTGGAACTTTTACAGATGCTGCAAGAGCACCACTAAACTGCTCGGATGTTCTACTTTTGACAAAGGCTGTATGTTGATGCTTTCTGTTGACACAGCATTTGGCTTACTTGATGGTAGTTTGTGTTTTCGAGAACAGGCCTATGGTTCTCTATGGTTGACTGCCATTCCATTTTACTATTTTAATCATGGTGACAGCAGCAACACTCATGCGAATGGCACAGCAGAGATCCAAAATGTAGTAAAAAAAAATATGGGAATGGAATGGTTGCATTATTCCAGCCACCTACTGTTGTCACAATCCTCGTCTTTTGAGTGCCCACTTTTAATCTGCTGACTTTCTTAGATTGCTGGAAATCAGCTGCTGAGGCAGAAAGGAACAGATCGACTCGCACATTCTGCGCATTTGTTCATTTCCAGCAGAGATCTTCAGTCATGTGCTTTGCTGAAACTTTGTAATGATCCAATATTTTGGAAGATGGCATGCTGGTAAGCCAGAACCTGAACTCTGAAGTCATTGCATCACCTCTGGACAGTTAAATGAGTCGAATTAAACTCCTCAAAAGTTGTCCGGAACCCTCACTTTTTGAAATTATGGCTCCTTAGTCTTGAGTGTGTGTGCCAGCTTCTAGAAGCTGGCCAGATTTGGTGGCAAAGTTTTGGAAACGCTATGACTGCAGAGCTCTGCCTTTACAAGGTGCTAGGAGCAACTGTGTTTTATTTTTGTTTTAACAACAGTATAAAGGACCAGGGGCAGTGCAGGTATCCCATCCACAATTATTACTAGCATTTTTTAATACAGTCGAAACTAGGTTTAGAAGTGAAACTCACATCAAACATACACATCGTGGTGCATGAGCTCTCAGCATCATTCATGCATTTGTGCAGTTAACCAGCCACCTACAGCTGTGACAGAGGGTACTCACTGTGTGCGCATGTTGTGCTGATGCACACATATGGCAGTGCAGTCACAAAAAATTGGAAATGTTTTTGTTGATGCAGCCTTTAAATTGGCATGCTTTGGCGTAACACACAGCCATAGTGTTCATAGGAGCAAATTTTGATGCTTATAGGAGGCGATGCGATTGCATACTTTACAAAGCTGAGTAGTCTAGTGCTATTTCTTTTATAGAAGTGCCTAGTAACAAAAGAATGTCACGAGAGGAGGTGTGATGCAGGCTTTTGTTTTGATAGCTGACTAGTGGCTTGTCAGGTGCAGGTAGCAGTGGCCAAGTTCCAACCATGTTTAGTTACTGAACTGTTTCTGTGAATTTTATCGTTTTACATTATTTGGAATGACTAGTTATCACCCAATCAAACGTTATCCCCCGGTTATGAGTTCAAAAGTCTAATGTAGGTGTCCAGCAACTACTGTGTATAGCAGTGTACGAGCCAATTTTCAGTATTGTAAATTACTTATTTTTCGTTGGCTCAAGATTTCGCAAATTCAGCTGCAGCCAGAGTCTAGGAATATTTCGGGCGCACTAAATTTCACGAAGAAGGAGTGGCTCTGCCATCAGCGCTCTTGTCTTCCCTAGAGGCAAATGCAAAAACACAGCCCACATTGCCCCGCTTTTGTTGCATTGACCTTGGGGACTAGGAAGTCATCAGTAAACAAGAAAAGTCACTGATGAATACCGTTTCTGAAAAAAAAAAGGGGGGGGGGGACATATTTAGAAGTAATTGGAATTTGTGCTAAGTTTCTCAGACCCCCTTTAGACAGGACCTAAACACACCCTTTTTTTAAAAATGCATCATGATCAACACAAAATCTGACTTAGAAAATGTATAAGAAGCCCTGATAGTTTTTGCGCTCATCACTGTGCCGCTGACATTGCATGAAGGGGACTGAAGCATTTTCTCTTTTTTTTTTTGCGTAGTTATCAGTCGACATTTTGCCCAAACTACGGTATTCGCGGGACCAGTTTTTCTCCAAGCTTTATGCAATTCGTGCAAAACGCAAAAATTAAGTAATTTGCTCTTTATCAATGCACCCCCCTCCTCTCCGTCTCCTACTCGCCCATTTTCACACAGAAAAGAAATTAACGGGCGATCGATGAGATTCATGCAGGAGAGTATGTGTTAGCATTAGTGACACCCCCCTCCCCCCGTGCAACTAGTAATTTGTGTTGATGGACTGAAATCATTACTCCTAACAAGTTTTGGTTTGCTGATTTACTCTGGCATCATTCAGGACACACAAGTGCAGCTGCTTCGGAGATGGGAGGAGAGTATTCAGTACAAGTCCGGCCGCTCCAAAGAGCAAATGAGTACTGTAGGCCACCATTTACTTTCAACTCTGACCGACACCCTATCGACTAGGGTGTTGCTCTGACCCGAGGCTTCAGATAAACAGCGGTCAAGATTTTCCGCAGTGGGCTTTTATTGCTAACGCAATAAGAAAATTCCTCCTCAGTTATGTAGTGACCAGCCTCTGGACTGGCATGTATATGGAACAGCAAAATTATGTTTAAATGCGGACTAATGTGAGTGGACCTCGTGAGTGGATAAAGTGCAGTCCTCGGGAAGCCAGTACTTATGCAAGCTTTTCATTTCATTTCATTTCATTTATTTTTCCCTTAAAGACCCAAAGGCATTACAAAAGGGGGAAGTAAAATCAAGATTTTTGTGACAGCATCATCATCATCAGCCTGACTACGCCCACTGCAGGGCAAAGGCCTCTCACGTCTCTCCAATTAACCCTGTCCTTTGCCAGCTGTGCCCACAGTATGCCCGCGAACTCCTTAATCTCATCCGCCCACCTGACTTACTGCCACCCCCTGCTACGCTTGCCTTCTCTTGGAATGCACTCCGTTACCCTTAAAGGGACTATGCAATGAATTAAAAGTCGCTTGTAAATGATTTCAATGCTTAGAAATGATGCTAATCAGCATTCACACCAAGTATGAGTCTTCAGAACTGAGCCGGCAATTTATTATGAATTTTAAAAACCATGTTTTTTAAAACTTGCGGACCGATTGGTGTGCTCATAGTGACCAATTTTGAAACTAAAATTGTGATAATAGACGTCGCTATACCCATGACGTCAGCAGGCCACCACACGCTCTCATTCGCTGGAGCCACGGCAGCCACGACGTCACGGGCACACTTCCGGTAGCCGTGAAAATCGTCTGTTCGTGCCACCGTGCGACCCTCTCGGACAAGCGCAAGCCAGGGCATTGCCTTCGCGCATATGGTTTCAATTTTCCTCTGCCGCCTCCTTCTGCAGGAGTTCTGGAGCCACTCGCAGTGTCTTTTTCGTCCGCCCGAGATGAATACGCCTTGGCGTGTCGTCGGCTGCAAACCCAGTGATTGGCGAGGTGTTGAACTCAGGCATGTTATTCCTAGAGACATGCGTGAGCTAGCTGCCTGGATGGAACGCAGGCGGTACGGCGTGAACACATAGGGTTCGATGCCCATTGGGGCCGTAAGAGCGAGCAGTCGCGCCTCGAGTTCCGGGTCCATTACTGCTAACTACAACAGACGGCAAGCAAAGAAACCCGACGCGCGCCGCAATCACACCGCCGACGCTGCTGCTGGAGTGGTAGGAGCGACAACCGGAAGTTGCAAAGGGAACGTGAGCGGATGACGTATTCATATGCGGGGCCCAGTCCCAGAGCTGTTTTCTTTATTTTTGTCTGGTGCCCCACATGTACGAGTAGAGGGGGGAGAGGAGGAGCATAATTTTTAATCCTCTATATCTTCGTTGTTATTGATGCTAGCTTAAAAATTCTTGCGTTGGGGTGGCGAGTGATGGAATGCCTATCTCTCGTCTGCTTTACGTAATCTCAATTAATTTATTGCATAGTCCCTTTAAGGACAAGTGGTTATCTTGCCTTCGCAGTACATGCCCTGCCCAAGCCCATTTCTTCCTCTTGATTTCGACTAGGATGTCATTAACCCGAGTTTGTTCTCTCACCCATTCTGCCATTTCCGGTCTCTTAATGTTACACTGATAAGTTTTCTTTTTATAGCTTGTTGTGTTGTCCTTAACTTGAGCTGAACCCTTTTCATTAGCCTCCACGTTTCTGCCCCATAGGTAAGTACTGGTAAAATACAGCTGTTGCATACTTTTTTCTAGAGGGATATTGGTAAACTGCCATTCATGAACTGATAAAACCTGTCCAATGTGCTCCACCTTATTCTTATTCTTCCAACTATTTCCCTTTCATGATCCAGGTCAGTGGTCACTATCTGCCCTAAGTAGACATGTTCCATTACCACTTACAACACCTCGCTGCCAATTGTGAACTGCTGTTCCCTTGCTAGACTGTTGAACATTACTTTGGTTTTCTGCATGTTAATTTTTAGACCCACCGTTCTGCTTTGCCTGTCTAAATCATCGATCATGCTTTGCAATTCATCTCGTGAGTGACTCAGCAAGGCAATGCCATCAGCGAATGGCAGATTATTTAAGTATTATTTAATTTATCCCCAACTGTTCCCAATTCATGCCTCGGAATACCTCCTGTAAACAGGCGGTGAATAGCATTGGCGAGATCGCGTCTCCCTGCCTGGTGCCCTTCCTTATTTGAATTCAGTCGCCGACTTTATGGAGGACTGTAGTAGCTGTGAAGTTGCTATAGACATCTTCCAGTATTTTCACATAAGGCTATTCTGCACCCTGATTCTGCAATTCCTGTATGACTGCCGAGGTTTCCACAGAGTCAAATGCTTTCTCGTAATCAATAAATGCTATATGTAGGGATTGGCTTTATTCTGCGCATTTCTCTACCATCTGATTGATAGTGTGAATATCATCTGTTGTGGAATATCCTTTACGGAAGCCTGCCTGATCATTTGGTTTATTGAAGTCTAAGGTTGCCCTGACTCTATTAGCATTTACCTTAGTAAATATCTTGTAGGTAACAGACAGTAAGCTGATCATTCTGCAATTGTTCAAGTCCATGGCGTCTCCCTTCTTATGAATTAAGATAATGTTAGCGTTCTTCCGAGCTTCTGGTACAGCCGAGGTCATAAAGCATTGTGTGTACGGGGTGGCTAGTTTTTCCGGCACAATCTCCTCTCCGTCCTTCAACAGATCTATTGTTACCTGATCCTCACCAGCTGCTTCTTTCCTTTGCATTTCTCCTAATGCTTTCTTTACTTCCTCTTTCGTTACTGACGGGATGACGCATTTCTGTTCGTTAATGTCTCTCTCAGTAACGTTGCGATTACATTGGCTGCTGTATAGATTTGTGTAGAACTCTTTGGCTAGTTTAACCATCTTATCCATATTGCTAATGACATGCCTTCCTTGTCTCTTAATGCATAAATCTGGTTTTTACCTATGCCTAGTTTTCTCTTGCAGGTTTTAGGCTACCTGCATTCTTTAGAGCATGCTCGATTCTCTCCATATTAAACTTCCTTATGTCGGCTACCCCCTTGCGCTTATTTATTAACCTCAATAGCCCTGCTAGTTCTATTCTGTCGGCAGGTTTAGACGCCCTCATGCTTTTGCGTTCCTTAATCAGATCTTTCGTCTCCTGAGATAGCTTGCCAGTATCCTGTCGAACCATCCTGTCACCTACTTCTACGGTGCACTCTGTAATGATATCAGAGAGATTATCATTCATTGTTTGAACAGTAAGATCGTATTCCTCAGTTAAAGCCGAATACCTGTTCTGCAGGGAAATCCTGAATTCCTCTACTTCCCCTCTTACTACCAACTCGTTAATGGGCTTCTGCTTCACTAGTTTCTTCCATTCCTTCTTCAAATCTAGGCTAATTCAATACCTTACCATTCTGTGGTCACCACACCAGACCTTTCCGATTACCTGCGCATCCTGCAGAATGCCAGGGTGAGCACATAGTATGAAGTCGATTTCATTTTAGTCTCACCATTGGGGCGCTCCCAGAAATAGAGAAAGAATAATTAGATAAAGGAAAACAATAAGAAAAATAACAATATACAACAGTTAAATGACCTTGTGAGGGGTATACAATGATAAGTGGAATGCACAGGATCGGAACAAAAGCAAAAGCTTTGTACTTACAGGTTCAGGTGGCATCATATTCCGCATGAGTTGGAAAAAGTGCCATTTTAGTGCGTTTAATTGGTTTCTTGTCAGAATTGTTTGGGAATAGCCATGAGGTAAACCTTAGGTGTGGATTCTACGAGGTGGATCTGATTGATGCTCTTGATGTTTGGAGCTCAGAAAATGCAGTCGATTGTATGGTGATTTATGTATAGGTTGACCTTCATTGTTCCATTTCATATATGGTTATGAATTCAGCATAAAAAATTAGCAATGACTGTGACATTTGCTGGGAAATTAATGCCAACACTTGTTGCAGGCAGACACGGAGCACTTTTGGTGCAGAGAGTTCAGGCCCAGTGATACAGCAACTTTAGAGACAAAAACTGCCTTGGGGACGTGCACTGTTAAACCTAATTACCGTTTTCAAAGTACCACACTTACTTTTTCTAGGCTAATATGTGTGGAAATGAATTTGTCTCACTATAAAACAAAGGCTGCAAGAATGTGGGAGAAAAATCTCAATGGTGTAAGCTCTCACTTCATGGAACCCTGGGATGGCATGTAGACCTTTAAATGAAATTACTCGTTTTGTGTGGCTGTAACATAGCATCTGAGGGGACTGAGTCAAAAATTCTGAGTTTAGTTTTCCTGCCCTAATGAGCAAGCCTTGATGTCGTGCTTGTGACATTGAGGAACCACTATTTTGCAAGCATGCAGTCAGTAACTTTATTTGGTTATTAATTTCAACCACGGTTTCCATCTTGACTGCAAAGGCCACTGAGTGTGCTGCTGTCGCCATCGAAGGACCATTGAGAAACCGCTCATGATCTCAGGTGTTTGCACACTTCTGACATACTGCTTACGTGCCTGCATTATTCACTGAACACTGGAGAAGCTTGATTATGCTGTGCTGCCTTTCAAACAAACCTGTTTCCTCACATTTGAGTTTTTTGCCATGACCAGTTTCCTTGGTTCATTGGCCACATGCATATTCTTTTGCATGAGATATGATTTTTGCTGCATTCGATAACAGTATTGAGTGGAGTGTATTTACATGTGCAGTGGATGATTTTTGCTGCGTTCGATAACAGTATTGAGTGGAGTGTATTTACATGTGCAGTGGATTTATAACGCTTACAGTATGTGTTTGAAACTAAGTGTCAGCACTTCTTTTATATGGAGTACACAGATGTTGAAATGCCCCGCTGTCTAAAGACTGGTACGTGTGTACATGCTGCTGCAGACTGGTGGCTGGCGTTTGCAATGACTCTGAATGTCATTTGTGATGGCACTGTTACCTTTTGGAGTCGTCTTACAGGCACTCATAACACTTAGACTGTGTACATGCTCACAGTTAATTGACAAGTCAGTAATTTCATTTGCTCTCAAGTCAGCTGAAGTGAGATCAACACGCAGTGTTCTAGTCATCGCGCTTGTGTCTGCTTTAAAGCAAGCATTGCTAGTGTGAAATCGTCTCGACAAACAAATAATATATGGACAAGTACAAAGAGTATGTTGAGTATTTTATGGCTAGTCATTTTCTTTATGGCTGCGGTGTTCATAATTATGTGAAAAGTGTGACGCTGAACTAGTTATTCAGCTTTCCTGGGTGAAAATGAACGCACATTCACAATAATGTGATGAGCAAGACAAGTTTATCCTTTTCATCATTCTTCAGGGCTTGCATTTCATTTGGGCTTACTGATGTCCGTGTTCCAGTTCTAGGGATGACTTGGCATGTTTTATTGTGACACTGGTGTCCATATGTTGTGTTTGGTGGGACATGCTTCGTCGCGTATTTTTTTTTGTCTACTTTTTAATACGTCGCACACATCTTGTTTCTGTATGTCGAGTGCAGTGCACTTCAGTCATGGGCCATTTTGTTCAGACTGCATTCTTTCAGTTAAAGGTGCAGACTGCAATTCTAAGGTACTGTGTGCTTGCACCTTGCAGATTTTAGTGACTTGCAGTGATGGTAGTCTTCAGATATATACTGACACTAACAAGGATGTGAAACAGATTTTATGCATTTTAGCAATTAGGGCAGAGACCATCGCACATTTCAATGTCTGATTTTCTTGACTCTGAGAAGCTGCACTTCTGTTGCAGCTATTAACGTAGGCCGTGTAAAAGAATAATAATTGAGGCATATCTCTGTTGATGCTGTACCTTGAAAACAGGGATGCTCTTGACAATGTAAGCACTGCTTGTGCGTGGCCATGTGGGGTCCCTCCTGCTGGGGATGCGTGGCTATGTTTTGATAAGTGTCAAAAGAATAGATTCCTGAGTTAAATGGAGTACGGCTTCACACAAAACTGGTTGCAGCCAGACAGGACAAATGTATGAGCATAACGGAATGGGCAGCCAATTTTTTCCTCGCGCTCACACCAAAAACATGAAAATTTTGCTGTCTGATTCAGTCTTGCTGCATTCCCACCGACTCAGCTGCAAAATGCATCAGAAGACACCAGCTTGGTGCTCTTACCTGCTTGCACTTGGGTTTTCAGTCAATTGCAGTCTCTTCAACAGTGATGTAGCTTCATCGGAATCGCTGTTGCAACAGCACTTCTTTGAATTATGCATAATTTAGGAGAAGTCATAGACAAACTTGAAGATTATACACCTGATGTATGGTGCTAAAGCACCTGATAAAAAAACAAGTAAAGTAGTGACAACTTGTGAGGAATGTCACCTTTGTGTCTATTCTCATGCCCGCCCATCAGAGGAAATGGAGCAGGCTAGGTATCGCTATCATCAGCATGAAAAATCGCAGACTGAAAAGGAGCCTCCATTGAGGACATGGAGGTGGCTAGTGCTCTCCATGCCTTTCCTTCTATGGTGACTTGTGTGCCGTATCATTTCGTTAACACCACCACATCTTTATTAGAATGTCAGGGGCATTCAAATGTAATTGATAGATTACAAATTGCATCATCAGATAATAAGATATAACTTTATGTTGATAACAGTTAGGTCTTCTCAAGTGCATTCCTGTCATTATTTACGAGAGTGTATAGCACGGACACTTTATTTGAATTTTCTGTACGAAACCTGCGGACTTGCGAACTTTTGCTTGTGAGAGCAACAAGCAGCTGTTTAAACATCTGATATAAAAGCTGAGCACCTTCCTTGCCATAACTAATCCTTCATCCTGTCTGCTTACATCTAGCTTTCCTCCTGACTTACATAAATGTGCTTTCACACAACACACAGTCTTGGCAATGCGTGTATGGTCTTTGACAAAAATAGCTTGGTAAAGACGTTTGTTTTTTAGCTGAGTAGCGGAGCACTTATGGCATCTCTTAAAGGGGCTGTGAAGGGGGCTCTAATAAAGTTGTGGCATGTCTGGGGTATTGAAGCACGCCGCTTCACGAATAGTGTCCGGCAAGGATTTTTTTAATGAGCTTTGTAAAAGCCGAGTTATCTGTAGTTCAAATCTGAATTTCAGCCTCTTCGCGCCTTTCCCTCTCTTCTCGTTATTTTTTGCATGCTGGAAGGTAGGCGCTCCTTCGCCGACGCCCCTCTGGGAGCAGAGCTTCTCGACCCGCCAGAGCTAAGCGGCTTATTGGCCGCGGCCACGGTAGCTGCCTGACGTCTGAAAGAATCTAACCAATGGCCACTTCTCACCTTGTCTACTCAGATGTGGGGGACGGAGGAGGGTGCGGCCGTGAAAAAGTCTCTGGGAAGGGCTCGCCAACTTTGACGCGTGATTGTGGGTCGTCTGCTGCGTGTAGGAAGAATATTATTTGCCTCTGCTTTTCATGGCAAAACAGTGCAGTGATTAAGTGAGTTAATGTGCTCTCTTCGGAAGGCGTTTCAGAGCCTCTTTAAGCTCTAAATCCTTGTCAGGTAAGGAGAACCCTTGTATTCACCTTTTGAGACCTTTTGATCTTCAGGGATGTCCTAACGGCTCCACTATACATCTGAGAAGCAAACTTCCATTGCCTGGTTTATTTTGGCAAAGATGGTTCATGATGCTGCATGCAATACTCTACATTTAACTGCTGCTGCTAAGTTCACATGTCATCTTTTATCGCTGTATGCATTGAGCATACTGGACAGTTATCCATGGTTGTTTATGCGCAAGATGCTTGCCTTTTTGTTCATAGACAATGTTCCTTCTTGGTTATCGGGTAGCCTGCTTATTGTAATCTCAGGTCCTTTTAGTTGCCTAATGAGGCAGCACACATTGTCTAGTCCAGAGCTGTGTCGAACTTAGCAACTCTGTGGTTCGCATTACTTTTGCACGTTAGGTGGCTCTGAGTGATGATGCGAGCCGCCGCAGTGGCTGAGTGGTTATGGCGCTCAGCTGCTGGCCCGAAACACGGGGGTTCGATCCCGGCCGTGACGGTAGAATTTCGATGGAGGCGAAATTCTAGAGGCCCGTGTGCTATGCGATGTTAGTGCACGTTAAAGAACCCCAGGTGGTCAAAATTCCCGGAGCCCTTCACTACGGTGTCTCTCATAGCCTGAGTCGCTTTGGGACGTTAAACCCCCATAAACCAAACCAACCTGAGTGATGATGCTAGGCTGTGTTAAATTACAGGCTCTCTGCAACGAATGTGCTGGGGACTCACCTAAATGGGTGTAACAGTATTATGTATTTAGATAATAAGAGGATCGGCGGTGCAAGTGATTGTAACCATGAGCTGGGCCTGTGTGGATATTTAAACTGAACGAACTTAAGGAATTTCACCTTGCTAGTTCACTCATATGTTGTGCCATAATGTTTAGGCACTGAAAAGGCAGGGTACAATTTGTGTGTTCAACTTGAATTAGTGCATGCAGCTTTGTCTGGGCTCATTATCTAGAGAATTGAGGGTCTTCATAGAAGAGTTGTAGGTTTGTGGATCCTCGAATTGTCTTTAAAGGACAATAGACACCAAATTTTCACTTGCGTGTTTTCTTCTTTCAAACGATGCAATGCGTTATATATTGGTATACGTGGAGCACCCTGAGGTATTCGTTTACAACCGCTATATATTTTATAATTGAATTTCTTCTTGACACTGTTTCAGTTTCATCGACCAAACAATGACTGTGATGTCAAGTTGATGTTTCGGTTGCATGATCCATTAGAAAAATTGTAATATAATTGCTGACAGGTCATTTTCTGTCATTCCAGGTCTTGGAAGAGGCTGGATTAAATGAAGTAGTGAATTAAAACTACATATCAGCGATTAGTTTTTTTAGTGGATCACGCGACCAAAACATCAAATTGACCTCACAGTCGTCGGTCGGTCAATGAAACCGAAACCGAAACAGCATGAGAGAAGAAATTCAATTATAAATGATGTAGCGGTTGTAGGCAAATACTACCTGGTAATCCATGTATTCTAATGTCTAACACATCGTTTGACAGAAGAAAACACGTAATAAAATTAGGTGTCTACAGTCGTTTAAGGATCCCAAAGGGTCTCAGGACAGCAGCTTGAAAGCCATTGGCTTGGTGTGAACTATATGAACGCCTGAAAAATGAGAAAGCAAGTCTCTCATTGCTGTAACCTTCTGCTACGAGCTTGAGGACATCCTCATTGCAATGCAAATGAGAGAATTCACACTCTGTTTCAGCTTGTATGTAAGCTGAGTTGACATGGTGAAATAGTTGATGGTTTTAACTGCATTAAGTGGATATCCCATCATAAAAGAGAAAACTTACATGGATCTCACTTGTGAAGCTCAGTTGTTTAATTAACACAAAATCCTAATTGTGGTTTTCTGTAGCAGGGAATAACTGCTTAAAGGAATATAGGCACCTAACTTTAGTTGCAAATTTTCTTTTCTTTTTTCAAATTATGCGCAAGATATTAGAATAATTGATCACTGCATGGTATGTGCCTGCGAATGCTAAATACTTTATTACTGAACTCCTTCTGTCATGCTGTTTCGGTTTCATCAACCAAATGATAGCTGTGACGTGTAGTTGACGTGAGGCATGAAAAAACCTGCAATATAAACACTTATATGCAGTTTTAATTCACTACAACACTTCAACTAGCCTGCTCCAAGAGCTGGAATGACAATAAATGATATATCAGCAGTTATATTGCCGCTTTTTTTTCATGCCTCATCTAACTTAAAGACCAACTACACGTCACAGCCAGCGTTCGGCTGATGGAACCAAAACCGAAAGAAATTATTTATTGGTTGCAGGCAAATATCACGGGACGACTGTGATGGCATAACCTGTCAGTCCAGTTACTTTATTGTTAATGTATACTGTCTAATGCATCATTTGAAATAAGAGAACACAGGAGCAAAAATTTGGTTGCTATAGTCGTTTAAATTGTTCTGGTTGGATACGTTGCTTTCAGGTAAAATAAGAAATCATCAAATTGGAACTGGAATCAGTGTGAACTCGATATTACGTATTAATGTGTTTTGTTGTGCATGAAGAGGCAGCCAGTGATGTTATGCGTGTCAAGAAAGGTGTGGTTTTAGTTCAGCTGCCCAATCTGTACAGAATGTGGTATATGCAGCACCTATAATTTACTTCAAGACAAATGCAAAAATAAAATGAGGGAAGGTTGATAGTACAATGGTACCCTGCCTGCTTAAATTACAGAGCACCGTGAACAGAATTCTGGAGGGCTCACTGTATATAAAGACCCCTGGGCATTTGAACTTTTTCATTGTTCAGAAATGGCGCTTCATTTTGCTATGTGTAATACATACAAAGCGACATTTCATTTGGGCCTTCATTTCGTCTTTTGGCTCTGTTGGCGTAACCTGTCAGTCTAGTTACTTACATAGTTAAACTGTAGTATTTTGGTGTTGCTAGTAATCTTTACATGTCTCGTGTAGTTACAGGGATGGCCAATCCTTTCATTCTGAAATTTTTTTGACAGCCCATAATTGCCATGCAGGTATTGTGAAAGTTTTGCTCCTGCCGTTCGGCACACTGCTTTCAGTAGCAACGAGTGCATTTTTATGCTAGACAGCCGGCATGCTGTGAAGAGTGTGTGATTTTTAAGGTCTTGATGCAAGCACTGTTTTATGGAGTGTGAAGACAGCTGCATTAATTGAGATCACAGTTATGTATTAGCCTGTGCAGTGTGGATGCTGTATCTTTTTGTACATGTGTGACACACAGCTTTCAATAAATAAGAGTAAGAATAATGTGCCCCACTCTTCTTTCCAAGAAGCTTACGTAGAGCAGCAAATAAGAGCGGACCACAGGTGCCTGAAATGAACGAGTGATTCAGTCAAACAAAGAAGCAAGCATAGTTCGCAGCATAAATGTGACCACAAATTTAACTTATAACCTTACAAACGCCCAACGGCACTTTACATTGCCGCCGAACCTCGCCGGCTACGCGGGGTCATTGACCACAACCGTCGCACTTGATGTAGTTGTGCTTTTATCTGTTTGTGCACACCCAAACTCAGCGTGCACGTCTTTCCCAACGAACGTAAAAACTGCTGCCTGCCCCGCTCAGCTTCCGAAGGGTTTAGTGAGCAGTTTGGTAGTACCGAAGTTAGTCCGGTCTGGTCGTCAACAACTCAAACTTGTCGGCTTTCCGGCAGCCCAGTGTGGCAACATTGGGCTTTGGT